>CM069162.1:32011353-32298853 GCA_035221665.1 Okamejei kenojei
CTGGGCCTGTATTCACTGGAATTTAGAAGGATGAGAGGGGATCTTATAGAAACATATAAAATTAGTAAGGGATCGGACAGGCTAGATGCAGGAAAAATGTTCCCCATGTTGGGGGAGTCCAGAACCAGGGGTCACAGTTTAAAAATAAGGAGTAGGCCATTTAGGACTGAGATGAGGAAACACTTTTTCAGCCAGAGAGTTGTGAATCTGTGGAATTCTCTGCCACAGAAGGCAGTGGAGACGGATTCACTGGACACAAACAAAGCAATGTAAAGACTGTTGCTGTGATTAGAAGGTTTCAACTACAGGGAAAGATTGGTTAGAATTGGATTGTTTTCACTGGGACGTCAGAGGTTGAGGGGAAAATTGATAGAAGTGTATAAAATGACAAGAGGCACAGATAGGGTAGACAGTCAGAACCATTTTCCCCAGGGTGGACATGTCCAACACTAGAGGGTGTACTGTTGCTATTAGGTGAGGGGGCAAGTTTAAAGGAGACGTGTGGGGCAGGTTTCTTCACACAGAGGATGGTGGGTGCCTGGAACACGCTGCCCGGGGTGGGGGTGGGGGTGGAGGCAGATACCATAGTGGTGTTTAAGAAGCTTTTAGATAGACACGTGGATATGCAGGGAATAGAGGGACATGGATCGTGTACAGGCAGAGGACATCAGTTTAACCTGGCATCATGTTCTGAATGAACATTGTGGGCTGAAGGGCCTGTTCCTGTGCTGTGCTGTGGTCTATGTCTATCCTAACTAAGCCTCTCATCATTTTATATTCTTCTATCAGGTCTCCCCTCAGACACTGACTCTCCAGAGAAAACAATCCAATGCTAGCCTTAAATACATTAAAAGCCTTTACCCTTAAATAAAATTTCAAATCAGGATTAAATTGGCATCAAATATATTCCAGTCAGTGATAGACGTGAATCTGCACAATGTGAATTGTTGCCGCGGTAACCTGGAGCCCCCTCATCATCCCTCCTGACATAAACAATCTTCATATTCTAAAAAGTTTCAAACATCATTACATGAAACTCAAATAGAATAAAAACACATTTTGTACAACACGAAAGTGACTATTAAAGTTGGTTTAGAACCTGTCACCCTCAGGCAGTGCAGCGGTAGAGTTGCTGCCTCACAGCGCCAGAGACCCGGGTCCGATCCTGACTACAGGCGCTGTCTGTACGGAGTTTGTACGTTCTCTCCATGACCACGTGGGTTTCCTCCCACACTACAAAGACGTGCATGTTTATAGGGTAATTGGCTTCTGCAAATCGTACATTGTCCTGAGTGTGTGTAGGATAGTGCTTGCGTGCGGGGATCGCTGGTCGGCACGGACTCGATGGGCTGAAGGGCCTGTTTCTGCACGGTATTTCTAAAATCTAAAAAGCAGTGAGCATCATTTTAGGAATGAAAAGTTTCACCAGTTCATGTTGAGAGACGTTATGTTCTGGCCGTAGATCGTACATGCCTGCTCATTAGTACAGGTGCAAAATTAGCAGCTGCCGTCTCACTCCCTACTTGGAGGCAGCAGTGAGAGTTGGTTAAGATGAAACAAGCCTGACTACAGGTGCTGTCTGTACGGAGTTTGCACGTTCCAATTGTGACCACGCGGGTGCTCCAGTTTCCTCTCACATCCCAAAGACATGCAGGTTAATTGGTCCTCCCGGATGTGAAGGGAGTGGATGCGAAAGTGTGACGACACAGAACTAGTGTGAACAGTCCATTGATCATCTTCTTGCTGAGTCCACACACAAGATTAGAACTTGTTCAGCCAGAGCTGAACACGTCTCGGCATCCGCACACAACGGTGTCTGTCTTGTTGCTCCTTGCGCGTTGTGGTGGAAACAGGGTCGCGGCGTGAACGCTCTTTCCTTGACCCTGGTTCATTGATCATCCGTGCAGACTGTGTGCTGAAGGGTCAGCTTCCACACTGTATCTCTAAACAAAACTATACTATGAATGGTCCAGCATGCTGCAGAAAGGAGCATAGGGATTGCTAAAGAGCTTAGAAGAATGAAGGAAAATGATGAGAACCACTGAGTTTGGGGATGGTTTTAGAGGCAGGGAAAGATTCACAAGCAGTTATAGCAAGTTAATTCTCAGAAGGTACGCTTTCCAGTTAAATTAAAGGTAAAGTCTTCAGCCAGCCCGCTGATGGGAATCCTGTGATATCTGTAAGGCCTTGATGCTCAGCTTGATGCTGACGGGGGGCAGTTTGCTTCATTTTGCTTCATGCATGCATCGAAAATACTTTTCAGGAAATGGAAATATTTCTTGTCACTTGGATAAACATATGAATCAATCTCTCTGTGAAACTGGTCAACTCCCGATTGCTTGCAGCATTCCCTTTCCAAGCAGGTTAGGCCTGGTCCGATCAGAATGTATTCAGCAGTCATCATAGGTGTCACAATCCCATTAGTGGTTATTCAATAGCAGAAGTTTTTTCTCATATCTCATGAAAAAAATTGCTCAATCGCTGTTTTTTTGCATTGTTACAACATCCATTTAGTGTTAAATCATTTTGTTATTATGTTCTCTACCTCCCAAAATGAGCCAGTTTTTGAGTCTTTTTGACTGGTTTCAAAATTGGTTAGTCTTGCAGCTTTGTGTATCCTTTTAATATTCTGTACAAGCATCTTGTTCACACATAAAGATAAAATAATCTGAATTTTAATCATATTACCATCTGCGGGTTTTTTTCCAAGTGTGTGCGTGGATTGCATGCAGTTCTGGTCGCCCCATTATAAAGGAGGTGAAGGCTTTGGAGAAGATGCAGGAGAGGATGACCAGAATACAGCCTGGATTTGATTAGCAGCCTGTTCCACAGTGCTAATCCCATGCCACATCTACTGGGTGACGTTGCCAGCTGTTCACCTGCGTTGCCACAAGGAAGCACCTGCCCAACATCTGGGGAACCAGACGATGGAGAGATGTCTGCCAGCTCTTGCCCTTTCTTGGTCTTGTCTCCTGATGCCTGACTGTGCCATTCCAGGGTGTCTGCACAAGCTGAGCTCTTGGAATGAACTTGCACCGTGGGACAGGGCTATTAGAGTAACTCAGCATCTCTGGAGAACGTGGATAGGTGACATTTCGTGTTAGGGATCCTTCAAACTCGACCCAAAATATACTTTAATCAAGAGTGTTTCACCTATCCATGTTCTCCACAGATGCTGCCTGACCCGCTGAGTTACTCCAACACTTCTTTTTAAAAAGCATCTCCATGCTTTATATGTATATGGCATAACGAGAGAGGATTCAGTGCCCTTCCCAGTATTAGATCACAATGTTTAAGTGGTAGAGAATTCCCAGACCAAGTAAACAAATGACCGTGTATATCTAGTCATGGTCCAGCTGCCGTTGAATTTGCAAACTGCTGGATGATGACGGGAGATAAGCAGCAATTGAGCAGTTTTTGAATTTGTTTACATTTTTTCATGAGATATGAAAAAAAATCCACTTGTTGGATAACCATTAATAGAACATGACGGCTGGTGAATAGATTCTGCTAGGACTAGACAAAGCTGTTTCATTTATCTTCTCAATGCTGCTCTTTGAGTGGAGTATGTTACCAGGGTTGCATTGGGTCATGTTCTGGCTACAATCAATGAGTAGCCATGAGGTACCTGTAGCAACGTCTGACGAAGGGTCTCGACCAGAAACATCACCCATCCCTTCTCTCCAGAGATGCCTTCTGTACCACTGAGTTACTCCTGTGTGTCTATCTTTGAGTAACCATGAGGGCACCATTCTATAACTAATGGCAGCCACAGGACAGAGGGCTAATCCAGAACAGATGTAATCGGAAAGCAAAGTGCTGGAGTAACTCAGCGGGTCAGGCAGCATCTGTGGAGAACATGTGGAGGTGATGTTTCACAGAGTGCTGGACTAACTCAGCAGGTCAGGCAGCATCTCTGGAGAACATGGATAGGTGACGTTTCAGATCAGGTCCCTTGTTCAGATTCCTTCAGAAGAGTCCCGACCCAAAACATCACCTATCCATGTCTTCCAGAGGTGCTGACTGACCCGATGAATTCCTCCAGCACTTGGTGTTTTGTTCAAGATTCCAGCATCGGCAGTTCCTTGTGTCTCTGAAGAATTAGTGCTAATAATCAGATTAACAGGAACACTGGAGCAGAAATGCAGTTACTCCAGGCTATTCTGAACGGTGATAGCTCTTTGGTTCAGGAAGATCTCAATGCAAATTTGAAGATATTCTATCTGAAAATTATCTGTCCCCTATTGAAGAAGGGTCCAGACCCAAGACATCACCTATCATGTTCTCCACAGATGCTGCCCGACCCACTGAGTTACTCCAACATCTGTGAAACATCACCTATCATGTTCTCCACAGATGCTGCCCGACCCACTGAGTTACCCAAGCATTTTGGGTCCTTCAATATCTGTCTTCCGACATATATTCCTTCTGACCTGCTAAGCATTTGCAGTTAATTCTGTTTTTACTTGGATGACTGATGCTTGGGAAACCCAACCCTATGCACTCAAGTCACAACTAATCAGCAGTTACATGCAACAATTGGGCTCTCTTGGCTGTGCTCAGATTAAAATGGCCAACACTATTTGCTTGGACATGTAGATCATTGAATGAATAATGGAGATAGATGAAGCACTAAATCACTCCCTAATGAAAGCTCCTGGGCTGTTATCTCACAGCCTGAAGAGCAACAGAACATTTCTGCCACAAACAATCCTGACATTCAGCAAAGACTCTTCAAGTATCTTCAACTGGACACCAGAGTAAGATGCAAAGTCAATAGATGCGAGATTGATAAGAATTAATTGATTTCAAGTGTATAATTCCCGCGAGCATCGTGAATATTGGAGATCTGAGATTCACACTTAATGAAAGCAACCTCCACTCAGTTACATAAATATAGGTCTTCTCCAGGTTTAGTGAGGCCACGCAGAAACGGGCCCTTCGGCCCACCGAGTTCCAGCCGACCAATAATCACCCCATACAGTAGCTCTAGCCTACAAACACTAGGATCAATTTACAATTATACCAAGCTAATTAACTCTCAAACCTGCACGTCTGTCGAGTGTTGGTGGAAACCAGAGCACCCGGAGAAAACCCACGCAGGTCACAGGGAGAATGTACAAGCTCTGTACAGACGGCACCCGTAGACAGTAGACCTGTGTCTCTGGCGCTGTGAGGCAGCAACTCCACCTCTGTGCCGTCCAAAAGTTACAAACGTCTGATTTACAAACAGCCCATACATATAAACAATGTGGGCGGTAGAGCTGCTGCCCCACAGCACCAGAAACCCAGGTTCCATCCTGACTACAGGCGCTGTCTGTTTGGAGTTTGTACGTTCTCCCTGCGACCACGTGGGTTTCCTCCCACACTACAAAGATGCACAGGGTTGTAGGTTAATTGGCTTCTGTAAATTTGTAAATTGTCCCTAGTGTGTAGGATAGTGTTAGTGTGGAGAGCGCTGGCTGGTGCGCACTCGATGGGCCGAAGGGCTTGTTTCCGTGCTGTATCTCTAAACTAAAGTGTAAGGCGAGCGTAGGGATGGAGTTGCCAGCTGCTACGGGGCTGCAGGCATCTTCTGCTGCCCGGGAACTCTGTTCATGACCACATTTCCATCTAGAGAACCATCCAGGCTACGAACAGTTTGCAGGAACTGCCTGCCCCCTCTATAATCTGGGGTGATTAAAACCAGTAACCTGAATCCCAAGGCACAGAAACACAAACAGTTCAGGATTCTGCTAAAAGAGCTGATTGAGTGGAGACTGCATTTTGTTTCCTCTTAATGATACGTTTATTGCACACTGGCAGTTACCTTGAGAGGCAAATTATATTAGTTTCACAACACACTTCATCCCTTCCTATTGCAGCCACTGTTAACAGTCAATGGTGAACCACCTGGGGCCCTGGAGAGCTGGGAAGATCACTCTAAACCCAGGCCAATATGGTACAGCAGAGTGTAAATTAACATATCCATCCAGAAAACACTTGTATATCGACTGGAGGCTTTATAGTCTTCCTCTATTACTTTCTAAACAATGTTGGCAAGTGATTTGTGTTTCCTACCTAAACTCCGAGCTGTTTATCAGCAGGGGACAGGACAGAGTAAAAGTCACACATCAAAGACCACAGATGATAGTGTCTTCCAAATCATTTACCAAACCAATTGTACTGACAGAATGAACATGCAAGTTAGTTCAGGGAGGTTCCAGCTTACAATGTAGACCCTTTGAAGCCTCAATTCCCAAACCTATGATCTGGGTTTAGAAAGACAGTTTATTAAAATTGGGGACCCAGTTTGATTTTTGGACTCTTGCTCGAAACCAATGCTTTATAGTGGAGAGAAGTGGCTTTGTGAATGTTGCCTGCCATGGATGAACATGGAGCAGGATCCAGTTCATTCAGCTGCTGCACACTGTCTGGGAGAAGGGACTATTCCCTGGAATGTTTTCAGCATGCGGCAACATCCTTCTGGGGGAATTTCAAACCCTGAGTAAATACTATCACTATAGCTTTCAAACAGTCAATATTTACATGTTGTAGCAAGGTGTCAGTAGCAGAGAGCTGGCACAGATACAACGATCAAACAACATTGTTCTGTGCTGTAAACATATACTTACATGATTCTAAACACCATGTACAAAAATCTGTGCTGTAAACATATACTTACATGATTCTAATTCCCAAATTATCATGCAGCATTCAAAAAGTTGCCCTTTGTGGAGATCAGAAATGTTTCTAACGACTAATATTTTACATCTTAAACCACTGATTTTTTTTTTCAGGTGGGTTCAAAGTCAGCAGAAAAATGTGCCCACAATCATCGAAATGCTGAAAGTTGGCTCTGCAATTCTTGCCATCCAACCAGAGTAATGCAATTTTCTATCTTGGGGGAAAAAAAAATGATCGGAGCAGCTTTCGTATTCTTATTTTTTGTTCATAATTATTTTTAAAAACAGCTGAATATCCATTCATTTTGATGTGAAAAAATATTTAGAAATGTGATGGTTTAAAAAGTAGGCTGAATGATCCAATACTCTACCCAATGCACCCATCCTGAACAAATTCTACACACACACACACACAGCAAAGAGTATGAAAGGGGTTCTGCTGTTTATAATATTCAGAACCAATAGTGCAAGTGTTAGTGACAGCCTGAGCTATGTTGTATAACCCAGACCAGGTCAGATGTTGAGGCGTTTTGGAAGGTCAATAATGTGAGAATAAGCGTGGCTATTATTGAGGAGCGTGCTACATTGAGGGTGATTAGGTAAATGTGGAGTAGACGTCACACAAACCAGCAGTCTGTCCCCATCCTTCAGACCAGACCCGGAATAGTGACACCAAACTGTTGAATAACATGAATGAAACATACATTCAAAGGTTGAAAGAGAATCACTGAGTTGTGAAGATAGCTAGTTACAACCAACAAAGATCTTTATTTTGGTAAATCCCTCAGCTCCAGATTATGTTCCTATCTGACTGAAGGTTTCAGTCCTGCACCTTCCCCATGTGTAAGTCAGTACCTAGTGATACACCACGATGAGCTTGCTGCCCCTTAAACGGGAAGAAAGTGGCCAGAGGCAAGAATGAGCCAATGTCTGTAACTGTCAGAGTTTCCGCTCCCGACTGTGATCCAGTGACCTCTGCTAGAAAGTGCACATGTGAATATCACCTCAAGTCCCACTTCAGTCACCTCCGCCCTCAACTAGTAAAAAAGACATCCAATGTCCAGGCACCCACACGAGGATTGGCCATTTGGGCAGCCAGCGCCCATGAAGCCTTCTCCAGCCTGGTGAGATGCGGGGGAGTGACAGGGTGAAAGTCAAGAGGAAATTATTCAACATTCCCTTTTCTTCAAAGCACGGCACTGACAGTTCAGTGACTTCCAGGTGGAAATAAGACCACCAGTAAGAGCAAGGGAATGAGAAGAAAACAAAAACGATGGCACAATACACACTCCCTGCCCCTTGTCTAAGCGTCGCCCAGATCACCGACCCTCAGAGAAACCACATGCAAAGGAGGTTGATGTGAAAGTGACATCCTTGTACCAAGCACATCTTCCCGGTTAGCGTGTATGTAGCTCAGTGAAAGAGACTATTCCCTTCTAAACCCTTGGAGCTGCAACAAGTGAGCAGTCCCACACTCCCAGTGGCTTCATTGTACAAACACACACACTGTGGCAACCTACAGCGTCAGTGGGATCTGCCAGATCAGCAACATGTTCTCACGGTTTGTGTGCACGGTGGCTTTGAAGTCTCTGTTGAAGCTCTGGTAGCCCCTGCCTCCGGAGGCAATGGCCACCGAGCTGACCTTCTCTCTCCTGACCGCCTCGCGGGTGGAAGACCTGCTCCGCACCCACACGTCTGGGTCGTCCACTATCTCGTAGATGGAGCCGTCCTCGACACCGTGCTCTGGGGATGTCCCACTGGCCTGAACCTCATCCTCACCAGCAGACAGCAAGTGGCCAGGCAGGTGGGAGGTGGAGTGGAGATTGTAACACAGAGAGATGCCCTGCTTCTTGTCCTGATGCAGGTCCTGAACAGGGTCCGGAGAGGAAGGGTCATCTTTGCTGTCGACCTCTGGGCAGGCATGCATGTCTTCAGTCGATTCACTCTTCAATAACTCCAAGTCCAGCGAGCCAATGGTGGGGATGAGAAACTCCACAGGTCCGCAGTGGGCATTTAGCGAGATCATCCCCTTCCCTGGAATATGGACGAGACACCATGATTGACCGAATACATCAGAGGTACAAGGCAAAAGCACACATTTCAGTTCTGCCCTCATCCCGAATCCATGAACTTGGTTACAAAACTTGGAACCAGGTCAGTTGTGACATCAGCACTAAGTGATGACCTTGATTAAAGTAGCCCGAACATGGAGAGAGGGAGGATTATTCCTTGCATCTTCTCCAGTTTATCAAGGCTAGCTGGAAGATAACTGTTCCATTCAGGCAATTTCCGGACAGATTTCACCCAGCCGCACTTCCCAACAACCACTTACTTAGCTACCCGACAACTCATGGTATGAAAGACTGGATTCTCCAATTTTAAGTGACACGCCCTTCCCCCCCCCCCCCCCCCTTCTCTTTCCTGTGTCCCCTACCCACCGATATCCCTCTGGCAGAGAGGTGGAGTAAGTGACAAAGGTGAGAGATTAAAATGAGACACAAGAACGTCAGATAAGGGGGGAAGGAGTTAAATGTAGCCAATCAGCCCCTTACCCGTACCCACCTATCACTTGCCAGGCTTCGTCCTGCCCCATCTCTCTTCCAGCTGTCCACTACAATTAGATTGATGAAGGGTTCAGACCCGAAACGTCATCTGTCCACAGATTTGCTGCTTGATCTGCAGAATACCCTCAGCATTGTGTTTTGCTCAATCTACTTTAAACTTTCTTTAACCCTCAATCATAGATACATAGACAATAGGTGCAGGAGTAGGCCATTCAATGTGATCATGGCTGATCATCCACAATCGGTACCTCGTCCCTGCCTTCTCCCCATATCCCCCGATTCAGTTAGCCCCAAGAGCTCTATCTAACACTCTTTTGAAAGCATCCAGTGAATTTGCTTTCACTGCCTTCTGAGGCAGAGAATTCCACAAATTCACAACTCGGGGTGAAAAAGTTTTTCCTCATCTCAATTCTAAATGGCCTATGCCTTATTCATGGGGAACATGCTTCCTGCCTCTAGCGTGCCCAAACCCTTAATAAATCTATATAGTAATTTCCCCAATCTGAACAGCATTCCCTGTTTTAAGTACAAAGAATTGCCTTTAACCTCTTTTTTTTAAATTTAATTTACTTTGGTTTATTGTCATGTAGACCAAAGGTCATGAAGAGTATTTGTTGTGTGCTAAGCAATCAGCTGAGGGATTCGACATGGTTGCAATTGAGTTGACCACTGTGTACTGATACCGGATAAATGGAAAGTAAGGAGTGCTGCTGTTGGAGCAGTTTAAACAAGTGGAGATAACACACCTCCAGGTTCAGGACAGTTTCTTCCCAGCTATCATGCAACTGAAACAAACCACAAACAGAGAGCAATGCTGAACTACTATCTACCTCATTGGAGACCCTCGGACTATCTTTAATTGGACTTTACTGACTTTAATTTGCACTAAACGTTATTCCCTTTCATCCTGTCTCTGTACACTGTGAATGGCTCGATTGTAAAAGCTTTTCACTGTACCTTGGTACACGTGACAAACTGAACAATTGTAATACACAGGAAGGAACTGCAGATGCTGGAATAACTCAGTATTTCATCACCCATTCCTTCTCTCCAGAGATGCTGTCTGTCCCGCTGAGTTACTCCAGCATTTTGTGTCTAACTTTGATTGTAATGTGTGATTGCAAATCCACTGCTAACCATCACACAAAGAGTCGCCTGGCTTGGGCACCATCTTGGCTCTTGTTAGCTGTCAGGTGTCAACTAATGTCATGCGTGAAGTTGGATTAAAGTCTAGTTCCTGCCATTATTAAGGGGCCACTGTAACGTTACCTGCTCTCACTCTCCAGATGTTGCTGACCCGTTGAAAATACATCCAGCATTGTTTTAAATTACTTCCTGTGATGGGGTTTCATGAGATTTGCTCCACATTTTTATGGTTTAAGTGGCGATGTTGCCCATTCTTAGGTTCGGACCACGACTGCAACAAGGCTAGTCTTGCATTGGAAATAAATACAGAATAACAAGATTTTCTATTGGAGTTTTTACCTGTAACTTTTGGAATTCCTTCAAGTTTTGGAACTGGTAAAGTAACTAACATTCCTTCATTGGTCCCAACCCAGAGCATTCCTTGGCAAACCAGCAAGCATGTCACCAAGATGTTCCTTTGGCCTAGACAGGAGAAACAGGAAGGTAGACAATCACTGTAGACCAGTGCAGACACATTTACAGGAGAAGGATTTAATGATCCGCCATTGTTTGTTCTCAATGTTTCAATAGATCCATGAAACACAATGATCTCCTCCTGGACTTTACCCAATTTCCGATCCTTCAATAAGTAAAATACATTTGTTTATAGACTAAAAGTGAAAGACGTTCTAACTTGGGTACTTACAACACATATTCAGCCAACCTCTCTATTCGTTTAAGCAATTCTGGAACAATTTCTCATTATGAAACCTTGAGACCATTGAGAATATATCTCTCTGAACTGCCTCAACTCAGAGTAATTTGGGCTCACCAGAGACATGCTCGCAAGGCAAATAGAGATAATGCACATTAATGGGAACAGTGCTTCTATACAAATGGTAGTCCAGGGAGATTGGAATTGTTTTCCAATCTGGAAGACCATTCAGCCCACAGCATCAATGCTACCATTTGGAACAATGCTATTAGTTCCATTCCCTTCCATCCATCTCCAACCACCACCTGCAAGACAAATAGTTAATTATTCAACCATCAAGTGTTTTGATGAAGGGGTCAATCTGAGTCTCCACAGCAAACTGTGTTCTAACCATATAACCATATAACAATTACAGCACGGAAACAGGCCCTCTCGGCCCTTCCAGTCCGTGCCGACCATTTGTTTTCCCCTAGTCCATTCTACCTGCACTCAGACCATACCCCTCCATTCCTTTCACGTCCATATACCTATCCACTTTACTCTTAAATGTTAAAATCGATCCTGCCTCCACCACTTCTGCTGGAAGCTCATTCCACACAGCCACCACCCTCTGAGTAAAGAAGTTCCCCCTCACGTTACCCCTTTCTGTCCCTTAATTCTCATGTCATGCCCTCTTGTTTGAATCTTCCCTACCCTCAATGGGAAAAACGTATCCACGTCAACTCTGTTTATCCCTTTCATCATTTTAAAGACCTCAATCAAGTCCCCCCTTAACCTTCTGCGCTCCAAAGAATAAAGACCTAACTTGTTCAACCTTTCTCTGTAACATAGTTGCTGGAACCCTGGCAACATTCTAGTAAATCTCCTCTGTACTCTCTCTATTTTGTTGACATCCTTCCTATAACTAGGCGACCAAAATTGTACACCATACTCCAGAATTGGTCTTACCAATGCCTTGTACAATTTTAACATTACTTCCCTACTCCTGTATTCAATGCTCTGATTTATAAAGGCCAGCACACCAAAGGCTTTCTTTACCACCCTATCTACATGCGATTCCACCTTCAGGGAACTATGCACAGTTATTCCTAGATCCCTCTGTTCCACAGCATTCCTCAATTCCCTACCATTTACCATGTACGTTCCTATTTTGATTTGTCCTGCCAAGATGTAGCACTTCACACTTAACAGCATTAAACTCCATCTGCCATCTTTCAGCCCACTTATCCAAATGGCCCAAATCTCTCTGTAGACTTTGAAAATCTACTTCATTATCCACAACACCACCTATCTTAGCATCATCTGCATACTTACTTATTCAATTTTCCACCCCATCATCCAGATCATTGATGTACATGACAAACAACAGTGGACCCAACACAGATCCCTGAGGCACCCCACTGGTCACCGGCTTCCAACCTGACAAACAGCCATCCACCATTACTCTCTGACATCTCCCATTCAGCCACTGTTGAATCCATCTTGCTACTCCACCATTAACACCCAAAGATTGAACCTTCTTAACCAACCTTCCATGGGGAACCTTGTCAAAGGCCTTACTGAAATCCATATAGACAACATCCACTGGCTATCAAACTGTACAACTCCTCCCCCTTGTCGTGGGGTAGACTGAGACTGACTCCCCCCTCCCCCCACCCTCCAATCCTTGCACATCCCAATCCTTTCCACTTGTCACTTTAATTTCATGCTTCATGCATCTTGTGGTTTGTGACTGTTGGCAGATCAATGTCCCTCCTGGGATAATTGAGGTTCTATTGTATCATTGGTCTGACTGGACACAGCACAACCATATAAATATAACCATATAACAATTACAGCACGGAAACAGGCCCTCTCGGCCCTTCCAGTCCGTGCCGACCATTTGTTTTCCCCTAGTCCCATCTACCTGCACTCAGATCATACCCCTCCATTCCCTTCACGTCCATATACCTATCCACTTTACTCTTAAATGTTAAAATCGATCCTGCCTCCACCACTTCTGCTGGAAGCTCATTCCACACAGCCACCACCCTCTGAGTAAAGAAGTTCCCCCTCACGTTACCCCGAAACTTCCGTCCCTTAATTCTCATGTCATGCCCTCTTGTTTGAATCTTCCCTACCCTCAATGGGAAAAACGTATCCACGTCAACTCTGTCTATCCCTTTCATCATTTTAAAGACCTCAATCAAGTCCCCCCTTAACCTTCTGCGCTCCAAAGAATAAAGACCTAACTTGTTCAACCTTTCTCTGTAACATAGTTGCTGGAACCCTGGCAACATTCTAGTAAATCTCCTCTGTACTCTCTCTATTTTGTTGACATCCTTCCTATAACTAGGCGACCAAAATTGTACACCATACTCCAGAATTGGTCTTACCAATGCCTTGTACAATTTTAACATTACTTCCCTACTCCTATATTCAATGCTCTGATTTATAAAGGCCAGCACACCAAAGGCTTTCTTTACCACCCCATCTACATGTGATTCCACCTTCAGGGAACTATGTACAGTTATTCCTAGATCCCTCTGTTCCACAGCATTCCTCAATTCCCTACCATTTACCATGTACGTTCCTATTTTGATTTGTCCTGCCAAGATGTAGCACTTCACACTTAACAACATTAAACTCCATCTGCCATCTTTCAGCCATCACAAACGAAAGCCTTTGACCGTACCGAGGTACCGTTGTCAATAAACTCAACTATTTGTCTCCACATTTCCGGGAATCCTTGAAAGGACAAGAGCGAGCCAGCGACTGCAGCTTTGTGATGAAATATCACCACAATGCTGTGGGGGGGGGGGGAGATAGGGTATTGCACGATTAGTCATGTTATTATTAACAATTCCGATAACTAGCCTTTCCTGCCTGTAAGAGAACTGACCAGTTCTGACTAAAAGTTATCAAGCTGTAAAGTTAATACAGCCTATTCTCCTCACAGATGCTGGCTGACCCACCGAGTACTTCCAACATTTACTTTTCAATTTCATAAGCTCTTAAGTCACAGGAGCATAATTAGGCCATTCGGCCCATCATGTCTACTCCACCATTCAATCATGGCTGATCTATCTTTGCCTCTTAACTCCAGTCTCCTGTCGTCCCTGTAACCCCGACACCCATACTGATCAAGAATCTGTTAATCCCCATAAAACTATCCGTCGACTTGGCCTCCACAGCCTTCAGTGGCAACGAATTCCACATTCAGCATATTTCCCATTTCTAACGCATGTGCATTGTGTTGCATCTCACAGTTTAGTGTTTTTATTCCCACTCGTAGAAAACATAGAAAATAGGTGTAGGAATAGGCCACTCGGCCCCTCGAGCCAGCACCGCCATTCAATAAGTTCATGGCTGATCATCCAGAATCAGTATCTGGTTTCTCCCCATATCCTGTTTTCTCTTCACTCTTCTGTTTCTCGGTATTTCCAGTTACCTACATATCCTCCAAATAGGTCAACTGCCTCCAGCCAGTGACACCCCTGCCCATGGCATTATTGCCTCTCCTGGCATCGACAAAGATTCCCTAGATTTTCTTGACCTCTGCTACTCAAAATACATTTGAGTTCAAATGACATCAGATAAGGGGTTCCTAAAAGAAAGGCCAAATTAGTTTAGATCCAGCGTACCAAGGGACAGTGAAAAGGTTGTTGCGTGTTAACCAGTCAGTAGACGATTACAAACGCGAGTCAGCGTACAGATACACACGGGAATACATAGAACAAGCGAGCCAGGGGTTATAGGAAGAAGGCAGAAGAGTGGGGCTGAGAGAGAGAGAGAGAGAGAGAGAGAGAGAGAGAGAGATCGATCAGGCAGGATTGAATGGCAGAGTAGACTTGATGGGCCGAATGACCTAATTCTGCTTATAGAACGTATGAGCCTCAGGCATGGCGATCCCTTTACCTGCAGCGAAGGGGGCGTTGCGTGGAACCACATTGATTTCCTGCAAATGTTCCAGGGTTTCCGTGTGGAATAATCGGATATTGGATCCCGCGGAGAAGGCCATCCACACTCCACCTCCAGCTTTGACCATCTGGGTCACGCTGACCACTTCATCTGGATGCGCATCCAAGCACTGCCAACAGCAAAAGCAAAGGGTCAGCTTTCATTAAAAGCGAAGGAACCTCCCGAGACTAGAAACTAGTCATTTGTTGCAAGCACTAAACACACAATTATGGGAACGCAAACACATTGAACTCTGCTCTGGAAATTCAGTCCCAAAGGTGTGAAAGAAAAGTTTCAGAAACAGTTCTATATTATACTGTGTGGTATAGCCAGCACACATAGCCGAGCAAGGGCTTCCATTACATTATACACTCTCCACAGTTTACAAACTATACCAAACCAGTCAACTTTAATTTTCATCAAAACAGAACATTAGAGATGACTCCAGAGTATTATTAATTCCAATATTTCATCTAGGTTTATCTAGCACAGACAGAAGGACAGAACATCACCCTTGGTTACTGATGCAGCATCAGTGGACAATGTACTTTCAATGTTCCGTTCCACTTGGTCAGTAGAGGACAATGCAATCTGCCATGTGTCTTGGCACCAGCAAGCCAAGGAGGAACAACTTGTCTTTTTATTCCAGATACAACAAATTCACAGATTTAACCTTGGAAAAATAGGCAGCAAAATCTCCCGGTGAAATAATCTGGTGTCCAACCAGCACTGATCCCACCGTACCTGCCTATGCCCAGGTGGACATCTCCATTTGTACAGCTTTGCATCATTGTGGGAACGAACAGCAGATGCTGGTTTACACCGAAGATAAACACAAAAAGCTGGAGTAACTCAGCGGGACACGCAGCGTCTGTGGAGAGAAGGAATGGGTGACGTTCTTCCAGTCTGAAGAAGGGTCTCGACCCAAAACATCACCCATTCCTTTCTCTCATTGATGCTGCCTGTCCCGCTGAATTACTCCAGCTTTTTGAGTCCATCTTTGGTATAATTGTAGCTTGGGCCTCACTGTAACCAAGGGCCTCAAGCAGTGAAAGGACAAACGGTCAATGGTTCTCTGCCAAGAACCTGAAAAATGGATCTTCTGTATGTTCTGCTGCTTTTCTAGAGGAAGCTGATGGGACCCCTCGTGTACCGGAATCTGACAAGAACCTTTGTGTAGGCAGATGAGATCAGTTTAACTTGGCATCATGTTCGGCCCAGACATTGTGGGCTGAAGGGCCTGTTCCTGTGCTGTACTGTTGTAAACAGGAGGGGAAAGAAAAGGAAGATTAACTCCACAAACAGATTGACATGGTGAAAACCCAGCAAGAAGATTAAGATGTTTTAGTTTAGTTTGGTTTATTGTCACATGTACCGATGTACAGCAAAAAGCTTTTATTGCGTGCTAACCAGTGGGCACACAGTGGCGCAGCGGTAGAGTTGCTACCTCACAGCGCCAGAGACCCAGGTTCGATCCTGACTACGGGCGCTGTCTGCACGGAGCTTGTGCGTTGTCTCCGTGACCTGCGTGGGTTTTTTCAGAGATTTTCTCCCACACTCCAAAGACATGCATGTTTGTAGGTTAATTGGCTTGGTATAAATGTAAATTGTCCCTAGTGAGTGCCGGTCAGAGTTAGTGTGCGGGGATTGCATGTCGGTGTGGACTGGGTGGGCCGAAGGGCCTGTTTCCGCGCTGTATAACTAAACTAAATAAAATACATGACTACAATTGAGCCATCCACAGTATACAGATACATGATAAAGAGAATAGCGTCTTGTGCTCAACAGAACTGGGACAAGTCGCCGGGGCTAATCACACAAGACCGGGTGATCTTGCCCAGAGTAGGGGAATCGAGAAACAGAGGACATAGGTTTAAGGTGAGCGGGGAAAAGATTTAGCAGGAATCTGAACGGTAAGTTTTTCATGCAAAGAGTGGCAGGTGTATGGAATGAGCTGCTGAAGGAGGGGGTTGGGGCAGGGACTATCACAACATTTAAGAAACATTTAGACAGTTACGTGGATAGGACAGGTTTAGAAGGATATGGGCCAAATGCAGGCTTGTGGGACTAGTATAGATGGGACATGTGGGTAAGGTGTGCCAAAGGGCTCCGTTTCCACATTCTAAGACTATAACTGGAGATCACAGCCCAAGCGTAGGCACACCAAGAAGGATCTCATTAGCTTCATCTACATGAGATAATGACACAAATGGCAGAAAGACAATACAATCCCGAGGACTAAAAGTACCATTTCCCAAGTACTTGGCAGAGAAAAATAGAAAACCCTCCCAATCAATAGAAAGGCAGTTCACTGCAGTCTCTTCATTACCAGGTGTCACTAGTGACTGAGTTAGCACCACTTTGTAATGGCAAACTCACACCCCATTATCATCTCAAATGTTACCTTGTGATTTAAATCAGGCCTTCCCCCATTATTTAAATGCAGCGTCTATTGAACCACATGCACACCACAGTCCTATCCTTGTCCAAGCGGCAGCCTGGCCATTGACTACAACATAAACAGTAACTCACTCATTTACTTCAGAAGTAACATGGACATTACTGTGATTGTAGCATTGCTTCATGGAGAACGCTTTTATAAATTAAAAGAAAATCAATGGGAATAATTACTGAATGTCAAACAAACTCCACGTCACACAGAAACATTCGAGATTCACAAGTAGATCAGTGGCATCGACACTGTTCGTGCCTTACTGAACACACACAGTGACGCAGCGGTAGAGTTGCTGCCTCAGTGCCAAGGACCCGGGTTCCATCCTGACTACGGCTGCTGTCTGTACGGAGTTTGTACGTTCTCCCAGTGGGTTTTCCCCAGGAGCTCCGGTTTCCTCCCACACTCCAAAGACGTGCAGGGTTGTAGGTTAATTGGCTTGGTAAAATTGCAAAGGGCCTGTCCCACTATACCAGTTTACCCAAGAGCTCTCCCGAGTTAAAAAAAACAAAAAACATTAAACTCGCGGTAAGTACGTATTATGTACGTAGCTTGTACATCAGAGCTCGGGACGTCTCTTAGCGGCTCGTAACGCTAACAGCAGGTATTCGGGAAACGCGGTAAGCTCGTGAAGTTTTTTCAACATGTTGAAAAATGTCCACGAGAGCCCCGAGTACCTACGAACGGCTATTACCGTAATTCTCCGAGTTCGAATCAGGGGAAACTCGGGAGAATTACCTTGTACAGTGGGACAGGCTCTTTAATTGTCCCTAGAGTGCACAGGATAGTGTTAGCATGTGGAGATCGCTGGTCGGCACGGACGCAGTGGGCCAAAGGGTTTGTTTCCACGCTGTATCTCTAAACTGTAAAATTATTCATAAAATTAACCTACAAACTTGTCAGTCTGAAGAAGAGTCCTAAACCAAAACATCACCCATCCTTTTTCTCCAGAGATGCAGCCTGACCCGCTGAGTTACAACACGATTTTGTGTCTATCTTCGGTATAATCCAAAGGCAATCCATGCCGTTGGGACCGTACTCAATAAGATCTTACTCAGTCAGAATCAGTGTTCTGATAAGAAAGGGGAAAAAAACTCAGATTTACAACACAAATTTACAATTGCCAGCTAAGGCGGGCAAATTCTGCAACTTTACGCAGAACTATTCTGAGTTTTTGTTAAATTTATACGAAGATGATGGAAAAGCAGATTCAGACTTGCAAGCATCACTAATTCTCGCAGTTCACTGCGGACAGATGTGCTGGCCGATACGGAATACTCTGTTCCTTGGGAATAAGATGCACGCTGGAATAAACCAGCTGAGATCAAGGGTACCCTTCCCTTCCCCTCAGCCTCTGGGGCAAATCGCTCTTGTTCTCCAACCTCCACTTACTCCAAGCTGCTACATTTTCGTGGGAAAATGAGGCTGAGGAAAAGTAAATCGTTAAATATCAAATGCAAATTTTAGAGTAAAAAATTAATTCTATAAATCAGGTAATTTGCAGCTTGAAAGGAACATCCACGATCTCACATTGGCAACAGCACTCAGCGAGTCTGCTGCAGATTAGAGTCATGGAGCCGTACTAAACTAAAACACTATCCTCAGCCCAACTCTCCCGTGCCAACCAACATGCCCCAGCTGTGCTAGTCCCACCTGCCCATCTTTGCACCATTTCCCTCAAACCTTTACTATCCAAGTACCTGTCCAAATGTCTTTTAGATGTTGTGATAGTGCCTGCATCATCCAAATCCTCTCGCAGGTCGTGCCATGCACCCAGCCCCTCGCAGTGAAAAAGTTGCCCCTTGGGTTCCCTTTAAATGTTTCCCCTCCCACCTTAAACCCATGTCCTCTGGTCTTCAGTTCCCCCAATCTGTGCAAGAGACTGAGCACCTACCCGATCTATTTCTGTGTCGACCCGATCTATTCCAAAAACAATCCGTTATGTATTTCATGGCTCTTTGTTGGAGTTGATGCATTATTTTCATTGCGTTGGTGCATCTGTAGCTGCACGATTATTCAGCATGTCTCAAGTTTGTGAAAGGGGCCATATAAATGCAGTCCTTTCTTTACATACAATTTCAGCACAGAATTGCATGCGGCATTAGACAATACCACCACACTGCCCTCTCAGTGCGGAGGAGGCAGCTGGATCTTTGGTGCAGGCGTTGGAAGGGGCAGCATTGAGCTTGCAGGGCAAGTATTGGCAGCACTCGTTGCTGGGGCTGCTTGTTTGGCAGCAAGTGAGTTGGCTTGTTGGACTATGTGTGGCAGGAACATCCTACAGGAGATAGCAACTAGGCTAATATAAACAATCTTCAGAAGGAAAATAGACACAAAATGCTGGAGTAACTCAGCGGGTTAGGCAGCATCTCTGAAGAGAAGGAACGGGTGACGTTTCGGTTCAAGACCCTTCTTACCCATCTGAAGAAGGGTCGCGACCTGAAACATCACCCATTCCTTCTCTTCAGAGATGTTACCTGTCCCGCTGAGTTACTCCAGCATTTTGTGTCTATCTTCAGTTTGAACCAGCATCTGCAGTTCCTTCCCACACATTCTTCAGATGGAGTCTCACAGCATCAAGGGGAGAAATGTGGCAAGAGGCAAGAAGAAAAATAAAAACTCTGCTGCCTGGTGTATTAACTCTGCGGCAGCCAGCAATCAGTGTGATGCATTATGTTATGTGGAGCAAATCCCAGAAGATGCAAATCAAACATTTAAGAAAAGACTTGCAGAATTTATTTTTGCCTCAAAGGCATTGCAACAGGTCACTGGAGCGTAAAAGTGAATTCAGGGTGTAATGTGGGGCACTGCTGCGAATGAAGGAACTGAGGAATAAGGCACAGAGACCAAGGTTTTCTAGTACAGAAAGTGCTGCTGTTGTTGTTAAATTCACGGGCACTGAAGAATCAATCATGTGGCATATCAAAGCCTCAGGAGTTGGGCAAAAGTGCCCCTTGAAGGTGGTATGAATGCAAGCAAGTTGTGCCAAGAGGAGTTGCCTCAATACTCTGGTGCAGGAGCAGAGGGCAACATCTGCCAGTTCATTCTGCTGCTGCTCGTGGGAGCAGCTAAATCTACTCTTGCTTAGTGCGGCTTTCATAAAATATTCTCACAGAAATTAATCAAAGATCATTTTCTGCAGCGCATTCTCCTGCCCACTTTGTAATGCAAATGTCTCAAGCTTCTCACAGCTAATATGAATTCTTAATGTGGTTTTTTTTCTCCCCCTCACAAAGTCTAAAGAGATCGCATCAATTGAAATAAAATGCATTTTAAAATTGTCCTGTATGGCCAAGGAGATGAGTTTAGGGTCTACAGTTGTGTAAGGATATTGCTGGCTGTCAGGGCATGCAGCGAGGAGAAGCCCAGCAAAAGGGTTTGGCGCACATGTGAAACAATGCTATCTGCAGCAGACACACATTTGTGTTTCAATGTCAGAAGTGAGTGAGTTTGCAGACAGATATTTACTAGCAGATTGATCAAATTAAATAACATGCACATTCTGTTCTCTCTTCATCTCATCTACTCTGTTCCCACCCTGGTCCCAGCACAGAATTGTTCCTTTGTGTTCCCCGGTGCAAACACACCATTCGACATCTGCAGGGAGATACACCAGATGCTGCCTTAATCCGATGATAGACACGAAAAGCTGGTGTAACTCAGCAGGACAGGCAGCATCTCTGGGGAGAAGGAACGGGGTGACGTTTCGGGTCGAGACCCTTCTTCTGAGGAAGATGCTGTCTGTCCCGCAGAGTTACTGCAGCTTTGTGTCTATCCCACATAATCTAACTCTTAACGAACCTCACTCATCAATTCACAACACTCCCCATCAAGTCCTGAAGATCACCGACATCCTTACTTCCTACACATCCTTACTTCCTACCCAGCTTGTCATTGTTCCCAAGACAAATTATTGCCGTATTATCAATTTCATCTTCATGCCCATGCTCATCAGGCAGCTTTAACAGTAGATTTTCTACATGCTATAAGGAGAATGGAAGATAGACACAGAGTACTGGGGTACCTCAGCGGGTCAAGCAGCATCTCTGGAGAAACATGACCTTTTTTGTCCAGAGATGCTGCCTGACCCACTGCATAACTCAAGCACTTCTTGTCTATCTTCGGTATAAACAAGCATCTGCAGTTCCTTCCTACGCATAAGGAGAATGAAGACAGTTCATTGAAAATTACCAACTCCTATCCGCCGCACAATACAGCCCAGGGTCTCAGACGTGAAGCTTTATCTCCGATTCTCTCTCCACAGATATTGTCAGCACCAGCAACATTATAACATGGTTAATTTTATTTAATTGTCGAAAGAAAAAACTGCAGATGTTGGTTAATACACAAAAGGACACAAAGTGCTGGAGTAACTCAGCAGGTCAGGCAACATCTCTGGAGAATATCTACAGACAACATCTCTGGAGAATATCTAAAGACAACATTTTGGGTTGGACCTCAAGAGAGAGTCTGGGGAAGGGTCATAAATGATAGGAGCATTTGGCCCATCAAGGTCTTGACCCGAAACGTCACCCATCCATGTTCTCCACAGATGCTGCCTGACCCACTGAGTTACTCTGGCACTTTGTCCTTTTGTAAATGTATTGTTATTATAAATCGTGAGCTGGCAACAGTTGGTTGTGCTGTTGTGTCACAGCTCCAGTGACCAGGTGTGACCCTCGCCTCATGCAGAGTGTGTACATTCTTTCTGTGACTGCACGCGTTTCCTCAGCGTTCTCTGGTTTCCTCACAAGTCCCAAAGACATAGAAACATAGAAATTAGGTGCAGGAGTAGGCCATTCAGCCCTTCGAGCCTGCACCGCCATTCAATATGATCATGGCTGATCATCCAACTCAGTATCCCGTACCTGCCTTCTCTCCATACCCTCTGATCCCCTTAGCCACAAGGGCCACATCCAACTCACTCTTAAATATAGCCAATGAACTGGCCTCAACTACCCTCTGTAGCAGAGAGTTCCAGAGACTCACCACTCTCTGTGTGAAAAAAGTCTTTCTCATCTCGGTCTTAAAGGATTTCCCCCTTATCCTTAAGCTGTGACCCCTTGTCCTGGACTCCCCCAACATCGGGAACAATCTTCCTGCATCTAGCCTGTCCAACCCCTTAAGAATTTTGTAAGTTTCTATAAGATCCCCTCTCAATCTCCTAAATTCCAGAGAGTATAAACCGAGTCTATCCAGTCTTTCTTCATAAGACAGTCCTGACATCCCAGGAATCAGTCTGGTGAACCTTCTCTGCACTCCCTTTATGGCAATAATGTCCTTCCTCAGATTTGGAGACCAAAACTGTACGCAATACTCCAGGTGTGGTCTCACCAAGACCCTGTACAACTGAAGTAGAACCTCCCTGCTCCTGTACTCAAATCCTTTTGCTATGAAAGCTAACATACCATTCGCTTTTTTCACTGCCTGCTGCACCTGCATGCCTACTTTCAATGACTGGTGTACCATGACACCCAGGTCTCGCTGCATCTCCCCTTTTCCTAATCGGCCACCATTTAAATAATAGTCTGCTTTCCTGTTTTTGCCACCAAAGTGGATAACCTCACATTTATCCACATTATACTGCATCTGCCAAACATTTGCCCACTCACCCAGCCTATCCAAGTCACCTTGCAGTCTCCTAGCATCCTCCTCACAGCTAACACTGCCCCCCAGCTTAGTGTCATCCGCAAACTTGGAGATATTGCCTTCAATTCCCTCATCCAGATCATTAATATATATTGTAAATAGCTGGGGTCCCAGCACTGAGCCCTGCGGTACCCCACTAGTCACTGCCTGCCATTGTGAAAAGGACCCGTTTACTCCTACTCTTTGCTTCCTGTTTGCCAGCCAGTTCTCTATCCACATCAATACTGAACCCCTAATACCGTATGCTTTAAGTTTGTATACTAATCTCTTATGTGGGACCTTGTCGAAAGCCTTCTGGAAGTCCAGATATACCACATCCACTGGTTCTCCCTTATCCACGCTACTAGTTACATCCTCGAAAAATTCCACAAAATTCGTCAGACATGATTTACCTTTCGTAAATCCATGCTGACTTTGTCCAATGATTTCACCACTTTCCAAATGTGCTGCTATCCCATCTTTAATAACTGACTCTAGCAGTTTCCCCACTACCGATGTTAGACTAACTGGTCTGTAATTCCCCGTTTTCTCTCTCCCTCCCTTCTTAAAAAGAGGGGTTACATTTGCTACCCGCCAATCCTCAGGAACTACTCCAGAATCTAAAGAGTTTTGAAAGATTATCACTAATGCATGCACTATTTCCTGAGCTACTTCCTTAAGTACTCTGGGATGCAGCCCATCTGGCCCTGGGGATTTATCGGCCTTTAATCTATTCAATTTACCCAACACCACTTCCTGACTGACCTGGATTTCACTCAATTCCTCCTTTGACCCACGGTTCCCTGCTATTTCCGGCAGATTATTTATGTCTTCCTTAGTGAAGACGGAACCAAAGTAGTTATTCAATTGGTCCGCCATATCCTTGTTCCCCATGATCAACTCACCTGTTTCTGACTGCAAGGGACCTACATTTGTTTTAACTAACCTCTTTCTCTTCACATATCTATAAAAACTTTTGCAGTCAGTTTTTATGTTCCCTGCCAGTTTTCTTTCATAATCTATTTTTCCTTTCCTAATTAAGCCCTTTGTCCTCCTCTGCTGGTCTCTGAATTTCTCCCAGTCCTCTGGTATGCTGCTTTTTCTGGCTACTTTGTACGCATCATCCTTTGCTTTGATACTATCCCTGATTTCCCTTGTTATCCACGGATGCACTACCTTCCCCGATTTATTCTTTTGCCAAACTGGGATGAACAATTTTTGTAGTTCATCCATGCAGGCTTTAAATGTCTTCCATTGTATATCCACCGTCAACCCTTTTAGAATTAATTGCCAGTCAATCTTGGCCAATTCACGTCTCATACCCTCAAAGTTACCTTTCTTTAAGTTCAGAACCATTGTTTCTGAATTAACAATGTCACTCTCCATCCTAATGAAGAACTCAACCATATTATGGTCACTCTTGCCCAAGGGGGTACGTACAACAAGACGGCTAACTACCCCTTCCTCATTACTCAAAACCCAGTCTAAAATAGCCTGCTCTCTCGTTGGTTCCTCTACATGTTGATTTAGATAACTATCCCGCATACATTCCAAAAAATCCTCTTCCTCAGCACCCCTGCCAATTTGATTCACCCAATCTATATGTAGATTGAAGTCACCCATTATAACTGTTTTGCCTTTGTCGCACGCATTTCTAATTTCCTGTTTGATACCATCCCCAACTTCACTGCTACTGTTAGGTGGCCTGTACACAACACCCACCAGCGTTTTCTGCCCCTTAGTGTTTTGTAGCTCTACCCATACCGATTCCACATCCTCCAAGCTAATGTCCTTCCTTTCCATTGCGTTAATCTCCTCTCTAACCAGCAACGCTACCCCACCTCCTTTTCCTTTCTCTCTATCCCTCCTGAATATTGAATATCCCTGGATGTTCAGCTCCCAGCCTACGTCACCCTGGAGCCATGTCTCCGTGATCCCAACTATATCATAATCATTAATATCCAACTATATCATAATCATTAAGACGTGCTGATGGATGAATTGGTCAGTGTAAATTAGTTCCTAGTTCAGTTTAAAGGAGAGCTAATGGATGTGTGTTAGAGAGAAGATGTTGCCCGAGTACTGGGAAGCAAGGAGAATGAGACTAATTGTTCCCCCGTGAGCAGGCATAGATTCATTGTGCTGAGGGACCCGATTCAAAGTGCTATGGGTGCTGTCTGCGTGGAGTTTGCACCTTCTACTGTGACCGCTTAGGTTTTCTCCTGTATTGCAAAGACTTGCGGATTTGTAGGTTTACTGGTTTCTGTACATTGCCCTTGGTGTGTAGGGAGTGGGAAAGTGGGATAACATAGAACTATTCTGAGCAGGTGACCAATGGTCAGCGTGGTCCAAAGGGCTTTTCTACACTGTATCTCTAAACTAACAAGTCGAGCTTCAGGGCATCTAGTTTTAGATCAAACAACCTACAGTGGAGAGCAGGAATTGAGGTCTGGTAACAGGACGTTGGTGCAGCCAGAGCTTCCAGGGGCAGGGTTCCCCACCGGTGGCAGCACACCATTGATCATACCCGTGTGGTGAAGCAATTAACATCGATCAGTGTGACCCGATTGCCGCAGCCAGCCCACATTGTGTCGTCCACCACCAACAACGAAACGATTGGAGATGAACCAACTTTCACCGTCCGGGGACAATCCCAGTCCCAACTCCCCGCTGGAAAGAGAAGGAGAGAAGGGAGAATAAGAACAGGGAATGATTCACACAGAATAATTAACAATCCAATCAAACCACAAAACACTTATCATTTAAGTTATGGTGCAAAACAATAACTTAGAACTATGTATGAAGGAACTGCAGATGCTGGTCTGAAAAAGGGTCTCGACCAGAAACGTCACCTATTCCTTCTCTCCAGAGATGCTGCCTGACCCGCTGAGTTACTCCAGTATTTTATGTCCGTCTTCAGAGTAAACCAGCATCTGCAGTTCCCCCCCACACAAGGTACATGGCGTCGTGCTTACCGGCCGATCTGCTGTACACGGCCACGCTGCCATCCTGTAGCCCCGCAAACACCAGAGCCAGCAAATGCCTCAGGCACACGACCGCCACCCCCCCTGGGCTTTGACATGTAAACAAAGTCTGGGCTGCCATGTCAACTCCGCTGTAGCCCACCATGCTGCAACAGAGAGAGATCGATTAACCATACGCTTCAACTAGGAATACCTCACAACTGGGCAAGTTACATCACGGGGAAAGGTGAAGGGAATGTTGAACAAAGAATTAAGTTGAAGAAGTTCTCCTCCTCTCTCCAACAAGGGTTCTGCAACATCTGCTCTCGCTGCTCCCACTCTGTCCTTTTTGCATATTTTTCATTCATTGTTCTTTATCTCTCTACATCGCCTGTATCTCTCCCTCTCTCCCCAACGTTGCCCTTATCCCTAACCCATCTGAAGAAGGGCCTCGACCCTTTCCTTCTCTCCAGAGATGCTGCCGGTCCCGCTGGGTTACTCCAGCATTGCGTCCATCTTCAGTTTAAACCAGCATCTGCAGTTCCTTCCTACACATGAAGTTAACTTGTGCTACAGTCTGACAGCATTCTGGAGCAGCTGGATTTGTCTCTGCTATTCACACAGGGGATTATTTATTGCACATTGATGGATTTCCTTCATTCATGGCAGAGCATTTGACGGATGACTCTATTCACAGTAAATAACATTAAGATGCAGCTTTATTTGTACATGACCTCCATTGAAAAGCAACACAAGACATGGAGCCCATTGAAATGGTCTGATTTGCCAATTGATTTATTGCCAATACGCTTCATCACTGCACACTCTCTGGGGAAGCTCCACACAACCCTTCATATCTCAGTGCGTACAACACAGTGCGTGTGGGAGTCGATTGTTCGCGTTGAAACACTTCTGGAGCTTTGACAGTAGTTGTGTGATCTACCGAAGCCTCGCCCATTGCTCCTCAGTCCCAGGGGAGTTCTAGTTTAGTTTGGAGATACAGCGCAGAAGCAGGCCCTTCAGCCCACCAAGTTTATGCTATACTGCGATCCCCACACACAACACTGACACACACAAACACAAGGGACAATTTTACATTCATACCACAACAATTAACCCAAAACCTGTTAATTCCCAGGATGGCAGGACTGTCATATGTTGATAGATTGGTGCAGCTGGGTTTGTAGTCACTGGAATTTAGAAGGGTGAGAGGGGACCTTATAGAAACATATACAATTATTAAGGGATTGGACACGCTAGATGCTGGAAACATGTTCCTGATGCTGGGAGAGTCCAGAACCAGGGGCCACAGTTTAAGAATAAGGGGTAGGCCATTCGGAAACAAGATGAAGAAAAACTTTCACTCAGAGAGTGGTGAATCTGTGGATTTCTGTCTCAGAAGGCAGTGGAGGCCCATTCACTAGATGCATTCAAAAGAGAGTTAGACAATAGATGCAGGAATAGGCCATTCGGCCCTTCGAGCCAGCACCGCCATTCAATGTGATCATGGCTGATCATCCGCAATCAGTGCCCCTTTTTAAAAATTTTTTTAAATTTCAAAATATTTCGAATGATAAATATATACAATACATTAACCTTGCGGAAAATCCATCCGACATTTTCGGAGGCTGTACAATAGATCAATACAGTTTAGACATTTCTTTCCCCCAAATTTCCACAAATCAGTCCCCCACTCGTGCCACAATGGCGTGGGATACCTTCCCTTATATTGAGGGGAGTCTCCACAATACTGTACCCCCCATGTCCAGCAGCGGAAGGGCCTTAGACTGTGGCCCTCCCCCACCGAGCCTTGGCGTTGGCTGCACCGAGCTTCAGTGCGTCCCTCAGCACGTACTCCTGCAGTCTGCAGCGGGCCAGTCGGCAACATTCCCTGACGGACATCTCGCTCTGCTGGGTGGTGAACAATGCTCGGGCAGACCAAAGAGCGTCTTTTACCGAGTTGATGACCCTCCAGCAGCACTCGATGTCAGCCTCTGAATGTGTCCCTGGGAACAGTCCGTAAATCACCGAGTCCTCTGTGACGGAGCTGTTCGGGATAAAGCGTACCAGGGACCCTTGCATTTTTCTCCAGACTCTTTTAGCAAACCCACACTCTGTAAAGAGGTGGGCAACCGTCTCCTCGCCATAGCAGCCGTCCCGAGGGCAGCGTGCGCTGGTAGTGAGGTTCCGACGGTGCAGGAAGGATCTGACTGGGAGGGCTCCCCTCACCGCCAGCCAAGCCAGGTGCTTGTTGGTGAGTTCTGGCGATGAGGCATTTTGCCAGACAAGCTGGGCAGTCTGCTCAGGGAACCACGCCACCGGGTCCATAGAGTCCTTTCCCTGCAGTGCCTGCAGGACATTCCGTGCTGACCACTGCCCGATGGACATGTGGTCAAAGGTGTTGGTCCGGAAGAACCCTTCCACCGACGACAGATGGGGCGGCAATGTCCAGCTGACTGGCACATTGCGTGGCACCTGCGCCAGGCGCATCCTTCTCAACACCGGGGACAGGTAGAACCTCAGCAGGTAGTGACACTTGGTGCCCACGTGCCTTGGCTCTACACTCCGCCTGATGCAGCCACACACGAAGGTGGCCATCAGAATGAGGACGGAAGATCTGTCGGGCCAGTTGCCAAAGAGCATGGCCTCGCTCTTCCTGCGGTTCACCCTGGCTCCCGTGGCCGACTCAAACTGGTCGCAGATACTAATCAGTCTGCGAACCGACCCTGGATCCGAGCAGAAGACAGCGACATCGTCCATGTACAGGGAGGTCTTTACTTGAATGCCCCCACTGCCTGGCAATGTCACTCCTCTTATGCTCGCATCCTTCCTGATGGATTCAGCAAAAGGTTCAATACAGCAGACAAACAAGACAGGAGAGAGAGGGCAACGCTGCCTAACTCCAGACCTTACAGGGAAACTGTCTGATTCCCACCCATTGATTTGGACTGCACTACGGATGTTGGTGTAGAGCAGTTTGATCCAATTCCTGATTCCCTCCCAAAACCCATTTTGGAGAGCACGTCCCTCATGTACGTGTGCGAAATCCTGTCGAAGGCCTTCTCCTGGTCCAAGCTGACTAGGCAGGCATCCACCCGTCTGTCCTGCACGTAGGCGATGGTATCTCTCAGCAGCGCTAGGCTGTCTGAGATTTTCCTGCCAGGTACAGCACAGGTTTGGTCCGGGTGGATCACCTGTCCCAGAGCAGACTTGACCCGATTGGCGATGGCCTTAGACAGGATCTTGTAGTCTACATTCAAGAGTGTTATGGGTCTCCAATTCTTTAGGTCCTTCATCTCCCCCTTCTGCTTGTAGATTAGGGTGATTTGCCCTTCCTCATGGAGTCTGACATGCTACCAGCTAGAAGCATGTCGTTGTACACTTCTAGCAGGTCCGGGCCCATCCAGTCCCACAGAGCCGAATACAACTCAGCCGGTAAGCCATCGCTTCCGGGAGTTTTACTCGAGTCAAAGGAATGGATGGAGCCAGTCAGCTCCTCCAGGGTCAGTGGTTGGTCCATCCCCAATCAGTACCCCGTTCCTGCCTTCTGCCCATATCCCCTGACTCCGCTATTTAACTCTTGGGAGGCTCCTTGAATACTCCATGTTCACATTTCTTGGCAAGGGCGAGAGCAGTAGAACCCCACCCAATTCCCCTCTCTCCCATTCCCAACAAGGTATGGAATATTGTTTAGTTTAGAGATACATCGTGGAAACAGGCCCTTCTGCCCACCGTGTCCCGACCAGCGATCACCCAGATTCTAACACAGGCACTCCTCCTGTCTCTATGTAAACATTTTAGCCTCACTTTCTGTGCATTGTGTGTTAAACAGGGGCAATATTATCAGTGAATCAATCGCTCATCAAATAAATCCAAATGACAATACAATGAAAATTAAATTTTAATCTTTCCATCACTCCCATCATTGTCTCTGTGACTGCTAATCAGCGCCGATATTTTTAATAAAGATTTCTACACAAGCATGTAGATTTCTACACAAAGAGTCTTGGAGAAATGTGGCACAGATCACCAGGAAAGTAAACATGAAGGTATGTGATAGGATTAGATCCCAGCGAGGACATTTAACAGAGCATAGCAGAGGCAGGATCAAACTAAGCAGATCAGGGAAGTCCCAAAATGCTGAAGCTTTGAAACTGTGTCATGCAAAATTAACGTCTCAGCTGCAATCACTCAGCCTGGAGTTTCAAAGAAAGGATCAAACTGTTTAAAACAAACCTTTGTGAAAAATGCCAAGAAATGTCACATAAACACTTGATAATTTCAAGCCTGGACTTCAATTGTTTCCTGTGTTACTATGTTATAATCTAACTGTGTCCTGAAAGATAGACTAGGAACTGCAGATTCCCATTCACCAAAAATGGCAAAGTGCTGGAGTAACAGCGGGTCAAGCAGTATCTTTGGAAGAACATGGATAGATGACGTTTCGAGACCCAGGGTGCAGCAATAAGCTAAACTTTTCAGACTTCCCGACCCGAAACGTCACCTATCCGTGTTCTCCGGAGATGCTGCTTGACCCGCTGAGTTACTCCAACACTGCCTTTTTGTGCCCTTAAATATCTTAAGACACATTCCCCATTAGAAACCATGAGTGCTGTAGCATGCACGCTGGACTACACAGAACAAGCAACACTGACGAGACTGCACATATACAACCTTGAGCAGCCATCAGCATAACAATCATAAATTGTGACATTCTTCAACCGAATGTGGGGAGAATAAAACAGGGTTTGTGTAGATGGGTTTAATTGGCTTCTGTAAATTGTCTATAAGGTGTAGGATGGAACTAGTGTACGGGCTGATCGCTGGTCAGCACAGACGCGGTGGGCCCAAGGGACCGTTTCCACGCAGTATCTCTTACCTTCCATCCTGAAGTCCCATAACGATAATCGGATTGTCTGCTGGTTTCTCCAATGGACAATCAATGTCCTCCTCACTCCTGGACTTTTGTGGGATGTACTCCATGCACAAGACCCCCGAGCTGACCGGGAAAGACTTGACCAGCCTGGGGGAGGATCGGTTCAGTGAGAAAAGGTCAACCTGCCCTTGACCATGCTCTCGCCCACTGCCGATCTGTAGAGGAGCGTGCAAAGGACAGAGAGAAAGACAGGTTATTACTAGACTGCCTGAGGAAAAACCATGAGGATTGAATGTTCCCACATTCAGGAATATTTACTACAAACTACGGTGTTTGAAATAACTTACCCACAGGTAGCCCTGTGCCAGACAGGTGCTGGCAGTGGAAATCCCAAGTAGGGATGACTGCACGGGAGTGTGAAGAGCTGCCTCGGGCTGGGTGGAGAGAGAAAGGTAGACAAGCGATTAGTAGTTTCAATCCCGTGAAATATTTCCCCAATAACGCTCCCAAGACTGGAGTCATTCTCGTACCCCTGAGGTCATAAGGTCGTGTGATGGAGTAGAATTAGGCCATTCAGCCCATCAATTCTGCTCTGCCATTCAATCGTGGCTGAACTATCTCTCCCTCCTAACCTCCTTGCATGCATAGGGAAATGGAAAATAAATATCAGCAACAACCTTGAGAATATAAAAGTTAGAATGTGCCTACTCTCTTCATGAACATCCATTCAAAATGGCCCTAGCATTGCATGCAGACTCAAAAACCAAAAGACACTTTTGCTCTAGGATGTCAAGGCACTCAACTCCTCATGTGCCAAACTTCATCAGTCTCTGCGTCCACTCCCTGGTGCCATCTAACTTTCTTCTAATTTAGTTACATTTCGGGCTGTAACAATGGCACAGGGGTAGAGTTGCAGCCTCACAACAACCAAAACCAGGTTTCCTGAACGTGAATAGTTGCATTTGGGAATAAAATGCAATGCACATATGTATATATTACAGAATGTCTATTTTCAGAGCATTATGTTGTCCAACACAAGAACATTGCAGGCGTCGGCCACCTTTCTCCTTATATTACCTTTCAGTATGGTGTACGCTGATCTACCACAAGCCTCGACTCTACCACTGTGCCTGATCTCAATCACACAGTACATCAACTTTACCACATTTATTTTAATCCGTTAAAGACTTCTAACTAGTTAGCCTCTGCAACCTGCCCAGGAAGCAAACCGAAGGTAGACACAAAATGCTGGAGGAACTCAGCGGGACAGGCAGCTTCTCTGGAGAGAAGGAATGGGTGACATTTCGAATCGAGACCCTTCTTCAGTCTGAAAGTCACAGGAAAGGGAAACAAGAGATGTAGAACAATGAACGATACTCAAAATAGTAACAATGATAAGGAAACAGGCCACCGCTTGTCGTATTCTAGGAGAACGAGAAGCTGGTGTGACTTGGGTGGGGGGTGGGGGGGGGGGGGGGGTGAGAGGAATACAGGGGTTACTACTTGAGGTATCCAACAGTTTTCTTTAATGTTCTTTGGCTTTAACTAGATTTATCAATGATCAGGGTAACCATTGGTTCTGAAAGTTGACTGCCAAATTGCGTGTAATATTGGGTACCAGTTTCCTTGCAGCCACAGGAGGAATGGTGCTGCGAGAGATGTCAGTGTTACATGAGATGTCGGTCTTGAGAGAGATGGTGAGCAGGCATCCCCACAGCACCCCAAACACCAGAATAGGACTGAGCCTCCTCTGCCACCAGTTCAACCCCAGGACGGGTCACCTTCCTGATGGGTTCATTAATTCTAAGGCGCCCGCTGCCTTCACCCTGCTGTCCCAAGGCGGCGGCAGTGGCCACCATCGATTGGTAGAACATCTGCAGCATCTCACTGCAGACATTGAAGGAGCGGAGCCTCCTCAGATAATACAGCCGGCTCTGTCCCTTCTTGTACAGGGCCTCAGCGTTCCTGGACCAGTCCAGTTTACCGTCCAGGTAAAGTCCAAGGTATCTGTACTCCCTGGTAACCGGCACATCCACACCCTTGATGGAGAAAGGGGTGTTCCTCGCCTCCTAAAGTCCACCACTAACCCCCTCGTCTTGTCGGTGTTGAGCTGCTGGTGATTCAGCCCACACCACTCAAAGACCACTATGACCAACACCATGAACCACAAAGACCAGTCGACACAAAGACCCCATGGGCGGGTGGTCTATAGACTTCATGGTGACCATGGGTGGTCTTTAGACTGTTTCACAGGACAGGAAATACAGTTGACCAGAACCAGATGACTAGAATATTCCCTGCACCTGGAGGCATCAAACAGGGCTGAAAAGCAAGAGACTGTATACAAAGAAGCTGTGATCAGCTTCCTTTATATTTGATTAACGTATTTAGAAAAGAAACACAGTGTAATAGTTAACAGATGGTTTGAATTTTCCCTGCGCGAGGGACACAGGTAGAAGTCACTCATGCAAATTACTGTTATTTATGCTGCAAGATAATTAAAAGCTGCAATTATCTGCTGTCATCAGTCACTCCACAAAGCCCAGACATCTGCAGTTTGCTTCTGCCGGGTGCTCTGAATTAGGATAATATGATAAACAAATCTGCAGGTCCTCTTACATACAGTGCAGTCCCAGACCTGTTGATACAGGGCAAATACAGGCCTGGATCTGGACCTTGTACAGCAATGCTACGGTGTGAGAGTGAGGAGACACGTAACCATTACAACAAACACAAGGCATGACCATGGGTGGTCAGCCTGTAACTGGCAGGCTAGAAGCAAGAGAACTAGTTTCTTAACTCATTATTATCACTGCAGTCTTATCAACGTGAGGTGCATCCTCGACAGCAGATGCCCAAGTCTAACTCCAGACAGCTTCCGTTCATATCAGGTGTTCATAGGTTTTAGGAGCAGAATTAGGCCATTTGGCCCATCAAGTCTACTCCGTCATTCAATCATAGCTGATACATCTTTCCCTCCGATTCCATTCTCCTGTCCTCTCCCCATAACCTCTGACATCCGCACTAATCAAGAATCTACCTATCTCTGCCTTAAAAATATTCACTGACTTGTCCTCCACCGCCGTCTGTGGCAATGAAATCCTCAGATTCACCACCCTCTGACTAAAGGTGTCGCCCAATGCTGGGGTCGTGTTACCCTTGGACCTCAAACCAATGTTGGGCCCATCTCAACCTTGCTGACTGTACCATGTGGAGCTGAGCAACAACATCAGAAAACCTCCACACGTCAGCCAGGGTTCGTTGTAGTCCACAAACCACAGAGGGATTCTTCCAAACCATGAGCCAAGCTTCATGCTCCTGATCTTTACTTTACACTTTTAAACCTCGATTCCAACAGCAGCATTTTTTTGTGTAGAAAAGGGTCTGAAGGTTTCGACACGAAACATCACCAGAGGTGCTGCCTGACCTGCTGAGTTATTCCAGCTTTTTGTGCCTATCAGTAGCACCTCTTACTCCATTTATCCTGTATCTGTACACAGTGGATGGACTGAGTGTATTGGGGTATTGGCTTTCCGCTGACTGAATAGCACATCACAACAGCTTTTCACTGTACCTCAGTACACGTGACAATAAACTCAACCAAGTCACGCAGAGAGTGCGTGGAAGCTGTTATGACATTCCTCCATCACAATCAGTACAAAAGGGTGAAGAGCAATGTTAGCAAGATATCCACATTGACAAGAAATGTAAGTAAGTTCTCCCCATTCTGACACTCCCGAGGAGATTACTGACTGAAGGTCGACAATGCTGCCTGGATTAGACAGCGTGAGGTACAAGGCGAGGTTGGACATACGAGAATGGTTGTCGTTGGAACGCCAAGATTAAGAGGAGTCCTGACAAAAGTACATAGAATCATACAAAATAGGTGCAGGAGTAGGCCCTTCGGCCCTTTGAGCCTGCACCGCCATTTAATATGATCCTGGCTGATCATCCAACTCAGTATCCTGTACCTGCCTTCTCTCCATACCCCCTGATCCCTTTAGCCACAAGGGCCACATCTAACTCCCTCTTAAATATAGCCAATGAACTGACCTCAACTACCTTCTGTGGCAGAGAATTCCACAGACTCACCACTCTGTGTGAAAAATTATCTTTTCATCTCGGTCCTAAAAGACTTCCTCCTTATCCTTAAACTGTGACCCCTTGTTCTGGAGTTCCCCAACATAGGGAACAATCTTCCTGCATCTAGCCTGTCCAACCCCTTAAAAATTTTGTAAGTCTCTATAAGATCCCCCCTCAATCTCCTAAATTCCAGCGAGTACAAGCCGAGTCTATCCAGTCTTTCTTCATATGGAAGTTATGCCATCCCAGGAATCAGTCTGGTGAACCTTCTCTGTACCCCCTCTATGGCAAGAATGTCTTTCCTCAGATTAGGAGACCAAAACTGTACGCAATACTCCAGGTGTGGCCTCATCAAGACTCTGTACAACTACAGTAGAAACTCCCTGCTCTTGTACTCAAATCCTTTTGCTATGAATGCCGACATACCATTCGCTTTCTTCACTGCCTGCTGCACCTGCATGCCTACTTTCAATGAATGGTGTACCATGACACCCAGGTCTCGTTGCATCTCCCCTTTTCCTAATCGGCCACCGTTCAGATATTAGTCTACTTTCCTGTTTTTGCCGCCAAAGTGGATAACCTCACATTTATTCACATTATACTGCATCTGCCATGCATTTGCCCACTCACCCAACCTATCCAAGTCACCTTGCAGCCTCTTAGCATCCTCCTCACAGCTAACACTGCCCCCCAGCTTCGTGTCATCCGCAAACTTGGAGATGTTGCATTCAATTCCCTCATCCAGATCATTAATATATATTGTAAATAGCTGGGGTCCCAGCACTGAGCCATGCGGTACCCCACTAGTCACTGCCTGCCATTCTGAAAAGGACCCGTTTACTCCTACTCTTTGCTTCCTGTCTGCCAGCCAGTTCTCTATTCACATCAACACTGAACCCCCAATACCGTGTGCTTTAAGTTTGAAGGCTAATCTCTTATGTGGGACCTTGTCGAAAGCCTTCTGAAAGTCCAGATACAACACATCCACAGGTTCTCCCTTATCCACTTTACTAGTTACATCCTTGAAAAATTCTATCAGATTCATCAGACATGATTTACCTTTCATAAATCCATGCTGACTGTCCAATGATTTCACCACTTTCCAAATGTGCTGCTATCCCATCTTTAATAACTGACATAGAAATAAGAGGTGTAGTTTGGGCAGACAATCAGAACACATTATCCAGGGTGGATATGCACATAGGTGTGCAGAGATACCAACCATGTACAGGAAGATGAGATGGTTTATATTGGCGTCATGTTCTGCATGGACTGTAGTTGGAATATAAGGGGTGCTAATGAACCAATTAAAAAGGGTAAGATCTTTGCCCAATTAAAATCCTTAAACAGTGACATTATTTTCTTACAAGAGATTCATCTGAAATATCAAACACAGATAAGACTGAAGGCAAGGGTACACAAAAAGCTGGAGAAACTCAGCGGGTGCAGCAGCATCTAAGGAGCGAAGGAGATAGGCGACGTTTCGGGTCGAGACCCTTCCAAGACTGAAGGCAAATTGGATTGGGCAAACATACTACTATTCATTTACTTCTAAATCTAGAGGCACGGTTATTATCATTCGTAAAGGTATACCATTTAAATTAAAGAATGCCATAGCAGATAAAGAGGGGAGATATGTCATAGTCATGGGAGAAATTTATTCTACTCCACTTACTTTGATAAATATTTATGCTCCTAATTTTGACAACCCCCAATTCTTTAGTAAAATTTGGGATATAATTTCAGAACTTAACCATCAAAATGTGATAATAAGAGAGATTTGAATTGTGTTTTAGATCCATATTTGGATAAATCAGCAAAACAAAAAAGGACTAACATAAAATCTAAAACGAGTGAACTCCTAAATACATACATGAAAAATACTAATATAACAGATGCATGGAGGATCGCTAACCCAGTAGGTAGGGAATATTCATTTGATTCAACAGTACATAAAACATATTCACGTATTGATTATTTCTTAGTGGACACAAAACTAATTCCATATACATAATTCTAAATATCATAATAGTATTATTTCTGATCATTCCCCGTTAACTTTTTCTTTAAAATTAGAAGGAATTGGGGAACAAGGATTTAAAGGGTCACAGTTTAAGGATGAGGGGGAAATCGTTTTTCACACAGAGAGTGGTGAATCTGTGGAATTCTCTGCCACAGAAGGTAGTTGAGGCCAGTTCATTGGCCATATTTAAGAGGGAGTTGGATGTGGCCCTTGTGGCTGAAGGGATCAGGGGGTATGGAGAGAAGGCAGGTACGGGATACTGAGTTGGATGATCAGCCATGATCATATTGAATGGCGGTGCAGGCTCGAAGGGCCGAATGGCCTGCTCCTGCACCTAATTTCTATGTTTCTATGTTTCTATGAATGCCTGATAAAAATTTGTTTTGGAGGTTTAACCTCCAAATTTTAAACTCACAAGGTAGCACATATTTAAAAGAGCAGATGAGATTCTTCTTTGAGACAAATGATACACCAGATATTTCACCCTCCTTATTATGGGAAACTTTTAAGGCATTTATTAGAGGAACTATAATCTCATATCAAGCTTTGCAAAATAAAAAGAATAATACTGAACAATTGCAGTTAGAACAAGAAATTAGACAATTAGATTTAGAAAATGCCAAAGAACCAACATAGATAAACATAATAAGATAATAATACTAAAATATAAATTAAATTAAATTTTATTGGCCAGAATAATAAGATTTCAAATTACAAAACAAGAAAATTTTGAATTTGGTGATAAACCTCATTAACTCCTAGCACGCCAACTGAAAAAACGGGGAACAGAAAATACAATTACTAAAATTAAATCAGACAAAGGGGAATTACTAACACTACCTAAAGATATTAATAAAAGATTTGCTCAATTTTATAAAAACTTATATACATTGAAAACCTCTGCAAATAATACTCAAATTACAAATTTCTTAGATAAGTGTAATCTTCCAAAATTAAATATGGTGGAACAAGAGGGATTAGGAGCTCAGATTACACTACAGGAAAGAGAAGAAACAATTAGTTCGTTGAAGAATGGCAAAACGCCAGGACCAGATAGCTTTAGTAATGAATTCTATAAAAGATTCTACGAGATAATTTCTCCACGGTTGCAAGATTTATACATATACGCTTTTAAAGAAAATACCCGAAACACAGTCAACTATTACACTTATACCAAAAAGGATAAAGATCTAGAAGACCCAGGCTCATATAGAGCTATTGAACTCCTAAATACTGACCAAAAAATATTAGCAAAGACCCTAGCGAGAAGATTGAGTAAATATGTTAGTAAACTAATAAATCTGGACCAAACAGGGTTTATACCAAAGAGAAACTCATTTAACAATTTGAGACGGCTGTCTAATATAATGTACTCACATAATACTGAAGAGGAACTAGCAATTATTTCATTGGATGCAGAAAAAGCTTTCGATCAAGTAGGATGGCAATATTTATTCAAAGTATTGCAAAAATTTAACATGGGAGATAATTTTATTTCATGGGTAAAATTATTATATGATAAGCCGATGGCTAGAATACTGACTAATAATATTATCCCCAAAATTCCAATTAGCAAGGGGCAATAGGCAGGGGTGTGCGTTATCGCCCCTGCTATTTGCACTAGTGATAGAGCCTTTAGCTGAAAGTATAAGAAGCCATTCGAACATTCATGGGTATAACACCAAACATTCAAATAATAAAATTTCATTATACGCAGACGACATATTACAAATTCGCAAATTAGCATACCAAATATACTAAATTTAATAGAGGAATTTGGTTCTTTTTCAGGATATAGAATAAATTGGAACAAAAGCAAAATTATGACGATAAAACCTCAAGAGTCGACACATCTGTTGAAATTCCCTTTTAGAATTACAACAGAAAAATGTAAGTATTTGGGCATCCAAATTACTAGGAAATATAAATCATTACTCAACACAAACTATATGCCTTTATTAACTAAATTAAATGGGTTGATTAAATTTTGGAAAACACTGCCGATGTCCTTAATAGGCAGAATAAACGCGATAAAAATGATCTTCTTACCACAAATATTGTACCTATTTCAATCAATACCAATATACTTACCTAAAAAATTCTTTAAAAAACTAGACTCTGATATTATAAATTTCATATGGTATTATAAATCACACAGAATTAAAAAAAAAAAACACTAGTGTAAATCTAAAGAATCAGGGAGACTGACACTCCCCAACTTATTGCATTATTAATGGGCAGTGAATATTAAAAATATAATCTACTGGTTGGACAGTTCTGCCCAACAGGTAGATTGGATAAGAATGGAAAAAGAGGATTGTTCCCCTTATAATATATAACCATATAACAATTACAGCACGGAAACAGGCCCTCTCGGCCCTTCCAGTCCGTGCCGACCATTTGTTTTCCCATAGTCCCATCTACCTGCACTCAGACCATACCCCTCCATTCCCTTCACGTCCATATACCTATCCACTTTACTCTTAAATGTTAAAATCGATCCTGCCTCCACCACTTCTGCTGGAAGCTCATTCCACACAGCCACCACCCTCTGAGTAAAGAAGTTCCCCCTCACGTTACCCCGAAACTTCTGTCCCTTAATTCTCATGTCATGCCCTCTTGTTTGAATCTTCCCTACCCTCAATGGGAATAACGTATCCACGTCAACTCTGTCTATCCCTTTCATCATTTTAAAGACCTCAATCAAGTCCCCCCTCAACCTTCTGCGCTCCAAAGAATAAAGACCTAACTTGTTCAACCTTTCTCTGTAACAGAGTTGCTGGAACCCTGGCAACATTCTAGTAAATCTCCTCTGTACTCTCTCTATTTTGTTGATATCCTTCCTATAACTAGGCGACCAAAATTGTACACCATACTCCAGAATTGGTCTTACCAATGTCTTGTACAATTTTAACATTACTTCCCTACTCCTATATTCAATGCTCTGATTTATAAAGGCCAGCACACCAAAGGCTTTCTTTACCACCACATCTACATGCGATTCCACCTTCAGGAAACTATGCACAGTTATTCCTAGATCCCTCTGTTCCACAGCATTCCTCAATTCCCTACCATTTACCATGTACGTCCTATTTTGATTTGTCCTGCCAAGATGTAGCACTTCACATTATCAGCATTAAACTCCATCTGCCATCTTTTCAGCCCACTTTTCCAAATGGCCCAAATCTCTCTGTAGACTTTGAAAATCTACTTCATTATCCACAACACCACCTATCTTAGTATCATCTGCATACTTACTTATCCAATTTTCCACCCCCATCATCCAGATCATTGATGTACATGACAAACAACAGTGGACCCAACACAGATCCCTGAGGCACCCCACTGGTCACGGCTTCCAACCTGACAAACAGCCATCCACCATTACTCTCTGACATCTCCCATTCAGCCACTGTTGAATCCATCTTGCTACTTCCGCCATTAACACCCAAGATTGAACCTTCTTAACCAACCTTCCATGGGGAACCTTGTCCAAAGGCCTTACTGAAATCCATATAGACAACATCCACTGCTTTACCCTCATCAATTTCCCTAGTTACCGCTTCAAAAATTCAAGAAGGTTTGTCAAACATGACCTTCCAGGCACAAATCCATGTTGACTGTTCCTGATCAGACCCTGTATTATCCAGATGCTTATATATATTATCTCTAAGTATCCTTTCCATTAATTTGCCCACCTGACGTCAAACTAATAGGTCTATAATTGCTAGGTTTATTCTTTGAACCCTTTTTAAACAATGGAACAACATGCGCAGTACGCAATCCTCCGGCACTATTCCTGTTTCTAATGACATTTGAAATATTTCTGTCATAGCTCCTGCTTATTTCTACACTAACTTCCCTCAATGTGCTAGGGAATATCCTGTCAGGACCTGGAGACTTATCCACTTTTATATTTTTTTCAAAAGTGTCCGTACTTCCTCCTCTTTGAATCTCATAGTTTTCCATAGCTTACTCTACTTTTTCCCCTTAACTCACCAAGTTCAATATCCTTCACCTTGGTGAATACCGAAGAAAAGAAATTGTTCAATATCTCCCCCATATCTTTTGGCTCTGCAGATAGCTGTCCATTCTGGTTCTCTAATGGTCCATTTTATCCCTCGTTATCCTTTAGCTATTAATATAGCTGTAGAAACCCTTTGGGTTTACTTTCACCTTTCTTGCCAAAGCAACCTCATATCTTCTGTTAGCCTTCCTAATTTCTTTCTTAAGATTCTTTTTACATTCTTTATACTCCTCTAGCACCTCATTTACTCCATGCCTCCTATAATTATTGTAGATATCTCTCTTTTTTCGAAACAAGTGTCCCAATTTCCCTTGAAAACCATGGCTCTTTCCAATTTTTACTATTTCCTTTCAACCTAACAGGGACATAAAGATTCTGTACTCTTACAATTTCCCCTTTAAATGTCCTCCATTTCTCTTCTACATCCTTCCCATGAAACAAAGTGTCCCAATTCACTCCTTTAAAATCCTTACGCATTCCCTCAAAGTTAGCCTTTCTCCAATCAAAAATCTCCACCCTAGGTCCAGTTCTGACTCTCTCCATAATTATATTGAAACTAATGGTATTGTGATCACTGGTCCCGAAGTGCTCACCAACGCATACCTCCGTCACCTGACCTGCCTCATTTCCTAACAGGAGGTCCAGCACTGCCCCTTCTCTGGTCGATACCTCTATGTACTACTGCAAAAAACTATCCTGCACACATTTTACAAACTCCAAACCATCCAGCCCAGGAGCGATCCTTCTTTCCCCGATAAAACTGAACAATAATATACAAGAAGAATCCAATTATTCATAGTATAATACGAATTTGGAAACAAATAAAATTAACTTTAAAATTAAGAAAATTATCGCTTCTTTCTCCAATAGCTAATAATCCCTCATTCAAACCATCCATTATTGATAAAACGTTTATCCATTGGGAAAGAATAGGAATTAAAACGATGGGAGATGTATGAAATGGGAAAATTGTTATCATTCCAACAACTACAACTAAAATATTTGAAAAGTAATCAATATTTCAAATACCTTCAAATTCAAGATTATTTGAAAAAGTATATACAAGGATATCAAACTTTAACCCCAGATTTATTGGAGGAAGGAATGTATAGGAAGGCAGAATCAAGCAATTTAATATCTTACTTATGTAATATAATTCTAAATATAAAAACACCAACGACAGAGGCAATTAGAAGAGACTGGGAACAAGAGTTATTGATAAAAATTCTGAACGATAGATGGGATAAAAATGTATTATATGTAAACAAATGTTCAATGAATGCAAGACAAAACCCATTTCAATTTAAAATTTTACATAGATTATATTATTCGAAAACAAGACTGAATAAAATATTTTCAAATGTTTCCCCCATCTGCGACAAATGTCTAACTCAAAATGCCACTATAGCACATTCCTTTGTCTCTTGTACAAAACTGTATACATTTTGGAATGAAATTTCTGGAATTTTTACAAAACTATTTAACAAAATTGAACCCCAATACAGAATTGATTATCTTTGGATCAATGGAAGAGGGAAGTAAACTAATTATATTCCAAGAAGCTTTTCTTAATTATGGTCTAATAACAGCAAAAAAACTTATACTTACATTTTGGAAAAACGCACCTACGCCAACATTCAAAATGTGGATCTCAAGCATGTCTGAAACGCTACATCTTGAAGAAATGAGATTCCTCCTACTAGGCAAAGTAGACCAATTCTTAAAGATTTGGTCTCCTTTTATCAACTTTTTACAAGCAGATGGTGCAACATAACATAACCTTAGAAATTAAATAGTTTAGAACTGGGTGACGGATGGGCAAAAATACAAGATAGGTAGATCTCTCCTAATCTCTCTTTTATTTTCTCCTTTTCTTTCAATCTTTTAGCTTCTCATCTCTCCTTTATTTCTTTTGCTTTCTGTTTCTACTCGCTTGTCTATCTATTCCGACACTCTTTATTTCTTTTTCTCTCACTGTTCTTTTATTATTAAATCAAAAGTATGAAGTTGTACAAGAATGAAAATATGCATTTATGTATTAGGTACTCAAGTACCAGACTATTGTACTTACTTCTAACAAAAATAAACAAACAAAAATAAGTTCTGCATGGACATTGTGGGCTGAAGGGCCTGTTGCTGTGCTGTACTATTCTATGTCTCCTTCCAACATGACCACAAGTAAATGGACCATCAGGTCCAAGGAGAGAGGGCACAACCATTGGACCTCAGCCTTTACTTCCTGAATTACAATGAGGAAGACAGGCACGGGTTATCGATTGGGGATTATCAGCCATGATCACAATGAATGGCGGTGCTGGCTCAAAGGGCCGAATGGCCTCCTCCACCTGTTTTCTATGTTTATCACCAATGGGAGCAGACACCATTATGTATGCGGGGCTTAATATTGTAGACCGTCTCATGTTTATCAACACCGCCATCACTTCAGAAGTTTGATGGTAGTTATGAAGGCAATGGGTCAACTGAAGCATAGAACTCAAGGCGGGAGAGGTTGCGCTGGAATCACATTCAGAACCACTTGGTCTGCAGCTTGGGAACCGTGCAGCGTTCCGGTCAAAATATGAACCATGTGAATGGTCTGGACAGGATATGGAGGAGGTTTACATGGATGTTATCAGCAGGGGGACATTTAGCTGGGAGGAAAGATCGAAAAGCCTGGGATCAACACAAAATGTTGGAGTAACAGACAGGTAGTATCGCTGGAGATGGAATGGGTGATGTTTCAGGCCAAGACCCTTCTTCAGACTGAGACTCCAAGGGAGAGGGGGAAAATAGAGATATGGAAGGGTCGGGTCTGCGTTAAAACATGGTCGTAGAGCGAGAGGAATTACAGAGGGGGAGCAGCAAGAGAGGACGTCGCAGAACTTTCATCTGGGGCTGGTTCTGTTGAGGCTGAAGGAGACAACAGTTGTGTGAAGTTGAGGGGCTTCGTTAGAGAGAAGAGCAAGGAACTAATTCCCTCACCAGAGGGGTCATAAAAAGGTACAGAGTTAAAACCAGCGGCAAATAGATTAGTGGACGATGAGGGAAAATGTTTTCACCCAGATTGGATCTCTGCTCACTGAGGCAGAAACACTCATGGGAGGAAGGTAGGAGAATGGGGTTGAGAAGGAGAGATAGATCAGCCATGATTGAATGATAGAGTAGACTTGATGGGCCGAATGGCCTAATTCTGCTCCAAGAACAGATGAACTTGCGAAAATGCCCCTCAGAAAACCAGAGCAACTCAGAGAATCTAACAACGCAATTTATTAATATTGTTAATAATGTTTAAAATTGTAGCATGTCAACATCAATTATAGATAAATAATGTGGTGATTTTCAATGGCAGCTGTAAACAGAGGAGTCCAACTTTAAACCTATTTTGGAATGAATCAGAAATTGCGCAGAAACATGCTGAACAGGTGGAGGATTGGGGATCAGTGTCAACTTTGAGAACATTCATTCATCGTTTGGTAACTTGCAGCCCTGAAACTGGGTCAGCTTGCAAAAGTCAACACCTTATTGTGAACTCAAACAGTTAAATGGCACCAAATTCAACATCAATGCCTTGTTTGCGAGAGAAAGTTCAGAGAGGAATATGAATTCACTCCATGGAGAAACAGGTGGACTTATTGATCCATTAACTAAAACTGTGGCCAGTTGCCAAAAAAACAAAAAACTAGACTCTTCTAATCTCAAAACGCCAATTTGACAATAATGGCTACAAAACAGTAATGAGAAAAGAAAACTGAACAACCGACAGTGAGACAGTAAATAAAGACAGAAAACATTCAGTACTAGTACAACAAGTGGGAGTTTCTGTGGAAAAAAAAGTTCACATTTTGGGTTTGTTTTGTGCAGAGTTCCGGTAGAAAGTTACCATAAAGATAATTTAGTGAACAAGTGAATGTTTTAATTATAATATTTAAGTGATAATAATTTTATTTTCATTTTCTATTAATAATTGTGCAGCTTTTTCCCCTAAACACAAGGACATCCTCAATTAGCAAAACTAATAGATTAATAGCACACTAGTCCTCGTAAACTAGTACAGTAATAGTACATTAGTACTAGTAGTAATGGTATACATACTAGTAAATTAGTACAGTAATAGTACACTAGTAGTAATAGTACACTAGTACTAGTAAATTACTGCAGCCCCACTAGTACAGTACTAGTGCAGTAATAGTGCACGGATCCTGCGTGCAAGATAAGCCATTTTTGGCACCATTTTCAATGTCCAGCCGCTCTAGGTCTCATGAGCGGTGCCCGGTCCAGGCGAGCCCCAGGCTGCTGAAGGGCCTCCAGCCATCGCCTTGAACACCACGTCCCTCTCCAGTTTGCAGCTCATCCCAGGTCGAAGTTACTGTTGCTTTTCCTCTTGTTCCAGCGAGACTATTTCTCCAGGACAGATCAGAAAGGATGTCCTAATTTCATTGTCCCAGTTGATTATTCACACCATTCTAAGAGCAGGGGAGCCTTCGTGGCACAGTCGACAAATCTTCCCAGCACGTTGCTTACAAAAAGATATCAAATGCTCATTTATCTTATTTGCTTTCGCAGGCACCTCCTGCATGTAAAACAGCTGCGCCAGAGCTCCAGGTACAGTCTGAGATGTACAACCATTTCACCTTCCCACACTGCCATTTCATCTCTTCCACCCAAAAGCAAATCACAAATAAAATGTATGTTTTAATAAGCCATCAGCTCAATGTTCCACTTAGCTTCATTCGTGACATTCCCCTCGCAGCTTACAATTAGTGATTAGCATTTAGATAACATTGGATTTCAAACGACGATGTGGAGATTGCTACATTTTAATCTTGCAAATCCAAAATATTGGAATCAAAAAGGCTAAGAATTAAGGTCCATATAACGCAGTGGGAGGTAGGATGAGGAAATTATACGATTCACTCCGCTCTCCTTCACCCCAGCCCCACACAACAATGACATCTCATTCTGGAGTTCATCCCTACAGCAGTCTAGCATCATGAAGATAAGTTGCTTTAATCTTTTCCAAGTTAAAGAGTCATAGTATCTTACAGCATGGAAATAGGCCCTTCGACCCAATTTGCCCACACCGGTCAAAATGTCCCATCTACACTAGTCCCACCTGCCTGTGTTTGATCCACACCCCTCTAAACCTGTCCTATCCATGTACCTGTCTAAATGCTTCTTAAACATTGCGATAGTCCCTGACTCAACTACCTCCTCTGGCAGCTCGTTCCATACACCTACAAACCCTTTGTGTGAAAACGTTACCCCTCAGATTCCTATTAAACCTGGCTGAATGGCCTAATTCTGCTCCCATGTCATATGATCTTATGGCATGATGGGAGACTGACATCAGTCAAATGTACTGCTGGAAGTCTGTCACCCCACACATCCAAGGGAATCCCATACCGTTACAGCAGCGCGTGCACACTCCACACAGGTTAGGATCAAACCCAGGAGCTACCGGACAGCAGAACTATTCGCTGCACTACCGCGCGTCCCTGATGACATGTATAAAATGTGAAGACAGACACAAAATGCTGGAGTCACTCGACAGGACAGGCAGCATCTCCGGAGAGAAGGAATGGGTGACTGATCAGTCTGAACAGTCTCGACCCAAAACGTCACCCATACCTTCTCTATAGATTTGCTGCCTGTCCCGCTGAGTTACTCCAGCATTTTGTGTCCATCTTCCATTTAAACCAACATCTGCAGTTCTTTCCTACACACATATAAATTGCGGACATCTTGGGAGCGTGAGAACCTCCCGGCCAGTGCCTTCTCTTGCCTCACCTTCAGGTCCTGACACTTGGGGCTGTACATGGGCATGCGATAGGCGAGCAGGGGGCACCAGAACGGAGCCTTGGTCTTCCCATCATCCTCGATACAGAACCAGCCAGGCTGGTTGTCTGTCACTGGTGGCAGGAAAAAGAGAAGGAAGACAAATCAGACAGGCAAGGGAGTTCAACGAAAAGCACAAACTGTAAAGTTACTACAAGACACCAAACACCTCAACCATCAAGTTTCCAGAATTTATTCCAATTCAGCTCTAATTGGTTTTGAGTGATTCTAAGAAGCGTTTCTCCATAAAACAAAGTTACCAAACCTTCTTCACCGTTGCGCCCTGACGTGGCTGTCTCGTGTCCCTGCTGCCCACAGTCTCGCTCCGATACCATGTGGACTTTTGTCATTCATTGTGCAGAGAACTTAACATGGGACTAATGGACAGGTCAGAGTGGAGCTCAGCGCAGCCCCCACCAGGCAACTAACCAGCAACACCCGCTCCCATCCCTTTCCACCCACATCCCCTCCTCCAGCTTCACTACTCTATCTCTCAGCATTTTGTCATCCTGCCACCCATGGCCTTCGCCCAACCATCTGCCAATCAAGCCCCTCTCAACTGTATCCACCTATCACTTGCCAAGCTGTGTCCCGTCCACATCTCTCTCCCTCCACTACTACAGTCAGTCTGAGGAATGGTCCCGATCCGAAACGTCACCGATCTTTCTCCTCCATATATGCCGCCTGACCTGCTGTTACTCCAGCACTTGCTGTTATTTGTTAAGCAGTTATACCAGGTGTGCAACACCTACTGTTGCAAGACGCTGGTCGGTGTGGACTCGGTGGGTCGAAGGACCCGTTTCCACATTGTTTCTCTGAAGTCTAAAGTGAAGTGTAAACCAGCTGATGGGGATCCAGTGCTTTCCAGTTACAGCGTTAAATCAGGCAAAGATTTACCACAGCAACTTAAGACAATCAAGCCATTAAATCCAGATTATAAAAAGCTTTGATGCCAAATCATTCCCATTTATCCATAATCAGGTGCCCTTATAATTTCAGAGCACAGTTATGGGAATATCTCACAGCCTGCGTAGATCAGCAAACATCACAATACGTTCTGAGCTGTGAATGGCTTGGTAATTAAATGCCATCAATATGAAGAGCGAACCGACCAGCTTAATAGCGAAGGAAGGCCATTCATCTCAAAAAGCAGCTGACAGCCCACGTTTGTATACAAGCAGTGTGCAGACACGCACGGCAGGGGCCGCTGTTAGTCACTGCAGGACCCAGGAACAACATGCACTAAGTTCCACAAGGTGTGTGGAAGCTTCACCTTCTGCTGCCGGGCACGCTCCTGCTTCTGCCTATCTCCTCACCCTCACTCACCACCCTCACACTCACTCCGCTCCACCCTCACTCACTCACCTCCTCCCCCCACCCTCACGGCTGGCACGGAGCCTAGAATCGCTGTGCCTTCTAAACTCACATAGCGGGCAGCACAGTGGTTCAGCTCGTAGCGCTGCTGCCTCACAGCTCCAGAGACCCACGCTCCTTCCTGATAACGGACGCCGTCTATGCAGAGTTTGCGCATTCTCCCTGTGACTGCGTGGGTTTTTTCCCACAATCCAAAGGACTGAGGGTTTGTCGGTTAATTGGCTTCTGTAAACTGCCCGTAGCGTGTAGAGAATGGATGTGAAAGTGGGATAACAGAAACTAGTGTGAACGGGTGATCGATGATCAGCGTGAAAGGCCTGAAGCTGCCTCTCAACCCCAATCTCTGCCATTCAATCATGGCTGATCTCTCTCTCCCTCTCAACCCCATTCTCCTGCCTTCTCCCCATAACCCCCGACACCCGTAATCAAGAATCTGTCAATCTCCACCTAAAAAATATTCATTGACTTGGCCTCCACAGCCTTCTGTGGCAATGAATTCCACAGATTCACCACCCTCTGACTAAAGAAATTCCTCCTCATCTCCTTTCTAAAGGTACATCCTTTTATTCTGAGACTGCACTCTCTGGTCCTAGACTCTCCCACCAGTGGAAATATCCTCTCCACATCCACTCTATCCATTATTGATAGGAAAGCACCAATGAAGCTGGTGGCGTTAAGGCCTGTTTACACGCTGTATCTCCAAAACCAAACCAATACACAAGCCCTAGTCCACACCCAGATACAACAAATTCCAACATTCATTGGCACGGGTGCTCACACCCACAAGTGTGAAACAGCAACACCTCACTAGCATGTAGTGGAAAGACACAATGCTGGAATAACTCAACGGCTCAGGCATCATCTCCGGGGAGAAGGAATGGCTGCCTCCAGAGATGCTACCTGTCCCGCTGAGTTACTCCAGCATTTTGTGACTATCTCGGGTGTAAACCACTGCTGTTCCTTCCTACACAGCATGTTAGTAGAGTCTCACACAGCATGTCAGAGGTTATGAGAAGGCAGGAGAATGGGGTTAGGAGGGGAGATAGGTCAGCCATGATCGAACGGCAGAGGAGACTTGATGGGCCAAATGGCCTAATTCTACATCTAACACTCACGACCTTATGTTGGAGTGGGGAGACACACACACCCGTTTACCATTACCTACTTAATGCAACTTTAGCCATGTGTAGCTGGTTCACCCAGGTGATCTTGCTGCGTGGGTTGGGTGTGTTAAACACCACCATAAAGCTGACCGGCCTGCCAGACCTGCAACCAAAGGCAAGGAGGGAAGGTGACAATTAATCACCGGTTCATTTACCAGACAGAAGACATCTTAAGCAGCTCTCGGAACTTAAGCGGAGAGGTTTACTGGTTCACAAAGCTGCATCTGTGGAGTTCTCAGGGAGCAAGCTGCTGGGAATTACAGATTAAAAACTAAACCCTCACACAAGCTCTGGAAAGACACTTGTGCAAGCCGATTTGGTCAATGGATTTTAAATAAGAAAAGGAGAATTTCCACTAAATCAATAAGATGTTTAATACCGAGAGCAAGAGGTGTATCTTTATTTTTTAAACTTTAAACCGATCATACTATGAAAATTCCATTGACATATTTAGGACATCATATGCAGATTGTTCTCCTTCAGTTCCGACCCCAGAGTCAGCGAGACCCAACTTCATATCTGGGATTCTGGATCTAGCTGGTCACCAGAAACCCCCAAAAACACAAATCTGTTAACTACATTCATAACTTTGTGAGCTACGAACAGAATGAGGCCATATGGCCCATCAAATAGTGACTGGGGGGGGAAACAAAATAAAAATCACCAAAACAACCGCATCCTTCAGAAACATATTTTAGTGCCCCATCTTTAGTCTCTAGTCGTTACAATATCTGAAACAGTTCTCACTACAGTTGTTGTAATAGTTTTAAACATCAGATTGTTTTAATTATTCCCATTACATTATTTCCACTACAATTTGTTGGCACAATAAAGTAGTGAAATACATCAGACTTTGATGAAGTGACTCTGCAGAACACCAACCACTTTAGACTAACACACTCCACTTGCCCCAACTACAACTTACTTGTCTGGTTTCCCTGGTAACAGGAGACGGAGATGGCACCTGTTTGCTGACTGGATCTCATCCTCCTTAATCCTGATCAGTCTCTGCAGCGCTCTGCACCAGTCTCGGGCCACAGCAAGGTTTAAGTTCTAGGAGCAGGAGACATGTGGCCACATTTACAACAGTCCTACAAAGGTGTCACGGTGGCACAGAGGTTAAGCTACTGCCTTACAGTGCTAGAGATCAGCGTTCGATCCCGACTACAGGTGCTGTCTGTACGTCCGTGACCTGCGTGGGTATTCCTCCCCCCCCCCCCCCCCCAAGATATTTGATTTCCACCCACGCTCCAAAGACGTACAAGTTTGTAGGTTAATTGGCTTGGTATAAATATAAATTGGCCCGAGTGATTATAGGATGAAGTTAGTGTTCAGGGGTCGCTGGTCAGCATGGACACGGTGGGCCAAAGGGCCCGTTTCTGCACTATTTCTATACTAAACTAAAGGTGTTCTGTGATGGATACATCAGGTGCAGCACCAATTATGTCACTAACAAAAAGACCCATTGCATTCAGCAAACCTTTCCTTTAGTTTTAGAGATATAGCATGGAAACAGGTCCTCAGGCCCACTGAGCTGACCAGCAATCCCCGTACACAAGCACTATCCTACACATACCAGGGACAATATTACAAAAGTCAATTAGCCAATAAACCCATACATCTTTGGAGTGTGGGAGGAAACCAGAGCACCTGGAGAAAATGCACGCAGGTCACAGGGAGAATGTACAAACTCCATACAGACAGCACCTGTAGTCAGGCTCGAACCCGGGTCTCTGGCGCTGTGAGGCAGCAACTCTACCGCCCTCAAGAGCCATCTCCATTGTGACGAGAGCCCCCGAACACGGCAGCAGGTCACAGCACCCGACAGGGTTATTGACTGAGATGTAACGCTCCAGTCTCTGGTGTCTTGTCCCATTTCAATCGCTATTAATACCAAGCCTTTTAGACCAGCTATTCTGTTCATTCCATTTCTTTTGCAGGCAAGACAAACATTTGTCCATCCACAAATGGCCTCAAGGAGGTGCTGGTGAGCTGCCTTCTGCAACCACTGCAGAACTTCAGATTTGTAGGTTAATTGGCTTCTGTAAATTGTCCCTCGTGTGTAGGATGAGAAAGTAGGATAACATAGAACGGGCGTGCGCTGGTCGGCATGGATTCGGAGGGCTGAAGGTCCCGCCTCCATACTGTGGGGGCATTGGTGGGGGGGGGGGGGGGGGGGGGGGGGGGGGGGGGCGGGGGGGGAGATAGTAATGGGTGCGTGCTCAAGATTGGGAGGGTGTGTCAGGAAAGTGAAAGGGGAAGTTGCATTAAAATTGGAGAATTCAATGTTTCTACTGCTGGGGTGTAAGCTGCCCAAGCAGAACACGAGGTGTTGTTCCTCCCGTTTGTGTGTGGCCTCACTCTGACCATGGAGGACACAGTATGGGAATGGGAAGGAGAGTTAAAATGGTTTCATTTTATGTTTATGCCCTTAAAGCTATTACTGATTGGACTTACTGTAAGTAACGGCGATCCTTGCGCAGTTAGTCAGCAAACCAGAATGATCACAAGGGTAGACTTTCCCTTAACATCGTAGAGTCATTAAGAGCAGCATAGTAATGCAGCGGTAGAGTTGCTGCTTCACTGCGCCAGACACCTGGGTTCCATCCTGATGATGGGTGCAGCCAGTGTTTGTACGTTCTTGGGTTTTCTCAGGGTGCCCCGGTTTCCCCCACATTGCAAAGACGTGCTGATTTGTAGGTTAATTGACATCGGTAAAAAATTGTATATTGTTCCCAGTGTGTAGGATAGTGCTGGTGATCGCTGGTCGCTGTGCTATATCTCTAAAGGCTAAAGAGTTGTCCAGGACAGCTCCTCCAGGACCTGGGATGCCCATTTTATTTATACATATAAAAAACACACACACAGAGACAGATTACATACAGATATCTGGCCAATGTTCTCATGAAGCAGAGCTTGTTGTTTACTGTTGGAGGGCTTACCCGATACATGCCGTTGAGTGTGCTGACAAGTTGTGTGATCTGGGTCACCACCACCAGATCCTGCTGCAGTTCCCGAAGCTCTTGATAAAGACGAGGAGGTCCCATGTAAATCTTCGCTGAGGATGAACGAGGACAATTAATGCAGGGCACAAGCCCAATAGGTAGAATTTGTGGATAATACACAGGAATGTCAGAACTCCAACCACCGATAGACCATTCACTCCAACCCTAGGACACAAACTCACTCCGATATACTTCACCCAACCTACCACCCCACCTGCACCCACTAGACTCTGTCCTGCCCCCACCTTTCTTTTCCAGCTCCCCACCCCATTAGTCTGCAGAAGTCAACCACTAATGCTGCCTGACCCGCCAAGCCAAGTTCCTCCAGCACTTTGTGTTTTGTTCAAGATTCCAGCAACTGCAGTTCATACAGTTTAGTTTATTGTCCCGACCCTTGCTTACAGCTGTATAGTTTCTAGGAACATCAGTCTTCCTGGATGTCATTCTGCACTGAGGATGAACAGGTGGAAATGTGGGGTGGGGGTGGGACAGGGAGAGAGAACAATCAGGACACCCACGTCCATTCCTCTTGTGACCTTCATCCAGAGAGCTGATGAGGAAATCGTTCTCTCCACAGATGCTGCCTGACCCGCTGAGTTACTCCAGCACTCTGAAACGTCACCTTTCCATGTTCTCCACAGATGCTGCCCGACCCGCTGAGTTCTCCAGTATTTTGTGCCTCTCTTTAATCTGAAGGAAGTTGTTCAGCGTAGATCGTGTGAGAATCCTTGAATGAAGCTCAAAGGTAGACAAAAATGCTGGAGAAACTCAGCGGGTGAGGCAGCATCTATGGAGCGAAGGAATAGGTGATACTTCAGGTCGAGACACGAAACGTCACCTATTCCTTCGCTACATAGATGCTGCCTCACCCGCTGCGTTTCTCCAGCATTTGTCTACATTCGATTTTTTCCAGCATCTGCAGTTCCTTCTTAAACACTTCAATAAAGTTCTTTGTGCCATTTGCCACTACTTTCTCCAAAGCCCTCCAAATACTTTCCACTTCCAAGTATTTATCCAAGCCTTATAAAACATGTTAAATTTATTCCCTCCAAGAATGGAGGGCGGCAACCTAATGATAATACACAGCTCTGCATCTGTTCCTTGGCCAATAACAAAATGCACCTGCAATAACGTGAGGAACTGCTGATGCTGGTTTACACCGAAGATAGACACACAATGCTGGAGTAACTCTGTGGGACAGGCAGCATCTCTGGAGAGGGAGGGATGGAGAGATAGGGAAGGCAAGCGTACACTGCTGGGTTGTGGGCTGTCCAAACATCTTCACTTCAGTAGTTCAAGAGGAGCATTTGCACAATTTTTTGAAGGCAATTAGGAGTGGCAATAATGGTCACACATCATTAAATAGCATTACAAATTGCAACTCTATTCAAGATTCTGCAAGTCTTGGTCATAGACTTGTTGGCAAAGACCAGACGAGACATCCACAGCAAACCAAACTTACTTGAGAGAGAGGTAGAGGAGGCCTTTTTGCTTCCTGGATGCTGAAAGATGATGGTGTCCTTGTCGTAGCCTTTCCCTTCCTGTCCCACCTCCACCACCTGCACCTGCAGCAGCGGAGCCGTCCATTTCACCGTGTACTTGGGGCCAACAGGGACCAGGCTGCCGATGTCCGGCTGGCTCCTGGAACAGAGGAATATTGTTGGAGTTGTACGAGACGTTGGCGAGGCCTCATCTAGAGTGTTGCGTTCAGTTCTGGGCACCATGTTATGGGGAAAGAGAAGGCAGAGCCCACTACATTCTACTTCCCCCAATGCCATCAAATTAATGATGTGAGTATTCCAGAGCTTCAACATCAGTGTGTGGGGTTATGTGGAGGTGGCTGTGTTTTTGTTGCTCGCTGCCCCCGTTCCTTCCTGCTGGGAGAGCACGTGGGCAGAGAAGATGGTGTCAGAATGGTTACCAACTGGTCAAGGACACCTTGGATGGGGATAACGTTCCACAGAGTGCTGGAGTAAGTCAGCGGGACAGGCAGCATCTCTGGAGAACATGGATAGGTGACGTTTCACAGAATGCTGGAGTAACTCAGCGGGTCAAGCAGCATCTCTGCAGAGAAGGAATAAGTGATGCTTCGGGTTTGAGACCCTTCTTCAGACTCATGTACCTAATACTGATGCTCAAACATCAGCCAAATAGTGGCAGGCCATTTGCCCGTGTAGTGATTTAAGTCAAACCCTGGTAGACTATTGTGTTCTATCCCTTTGCGTTCTAGCCAGGGTTCAAAGCCGGAGGTCAGGGATGGCGGCCAATTCATTTTTTCTGATATCTCAGAAGGATCCCATGGTCCTTTCTACTGCTGTTATGATCAGATGTCATCATCATCATCTCACTGGCATCCGTGCATTTGAGCCATTGGGGAAACAGCATTTAATACACTTTCATAACATTTGCTCAATGCAGCATAGAGAAGAAACATTTTGTTCTACAAACCGATTAATAATAGTGAGTAATACCACAATCGTAAACGCTGCCTTGTGATGCACTGGAATGCTCATCAATAAGTTATTGAACTCATCGTCAAGAGATGACTGTGCTGAGGAATGGGCATCTACTGCAAGAAGTCATATTGGCAGGTCAGCCATGATCATATTGAATGGTGGTGCAGGCTCGACGGGCCGAATGGCCTACTCCTGCACCTATTTTCTATGTTTCTATGTTTAGTTTTGTTCAGTTTAGAGACATAGTGTGGCAACAGGCCCAAGTCCACACCGACCAGCGATCCCCGTGCACTAACCCTGCCTTACACACACTAGGGACGATTTACAATTATACCAAGCCAATTAATCTACAAACCTGCACATCTTTGGAGTGTGGGAGGAAACCAGAGCCTGGGGAAAACCCACTTGATCACAGGAAGAACGTACAAACTCCACACAGCCAGCACCCGTAGTCAGGATTGAACCCGGTTCACTGGCGCTGTGAGGCAGAACCTCTACTGCTGTGTCACTGTGCCGCCCAAAGGTGAAATGAGGTGTCAGTGAAGCAGGGGGACCCCCCCCCCCCCTCCATCCACCACAGGAGCCAATCAACAAGCTCCAAGGGTCAAAGTCAACGCCACTCCGGTACAGTGGCCGATGCCTCAGCTGTGTGGGTACAAGGGATATTCCTTCACCAATGCACACGGGGACTTCGACTCCTCAATCTGGACTCTGATGGATATTAAACCACTTCGCTAGGGAGCCCACCTCCCACATCACAAATGCGTGCAGGTTTGTAGTTTAATTGGCCTCTGTAGAAAGAAAACTCATTCCTAATGTGTAGGGAGTGGATGAGATAGTGTGACAACATAGAACTAGTGTGAATGGGTGACTGATGGTCCGTTTAGACATGTTAGGCCCTAGGGCCCAGTTCCAAGCTGTCTCTGTGAAACTTAAAACAAATAAAAGACAACACTGCGATTTCGGCTCTGACCATCAGAGAGTTTGCAGGCCAGTAAACAAGTGCCACAAAGCTGACAAGTGTGAAGTTGGAACAGTTTGTGAAGAGAGACTCCCTCAGGAGGCCACTGTACTCACTTCACGTTGATGTTGGCACACACGAGGAGGTCATTCAACATGAACACCCGACGCTCCTTGGATTTCAGGATTTGCCCCCTCTCTCCATAAACCGTCTCCGTCAGAGTCTCACACAGGACCACCTGCCGCTGGCCGCCACTCAGCAACTGCACAGGGGCAAGAACAAAGAGAAACTATCTAGTGAGCATATTAGGTTTACGCAGTCACTCACACGCACAGTCTCACAGAGCGTCAGCCTTAGGAGGTCCGGGGCCCAATTGGGAACAATTTTGGTGAACCCCAGGTTCCCAGCCAAGGTCTATAGATTCGTAAAAATATAAATAAAGACTATTATAGACTATATCTCTATGGTAGAATGAAAAGTAATCAAAATGTGCGCTTAAAAAGTGCCTGCGAATTAATGGACCAAACAGATCTAAGCTACATTTAAATATAAAATTGCATACGTAAGCCTACAAGTAACAAACGAAATGCGTAGATGACCTCTGAAAAGACCATAGTTACAACACCACTCGTTTTAGTGACTGAAATGAAAAAAAAGTTTAATTAACTAGACCCTGGAAAACCAATAACTAAAGAGTCAGTGCTTTGAGGTAAAGGTGTGGGGATGTGTGCGAAGAATGTTGTGTTTAACAAGGGAGAACATTTGCAGAGTTGTCACATCGCACGCTAATAATAATGCAAATAAACCTCCCACTGCAAGACGACTTCTGCCAAACACACCGAGCGCTGAGTGCCATCCACAACTCCTCACCTCTGGGCTTGTTTTTTTTCTTTTTCATAAAGTCTGTGACATTTGCATGACAGTCATTAAGTCTATGCGTTAAGCAGCTTGCAAACAAATGAGCACCACTGGGAATGTCACCGTTTCTGAAGAGCGAGTGTCACATTGCTCGGTGCTGCATGAGGGGGTGGCCATTCACCGCTTATTAAATAACCTAATTTCAATACTACAGATCAGATGATTAAACTTATTGAACTATAATTTCATGATTGGCCACCCTACAGGCACCAACACCTGGAGAATGTCAACATTTCCCACAACCCAATTTAAATATAAAAGAGGCAGAACTCAGTCTTAAAAGAGCATCACTGTTCGGTAGTTGGTATATTTCCATACACAAGTCAATTATATAATCCCAACTGAAAAATGTTGTGGGGGAAACAAAACTGACTGCTAGCCTACACAATATAAAGAGTGAAGCAGAGATTGTGGGCTATGGGTGTGCAATAGGACAATGTGCAGTCATGAAGACCACACACACGATTGAGTAATACCTAGCCAACGGTTGACACAAAATGCTGGAGTAAAGGGCCTGTCCCACTGTAAGAGGCAATTCAAGAGTTCCCCCGAGTTTCCAGATTCAAACTCGGAGAATTATGGTAATAGCTGTTCGTAGTTACTCAGGGCTCTCGTGGACATTTTTCAACACGTTGAAAAAACTTCACGAGCTTACTGAGTTTCCCCGAGTACCTGTCTTTAGCATTATGAGCCGCTAAGAGACGTCCCGAGCTCCGACGTACCTGCTACGTACATTCTACGTACTTACCACGAGTTTGATTTTTTTTTTTTTAAACTCAGGAGAACTCGTGGGTATAGTGGGACAGGCCCTTAACTCAGCGGGACAGGCAGCATCTCTGGAGAGAAGGAATGGGTGACGGTTCAGGTCGAGACTCTTCTTCCAACCCATCCAACTTGAAACCGACCCTCACAACCCTACTGCCCTGCCGTTAAATAGGACCAAACTGCTCAGCACACCCGATGCTTTTCAGATCTACACAGCATCTTAATTGTCAGTGATGCCAACCGCTAACTGGAGGAACAGCGCCTCGTATTCCACTTGGATATCTTACCACCCAAAGGTATGAACATTTGGATTTTCCAATTTCAGATAACCTTTGAAAAAAACAAAGAATAAGCTTGATGGGCCGAACAGCCTAATTCTGCACCTAGAACATGTAAACCAATGAACTTAAACTCATTACCAATACGAAAACGCCAGACTGGAGTTAGAAATTCGATGTGACGGGGATGAAGGTCTCACAAGAGGGAAGAGATGAACAACAACACTAAACAAGGACATGTAGGTTGAGGGGAGAGAGCTGGATGAAGGGGTTCCGCTCAGTGACACACTGACATAACAACTCCAGCTACGGGAACTAACACCTCCATTCATTTGCTAATTGGTGTGTGCCTATAAAAATAGGTTAATAGTTGTCCTGAAACCAGTAACATAATTTCATGGAACATGAGTTTACACAGTTACAAGCCAGAGTCTCAATAAAACTGCTTCATAACTGAGACTGAGCTGAAGGTGGATCAAAGTCATGAATAGGTTCTGGCCGTTGTACACAATGAGTGCAGTCCCAACGTTGAAGCAGAGTTTTGTACAGGATCACGTTAGATTAGTTTTAGTTTATTGTCATGGTACCGATGTACAGGGAAAAGCTTTTTGTTGCGTGCTAGCCAGTCAGCAGAAAGACTATAGAGTTAGATACAGCTCTGAGGGCCAATTCAATCAGGGGATATGGGGAGAAAGCAGGAATGGGGAACCAATTTTGGATGATTAGCCTAGACCATATTGAATGGCGGTGCTGGCTCGAAGGACCGAATGGCCTACTCCTGCACCTATTTTCTATGTTTCTATACAATTACAATCGAGCCGCCCACAGTGCACAGATACAGGATAAAGGGAATAACATTTATTGCAAGATAAAGCTCAGCAAAAGGCAATTGAAGAGTGTAAGAATGAACTGCAGGCGCTGGTTTAAGCTGTAGACACAAAATGCGTTGTGTGTCTATCAAAGTCCAATTGAAGACAGTTCAAGGTCTCCAATGAGGTAGATGGAGCTGCCAGAGGAGGTAGTTGAGGCAGGTACTATCGCAATGTTTAGGAAACATTTAGACAAGTACATGGATAGGACAGGTGTAGAGGGATATGGGCCAAAGGTAGGCAGGTGGGTCTAGTGTAGATGGGGCGTGTTGGCCGGTGTGGGCATGTTGGGCCACAGGGCTCGTTTCCACGCTCGATCACTCCAGGTGCATTTGCCACATGTTTATCACCACACCCCCCATCTGACCTTGTTAAGGTTACGGTCTCCCACGCTCTTCGCCAGCTGCTGGATTTCGGCCACCTGATCCACCAATCTCTTCTGTTCATTGAGCTTCTCTGCCAAGGTTTCCAGCTCGGTCAGAGCGAGCTGCAAGGACAAGCGGTCCGCGTGGCCTCTCTGCGTGTTCTTTAACATATCCTGGGCCAGTCCAAACAGGGGAAGAGAATAGAACAATGATAAAGAAGCCCGCTTGGTTTCCCACTAGATTCATAATGATTCGACTTGAAAACTTGAGCATAATTTGGGAGGGAAAAAGTCAAGGCAAAAGAAAGAGCAGACCAAGGTTTAATACAACCCATAACGATGCAGTCGATGGAATGCTGAAATAAAATGTTTAATGCTGCAAATACCAGGCAGCCTCTGGGGAGATGAAGGAACTCGGCGGGTCAGGCGGCATCTGTGGAGGGGGAGGGACACACGACGCTTTGGATCGGGGACCTTCTTCAAATCCTTGTTTTTGCTTCATATTCATTTTTGCTGCAAGACAAGGCAGATCTCAACCCAAAATGTGGCCTGTCCAGTCCCTCCACAGATACTGCCTGGCCAGCTGAGTATCTGCCACACTTTGTCTTTTGCTTAAAGTTAACTGTCTCTCCCCCTCTCTCTCTACCTCTCCCCACGGCTGCTGCCTGACCTGCTGAGTATTTCCAGAATTGTTGTTTTATTTATTCATTTAGGCATTTATTCATTCAGCCACTCAAGTCCCGGCTTCAGTAGACTCAGCAGTAAGCCTACTCCATCCAAAGCACCAAAGAAAAGACAATCAACAGGAATGTTAAATCATATTTTCCCCCCAAAAATATACCATGTCAAAAGGCCTACGTAACACAATCAGCGACCCGTTTGGTTCAGTAGATCCTTGCGTTTGATTTAGTCTCCTGTTTTTGGCTGTCCATCCTTTTACTTCCAAGTTCCACATCACGTTCTTGGAGCAGAATTAGGCCATTGAGCCCATCAAGTCTACTCCGCCATTCAATCATGACTGCTCTATCTCCCTCCGAACCGCATTCTCCTGCCTTCTCCCCATAATCTCCAACACCTGTGCTAATCAAGAATCTATCTATCTCTGTCTTAAATATATCCATTGACTTGGCCTCCACAGCCTTCTGTGGCAGTGAATTCCACAGATTCACCACCTTCCGACTAAAGAAATTCCTCCTCAATTTTTACCTTGCATCTTGTCCCCTCATATTCCACCCACACCCACCCTTCCATTTAGTTAAACTTGCCAAGTTTGATCCAACCATTATATCTGCCATCTCAGGATGATTACTGAGTTTAAGAGTGAATTCTTTTGAACGTGGAGCTTAAATGTCACTGTAAATTTATTTTTCCCTCACCTGAAGCAACAGAATAAACTGTGGGAATCGCTGGATTGGCTTCACCATCAGCCCATAGAGCGTTATCCGGTCAGAGTTGGAGGCTTGCTTCTTCTGTAAAAAAATAAAAATAAAAAATCAAACCTTCAGTGAATGACCATCTGGCTTCCATGAACCTTAGAACCTGCTACTTGGTCTAAATAAATATCACAGCCTTTACACCATAAATCTGCTCCTCCCAGATGGGGAATTTTAAAAGAGCATTAGCTTATAGGACCAGCCAGGAATTAGTAGTCTGAAGAAGGGTCTCGACCCAAAATGTCACTTATTCCTTTTCTCCAGAGATGCTTCCAATGTAAAACCAACACAGTCCAGAGATGTTGATGACCGGAATGTCTGAGAGCCCCGACGACAGTACGAGTTCATTCCAAGAGTTTTCCCGAGTTTGCCATGATTCAAACTCGGAGATTTAAGGTAATGGCCACTCGTCGGTACTCGGGGCTCTTGTTGGACATTTTTCAACAGGTTGAAAAATCTTCACGAGCCTTCCCGTGCTTACCTGCCATTAGCGAGTCTTCCCTAGTACCTGCCGTTAGCGTTACGAGCCGCTAAGAGACGTCCCCGAGCTCCGACATACCCGCTACGTTCATTTTCCGTGCTTACCACGAGTTTGATTTTTTTTAAACTCGGGAGAGCTCTTGGAATGAACTCATACTGTGGGACAGGGCTTTAAAACCTTACAGCACAATACGAGCACAATAAAGAGATGTCCGACACCGACAAGATCTGCGAGTCGCCTTTATTCTCAACTACAAACAGAAGCCTCTAGAAGGTCACCCGTCATCAGTGAAGAGACACAGGCAGACTTGGCAGCTTCTTCCCCGGGCATTTACATGTTTGTTTTACATGACGAATACAAACATTGCATACATTACAATGACCACAAATACAAACCTGTAAAATATAAATACTCTGCTGAGTCAAGGTGCCAACAGTTGAACAGTGTCCAGGCTGCACCACAAAACTATAGCACACCCTTGGCTTTGGGCACGAATGCACACATGCAAGTTTTAGTAGCCAGGATGCAGTAGTCAGTCTGAAGAAGGGTCTCGACCCAAAACGTCAACTATTCTGTCGGATCCATAGGTGCCGGCTCACCCACTGAGTTTCTCCAGCATTTCTGTCTACCTTCAAGTCTTACTTGGTCCATTTTCATTCCACCTAATCCAACGTTGTCCCACTTGTGACTAATTTGTGATGTCCTCAAGTCAATGGTGGAGAACACATCGGCCGCAGTCAAATCACTTCAGGAAACCATGCTCCACATTACATGTCACAGAGGTGGTTATAGAGGTACATCTTATAGAGGTGGACAAAATCATGAGGGGAATAAATCGGGTAAATGCAGAGTCTGTTGCCAGAGTAGGAGAAATCGGGAGGCAGAGGACATAGGTTTAAGATGAGGGGAGAAAGAGTTAATAGGAACCTGAGGGGTAGCATTTTTACAAAGTGTGGTGGGGTATGGAGGAGGTAATTGTGGCAGGTACTATCATAACATTTGGATAGGTACATGGATAGGATAGATTTAGGGGATATGGGCCAAAGGCAGGCCGGTGGGACTAGTGAAGATGGGACGTGTTGGTCAATGTGGGCAAGTTGGGTTGAAGGCCTGTTTCCACACTGTATGACTCGACTAGTCACCTCCTCATACTCTGACAACCAATGCACATCCATACCATGTTTATATGGACCTGGATATGGTGTTAGGTTTAGATTTTTTGCACGTGGATATATATTATCCAGATATTAGTGAACACGGCACGGTTATGGTAAAAGGTCCAACCACAGGCCCACTGCGGCACAGTTGCTGCATTACAATCACAGATAACTTCATTTATCCCAGGAGGGAAATATTGGGGATGAACAAAGATTTGGGGGGGGGGGGGGGGGGAAGTCAACCCCACGACAGAAGGGGGAGAGGTTGTACTGTGCCAGGGAGAACGTACAGACTCCATACAGACAGCTCCCGTACTCAGGATGGAACCCGGGTCTCTGGCGCTGTGAGGCTGCAACTCTCCCGCTGCACCACCCGACGTTGATTCCTGGGCACTTGTGTAGTTTGATCCGTGCAAAAAGGAATACCTTCTGCAAAAATTAACAACCATTGTATAAGGGATTCTAATGAAATGAATGGAAAAGAATGATAACAAGTGGTTAACATCTTCCCTGGAAGATTAATCTCTGACATAAAATATTTAACAACGTGCATCCATATCATTTTAACGAGCAGTCCAGCATCTTCCCAAACTGCCAGGTTAAGTGTAGAGCAGGGACTACAGGTTGGGTATGCTGCCCTCTGGTGGAATTACTGCCATGATCCTCATCGCAAGGATGATTTGTTTGTTAAGGCAGTTCCACACAATACGTTGTTAAGGCAGTTCCACACAATACGTTGCCGTTTTTTATAATCACAGTGCAGATTTACAATCACCTCTCAAAACCAAAGAGTTCAAGAGTCATTTATCATCACATGCACCAACTGGCACAGTGAGATTTGAATTACCATTCAGCCATACGGATAAAAACACAACGCAAGAGGAAATCAAAAGGCTTCTGTCGCATAAATGTTTGTACTGCTATTGAACGACAGGACCAGGGGACACAGGTTTCAGATTGAGGGGAAATATTTAATAGCAATCTGAGGGGTCACTTCTTGCACACAAAGGGTGGTGGGTGTACAGAACGAGCTGCCAGAGGAAGTCGTTGAGGCAGGGACTATTCCAGCATTTAAGAAACAGTTAGACAGGTGCATGGATAGGACAAGTTTAGAGGGATATGGGCCAAACACAGGCAGGTGGGACGAGTGTAGATGGGACATGTTGGCCGGTGTGGGCAATTTGGTCCGAATTGACAGAACAAGGTCAGGAGTCGGGAGAAGGGTCACAACCCAGGGCCAGGCCCTCTCGCTGGGTCCCGCCGCACCCTCGCTTCCAGTCCCAGGCCCTCTTGTTTATTTTGCCTCTTCCCATCTGACCAAAATACATTTTAGCAGGCACCCATCTCAACAGCCTGCCTGTATTTCCTTCAGCTTTCTTATTGTCCTCCTCACACTCCAACTTCTCTCTCTTCTACCTCACTTTTAAAGTGTGGCTTAAATTGTAGGAAACCAAGTCAAACAAATTCACCTTCAAACTAATCAATTTGGTGGCAAAATCACCAACCAACGCAGCAGATGCTGGGGAGCTGAACCAAAAACAGAAAATGCTGGTGTGGATACTTGAGGAACTGCAGAGGCGCCAGCAATGGCTGCCTCGCCAACAGTCTGTGTTCTTTCATTCTTTGTGTTTAAATAGTATGTATTGAATGTATGTTTTTAGTGTTCTTTAGCTTGTTTTATGTGTGTGGGGGGGGGGGGGGAGAGGGGGGGTGGGTGGGTTGAGGGAAACTATTTCTAATCTCTTACCTCGACGGAGATGTGATGTTTTTCCTTATGTCGTTTCCCCGTCCGCACTGCGGCCTAACATCGAGGAGATGGCGGCTTTGCTGGAGACCGATTTCGAGAACTCCACCGCGGGTGCCTACGGGACTTTACCATCGTGGAGTCCACGATCCCTTTGCCAGGGATCGGCCTCGGAGCTCCAACCGTGGGTGCTTGCGGACTTGCATCACAGAGACCAACATCGGGAACTCAAAGCCACGGGAGTTTCGACCGCCCTGATGGATGGTTCGACTGCCCCGACAGCGGGAGAATAAAGAGGAAGAAGATTGGACTTCTTTACCTTCCAGTGAGGAATGTGGGGAATCTGCGGTGGTGGATGTTTATGTTAACTTTCATGTAGTTGTGAGTCTTGCTGCTTTTTTCCCCCGTATGGCGGTATGGTAATTTGCATATCACTGTACCTTAATTGGTACATGTGACAATAATAGACCTTTGAAACATTTGAACTCAGTGGGTCAAACAGCACCTGTGTGGTGGTGGTGGGTGGGGGGGGGGGGGGGGGGGGGGGGGGGGGGGTGGGGGCAGGTGATGATCGGGGTTGGGACCCTTCTACAATCTCAATGCTGAAACTACTCGTTCAAGTTCACATTTATTGTCACATGCTCCACTTGGTACAGTGAAATTTGAGTTGCCATACATTCGATACGAATAAAAACACCACACACAACACTCAGTTCTGTCCCATAGATGACAGAAAGCAAACTTGGGGTGAAGGACCATCAACTTTAAATATTACCTCTCCACACAGATGCTGCCTGACGTGCTGAGTATTTCCAGCTCTCCCTGATAAGATTATTATCACCCAAGTCCTACATTTACACTCACCTTTAGGAATTCAAGAAAAGCAGGTTTGGTTAGGCAGGCCTTCTTAATGAGAGCCATGGCGTTGGTGAAGTTGTTCACATAGTCACTGTAAACATCCAGCACCATCGACTTTGAGAACTGGAAGAGAAACATGAGAAGATTTCTGCTAAATGGCATATGCATTCTGGGGCTGCCCATCATTGCTGTGATCACTGCAGTAAATCTCTTCCACAAACTGATTGATTACCCAACAGCATCCATTGAAGGTACTGTAAACTACCCTTCATTGTAATCTTTAGACTTTAGAGATACAGCAAGAAAACAAGCCATTGGGTCCACCGAGCCTGTGGTGACCAGTGATCACCCCACACATTCATCCTATCCTACACACACTAGGGACAATTTACTGAACCGCATTAACCTACAAACCTGTACGTCTGTGTGGGAGAACCCAGAGCACCTGGAGAAAACCCACGGGGTCACATGGAGAATGTATAAACTCCGTACAGACAGCACAAAGTCAGCATCAAAGCCGGGTCTCGGGCGCTGTGAGGCAGCAACTCTAGCGCTGTGCTGCTTATAACGAATGATCTTCATGGACCAGGTCGCACTGTAATGATGGATGGTGTTACATTACAGTGGCTGTCCCAACGTCTGCAGTGCAGGGTGATGCATGCAACTACCAGAGGTGGAGCAGGAGAACGGGAAGCATCATCACCACCACTTACCGAAGCAACAAAGAGGTCGCCAATTTTCTCCGTGGCATCCCACTCGGCCACTCGGGAAGACAGGGCGATCTGGAACATGGAGTGACATTGCAGAACTTCCTTCAGACGGTGAAACACCACGCGCAGCTTCCTCAAGCTCATCAGCTTGGGCTCAGCCTCCAGCAGTGGCTTCTTGTACTCCTGGAAGGAGGCACGAGAACAGATACATTTAATCGGACTTTGCAAACTTCACCCTGCACTAAATGTTATTCCCTTGTCATGTATCTATACATATAAATCACTCAATTGTAAGCATGTATTGTCTTCTGCTGAATGGATAGCACGCAACAAAAGCTTTTCACTGTACCTCGGTACACGTGACAATGAACTTAATTGAATCAAGTGGCCCCTGCAGCCTGATCTCCTGTACATCTTCCAGCCCAGTACCATATTTCTTGATCATCCGAGTATACCTCAATGGTAGACACAAACTGCTGAAGTAACTCAGCCGGACAGGCAGCATCTCTGGAGAGAAGGAATAGGTGACGTTTTGGGTCGAGACCCTTCTTTAAACTGAAGAACCGATCCAAAATGTCACCCATTCCTTCTCTCCAGAGATGCTGCCTGTCCCGCTGAGTTACTCCAGCATTAGGTGTCTACCTTCGATTTAAACCAGCATCTGCAGTTCTTTCCTACTAGTCTACCTTGATTTCCATTTCAACATCTATCGATCTCCATGCACCACAAACAGCAAGACAGAGTCCCCTCAGCTCACTGGAGTAACGAGTAGACCAGGGCCCACTGCTCCCTCTTCTGGTTGATTAGAGAGGGGACCATGAACATAAACTTTGTTTCATCAACAATGGATTAAAATACTGATTATTTCTCCCCAAAGTAATTATCTTTAATTTAAAAAGAGCAAGTCACAGAAGAGTAGCAAGATCAAAGGTCCTGAGTTACTACCCCACAATTCACAGTTGTTTTCCATGCCATATTTCTAACATCTTACAAAATAGATTGTAGGTTAGTGTTTATTTCGAGGAAGTCAAGAATAAGTAGTAACAATAAGGGCTAGGCCATTTATGACTGAGATGAGGAAAACGTTTTTCACCAGAGAGCTGTGAAACTGGAATTCTCCGCCACAGAAGGCAGTGGAGGCCAAGTCACTGGATGTATTCAAGAGAGAGTTAAATATAGCTCTGAGGGCTAAAGGAATCAAAGGATATGGGGAGAAAGCAGGAACAGGGTACTGATTCTGAAAGATCAGGGTCCTAAGCTGAAACGTCACCCATCTACATTCTCTAGAGATGCGGCTTGATCCACTGAGTTACACCAGCAGCGAGTTTGACACGAGTGCAGAACAGGCTGCATGGTGGCGCAGCACCAGAGAGCCAGGTTCCATCCTTACTGTGGGCGCTGTCTGCACAGAGTTTGCCCGTTCACCCTGTGATTGTTTGAAAGGATGATGGGGGATGTCGGGTAAATTCACCAAGTGTTCCAAACTTGAATACTTGGAGGAAAAATATCTTCCCTCATTTCCACTTGAACTTGTTGTCAAACCTCTGCTGTGTTTAACAGTGTCATAGTTTCAAACAAGACGAACAATATTAAACTTTCCCAGCCGTTGCCTGGATGTGTTCTGCTCTCACTACTGTCCTCTGGAGCAGAGCCACACTACAATGCACGATGCAGCAACCATCAGGCTCCTGCACCACCCAAAGCACAACCCTACCTCCACGTACAACTACTAACGACTGTCTGACCTGCATCAGGAGCCCCTCCATAAGACTGGGTGTGTGGACTGGACTTTGAAAACAGCCCCAGACCCTGGCACCTCTTGGCGTGGTCTCAGTGGGCTATTTCTGTACACTTTGTTAATCGGGGATTAGGCTTGGGAAAGGCAATACTAAACTGTGTACAATAAACCACGGTGGCGCAGCGTAGAATCACTGCTTGTAGTGCTGGAGACACGGGTTCAATCCCGACTACAGGGGCTGTCTGTACGGAGTCTGCACGTGTGGGTTTTCTCCGAGAATTTCACTTTCCTCCCACACTCCAAAGATGCACAGGTTTGTAGTTTAACTGGCTTGGTGTATGTGTAAATTGTCCCTAGTGTGCGAGTGAGTGAGTGTAAGTGTTAATGTGCGGGGATGATGCGGACCCAGAGGGCCCGTTTCCACACTATATCACTAAACTAAAGCTAAAATAATTTCACTGCGCATTAGCACAAGACAAGAAAATGCCATTGACTGCATTACTGCAGCCTGGTCACCTGGTAATGACGGACACATTTATTGTTTATTGTTAATTTAATTGTAGTGTGGTTGGGTTACTGTGTTTGTAAAACTGCAGAAAATAAGAACTTCATGGTTCTCGTGAATTTGATAATTAAAATCTCGACTCTGGAGAAGTCCAGCCTCTTACCTGTAGGATTCGTTTCAGAGATTCAACGTAACTCCGTTCACTTTGCACAATTGAACTCAAAATGTGTCTTCGTATGATCTGTTAGACAAGAACAGTAGATGGAGAGTAACGTTACATGTCTTCATTGCCACACATTATTCATCGCATTCAGCATCGTTCTTAGTTGAACAAAGGCAAATGGGATGTAGAACAGTGTACTAGGTGTAAAAAACTATTGGGTTAAGACAGACAAAATGTTGGAGTAACAGAGGGACAGGCAGCATCTCTGGAGAAAAGGATGGGCGATTCAGAACAAGGAGATGGGGCAGCAAACAAACGCAGCAGTCTCCAGCTCGGAATGTTTACTTGGCCATGAGGAGCAATTCAAGAGGGCTACTTAGAGCAAGGATAGTCCACAAGGATGGGTAGATGATGTGGGATGACCCAACACAGAGGAAAATGGAAACACAATAATAAAATGATTCAGCTGTGGAAACAGATATTTCCTTGATTATTGTTGCTTTTTGCAAATTTTCCATTCTTCTGTCTTAGGTGTTGTCTATATCTCTCGTTCGCCTCCCCCTTGGCTCCTAGTCTGAAGAAGCGTCTCGACCCAAAAGATAATCTTTTCCTGTTATCCAGAGATGCTGTCTGACACGCTGAATTACTCCAGCTTTTTATGCCTATCCTTGGGTTAAACCAGCATCTGCAGTTCCTCCCAACACATCCCGAAACAAGTGTCTTTCTTGCTCCGTTCTATATTTTCCCCCAAACCTCTGACTCAAGGTTTGAAGAATGGAACCAAATAAGGGCGGGCGGTGGTAGATGGGGCCGGGAGGGGGGGGGGGGGGGGGGGGGGGGGGGGGGGGGGGGAGGAGAGAAAGGAGAGGGGAGCAATGCGGTCGTGGAGGGGATCGAGTGGGAGGAGTGTAGGGCTGATGGGGGTATTGTACGAAGAGGTTTTAAGGGCAGCACAGCAGTAGAGTTGCTGCCTTACAGCGCCGGACACCCAGGTTCAATCGGGGGTAAGTGGGATAACATCGAACTAGTGTATGGGTGATCACTGGTCGGCATGGAATGGCTGGGCCGAAGGGCCTGTATCTCTATAACAAACGGTATTGTTCGAAGCTACTGACCTGCTGAGGACTGAGCCCTGGTGGCATTGGACAAAGCTCGGGTGGAGGATGTTTCGAGTCTGACACCTGAACATCAAGATAGCCAGCATCATCCTCCTCGTACTGATCTGAAAGAAAAACTATGTTTCAAAATTATTTGTCAAACACGAACGATGAACCATTTGACATTATCCTTGATCAACATCCCCTTTGACCTCTCATTAACACACCTCACTCTTCCTTATCTCTAGTTTCCCTCTCCCCTGACTGTCTGAAGAAGGGTGTTGACCCAAAACGTCACCCATTCCTTCTCTCCAGAGATGCTGCCTGTCCCGCTGAGTTACTCCAGCGCGTGTCGTGCTTATTAGTGACCACTGTTGTTTAACTACAAGGGGCTTGGCGAAGGGGGGGGGGGGGGGGGGGGGGGGGGGGGGGGGGGGGGATAAAAAGAAAGGTGGAGAAGAGAGAGAGAGAGAGAGGGAGAGGAGAGAGACAGAGAGAGAGAGCGGAGAGAGGAGGAGGAGAGAGAGAGAGAGAGAGACAGAGAGAGAGAGAGAGGAGACAGGAGAAGACAGAGAGACAGAGAGACAGAGAGACAGAGACAGAGAGACAGAGAGGACAGAGAGACAGGAGAGAGACAGAGACAGAGACAGAGACAGAGACAGAGAGACAGAGAGAATGAGAATATAAGCTTCACGTGGTTACTGTCCAATGCTCAACAGGATTAATCTCATATCCCTCTCCTTCATCCACTGTGGTGCACCAACAACATTACATTCCTCAATGCAACTGTCTGACTTTACGCAAGGTGTCGGCAAGGAATATTATGAGTTATTAAATTAGAAATTATGAATATTTTAAAAAAGATACAGAATGGAGTACAGACCATGGTTCAGACTGGTCAGTAGGAGTATTCCCCCACTCCTTGCTCCTCCGCCCCATTCCAATGCTGAGTTGACCAAGTCCTTGTCCGTTCTCACCCCTGCCGCCGACCGACCTGCTGCCTGCAGTGTTTCAGATGTCCAAGGGGTGAATTTTCTCAACAGCTTGATTTGAAGAGGCATTGTCCCCACAGGCTCCCCTGCCTGTTCTCAGTTAAGCCCGTTCTCCAGCACAGCGCCAGTGGGGCTGCAGGAGATCGTGGACGGCTGGATCAGCAAGGAACATGCAGTGGATTCAAAACAAAACCAGCCAGGCTTCCTGTTGCTGCCCATTAGTCATCAACCCGTGGTTACCTCACTTTAGACCAGAAGCAAGCCGACTGCTTCGTTGCTGCTAACACCGACTTTGTACAGAAAATAAATAGTTTAGTTTAGTGATGCACGTACATTAACACTATCCTACACACACTAGGGACAATTTCACATTTATACCAAGCCAATTAACTTACAAACCTGTACGTCTTTGGAGTGTGGGAGGAAATTGAAGATCGCAGAAAACCCACGCCATCACGGGGAGAACGTACAACTCTACAGACAGCGCCCGTAGTCAGGATCAAACCCGGGTCTCTGGCGCTGTGAGGTAGCAACTCTACCGCTGCGCTGCCCTGCCGCCCGTGTGAGTTGCGAGCAGAGAGAAGATCAAATTTGTGGGATTGTCCACACAGTAAAGAGCAAGCGAATGGGAAATGTCTACATTGATGGAGGCCATGTCTACCCCACTTATCCAAGCTGCCGTCTACAACAAATGATCACTGCAACAGGACAGCTCGTCTGCTTCTGCTCGCTTACTGCACAACTGCCAACAGCTGGGCTAACTCGTGCAAGTCACGCTCACATGGGCTCTTGCAGTTCCCACTGTAGTTGGTCCAACTCATCCACAACAGCTGGGTTCAGTGCAAAGCACATGTTCGCTAAAATAATCCCCGACTTGTGGCACCAAATAAGATTACACACGAAATGTATGCAATGTTGAGGAGTGGAAAGATTCAAAGCGATTGGCAAATCAAATGGGGCAGCCACAGACTCTTCAATGAAGAATGCATGGACTGGAGATTTATTTTGGAAGGGGTTAGAGAGTAACCCTGTCATAGGGTGATGGAGTGCGGAAACTGGCCCTTCCGTCAAACTGGTCCATGACGACCAACATGTCCCACCACACACACACACACACACACACACACACACACACACACACACACACACACACACACACACACACACACACACACACACACCCCCCCACACACACACACACACACACACACACACACACACACACACACACACACACACACACACACACACACACACACACACACACAACACACACACACACACACACACACACACACACACACACACACACACACACACACACACAAACACACACACACACACACACACACACACACACACACACACACACACACACACACACACACACACACACACACACACACACACACACACACCACACACACACACACACACACACACACACACACACACACACACACACACACACACACACACACACACCACACACACACACACACACACACACACACACACACACACACACACACACACACACACACACACACACACACACACACACACACACACACACACACACACACACACACACACACACGATGTCCAATCTACACTATTCCCACCTGCCTGCGTTTGGCTCATATCCCTCTCATCCATTCCGATCCATGAGAAAGCAGGAACTGGATACTGATGTAGATCAATTACCATCACATTGAATGAAGAAGCAGGCCTGAAAATCGGAACTCTGAACAATGATTGGCCTTACCTTGAGAATCTCTCTTTTGAAGGAAGGATACTTTACGCAAGACTGCATTTTTTGTCTTCTCCAATCCGTCTTTAGTCCCATTCCTTGCCGCTTTCATGAGCTGCTGCATCTGATGTGAGGAACAGTACCACAGTTAACAAGCACACATTGGAGCCACAACACATCCCAGAAACATCTAACTACCTACATCTCCCGTCATCTGTTAAGGCGATTCTTATTTCAAAGACAAAGCAACCTTCAATCCTGAGATGCAGGAGATGATGCGAATCTTGAGCAAAAGCAAAGTGCTGGAGGAACTCAGAGGGTCAGGTAGCAAGGGGTCGGGAAATGAACAAGCAACGTCTCAGGTCAGGACAATGAGGGGGGGACCTCATTGAAACTTACCGAAAAGTGAAAGGCCTGGAGAGAGTAGATGTGGAGAGGATGTTTCCACTAATAGGAGAGTCTAGGACCAGAGGGTTCAGCCTCAGAATACAAGGATGTACCTTTAGGAAGGAGATGAGGAGGAATTTCTTTAGTCAGACGGTGGTGGATCTGGTGCATTCATTGCCACAGAAGGATGTGGAAACCAAGTTAGAAGATATTTAAGGCAGATATAGGTAGATTCTTGATTAGTATAGGTGTCAGAGGTTATGGTGAGAAGGCAAGAGAATGGGGTTGAGAGGCAAAGATAGATCAGCCATGAGTGAATTGTGGAGCCGACGAATAGTTTAATTCTACACGTATCACTAATGAACTTCTCATTCACGGTCCCGTCTTGAAACATCACCTATTTCCCGCCACAGAAACTGTCTGACCTGCAGAGCTTTGTTTTGGGTTATTATTTAAATCAGTATTTTTCCGACAAGTAGATTCTCTTTTGCCAAAAGTCCAACAAACCAACTCAATCTTTCAAACATCTATCCATTACATTCTTGTCCATTTCAGTAATGCTGGAAAGTTCAGGACCCCTCTCAGCTTTGACCAAGACTCCAAGCTACACCACAAGCCCGTCCTTCAGGCCACGGTGTTGAAACAAACACACGGCGATGTTGTACACCCCTCCTTTACGACCAATACCCCTGGTTTCCAGCAGCAGACTACTTACTGCTGCCTGACTTGGTCAAACAACTCGGAGGCGTGAAACAAAGTGCAAGATAAATAGTACTTTTTTCAGTTAAATGCAGGACCATGAAGTGAACAAAAGTTTGTAAAGTTGAGGAATGTCAGTGCTGAACAACAGAAGATTGCTCCAGAGATGCTGCCTAACCAGTTGAGATATCCCAGCACTAGGCAGTCTTAACTCGCACGCTTTCAAGTGAGGGGTTTGATGCAGAGTAAAGTTATTTGGTCTCAAACTGCAACAACGTTTCTCAACACCAAACTCTGGAAATATCCCTAATGCACAGGTACTGTAGCTCCTTTCCCAGGCAGACACAAAATGCTGGAGTAACTCAGTGGGACAGGCAGCATCTCTGGAGAGGAGGAATCGGTGAAGTTTCGGGTCAAGACCCTTCTTCAAACAGAAGGTCTCGATCTGAAACGTCACCCATTCCTTCTCTCCATAGATGCTGCCTGACCCGCTGAGTTGCTCCAGCATTTTGTGTTGACGTTCGATTTAAACCAGCATCTGCAGTTCTTTCCTACACAGCTCCTTTCCCAACCAACTAGCCTGCAGCCTGGAGTTATACCGAGAGCCATGCATAAGAACAACTGGAGCTGAGTGTTCCAAATCTCAGCGTCCAGATTTTGTTTTTAAATGGCATGAAGAAGCATTACTCACTAGTTCAATGGAGCCACAAGGAACTGCCGATGCTGGCATCTTGCATAGAACACAAAGTGCTGAAGTAAGGCAGCTGATCAGGCAGCATCTCACGAGAACATGGATTGGTGCTGTTATGGATTGGGCCCTTTAACTGATTGTAGTGGTGGGAGAAATCTGGAAAAGGAGTTGGGGTGAGACAAAGTCTGGTACGTGATAGGTGGATAACGATCTTGGCCACGTTGAAGCCATGGCCAAGGAGGCAGCCCTAATGTCTCTACCCCCCGTGAAGGTGTCGCCAACCGCAAAGTAGAAAGACAGAAAGGGAGGGGGAGAGAGAGGGAGAGAGAGAGATACCTTGCAATCATAGCGCAGTTTCAGCTCCTGAACGTCTCTGCCCCTGACTTTCATGGCCAGGAATTCTCTCTTAGTCCTGGCGTACTTCTCCTTCAGCCTACTGAGATCCGGGGAGAGCTGAGCAGCAAGCAGGACAGGAAAGAGAAAGAAGAGATGGGCGGCAGAGGGACAGAAGAGGCATGAGAGTTAGTGACGAGGCATGCAGAGGCCCACTGCCTCCTGTAACACAATGAAAGTCCAGTACTGCAGACAGAGGGGTGATTCATGCTGGGATCACATCTGATGGTCCATCCTCCGTTACACATGCCAAGGTCGGGCTCGGGTCTACATTACCCATATGGAACCAATAGCTGACACTGTGTGGGGTAACGTTCACTGTAAGCTAGGCAGCATTATCTACAGGTGGAACAAGCATAGTCAAAGCAAGGACATGTAGGAAAGTCCCAAACACCCAGATGCTGGGGAAAATAGGCAAGTATCCTGAAACATAACCAATCCATTTGGAAAATAAAACTGCCCTAGTAAGCAACACAGAACACTTCCAGATTGATGTTTTCATATCATTAATATCGTGGTACATAGTGTACATTTGCAATGTAGATGTAAACGACTCACTACAGGGAATTTGAAACCCAGCATCATCAATATCTCAATTGAAAAGGTAGAAATAAGAAGAGCAAGTAAAAAGCACACACTCCTCGCACCAAGTCCAACCCCTGCTGTCACCCATCCTCAAGGACATCTCAATGGACACTAACTAACCAGTGGAGAAAGGATATAAAGGAAGGAACTGCAGATGCTGATTTACACCAAAGATAGACACAAAGTGCTGGAGTAACTCAGCGGGACAGGCACATCTCTGGGGAGAAGGAATGGGTGACGTTTCGGGCCGAGATCCTTCTTCAGACCGTTCTTTAGTCAGAAGGCGGTTCTCGACCCAGAATTAAAGGGCGTTCTTTTAGAAAGGAGGAACTTTAGTCAAGTGATGAATCATCGCCGGAGAGGGCTGTGAAGGCCAAGACAGTGAATATTTTTAAGGCAGAGATAGACAAATTCTTGATTAGAACGGGTGTCAAGGGTTATGGGGGGGAAGGCAGGAGAATGGGATTAGGAGGCAGAGATCAGCCACGATTGAATGGCAGAGTGGACACGTGGCCTAATTCTACTCCTATAAGTTGTTAACGTAATACGAAGGAAGGCCATTCGGCCCATTGGGTCAATGGTGGCTCTCAGCAAGCAGCCCGACAGTTCCCTTTTCCCTGCCCTGATTTTGCTGTACTCCTACAATTTTTTCTCTCACACAATGCATCAAATTAGTTAGCTTAGCTTAGAGATGTAGCATGAAAACAGGTCCTTTGACCCACTGAGTCCACACCAACCATCGATTACCCACTCACACTAGCTCCATGTCCCCCCCAGTTTTACACACTAGGGGCAATTTACAAGTCAATTAACCAACGAATCTGTGCGTCTTTGGAGTGTGGGAGGAAACCGGAGCACCCGGAGAAAACCCATGCAGTCACAGGGACAAAGTACAAACTCCGTACAGACAGCGCCCGTAATCAGGAAGGAACCAAGGTCTCTGGCGCAGAGAGGCAGCAACTCTACTGTTGCTCCCCCCCCCGTTCTCTGTTTGCATTTAGATGATTTTTTTCTACAAGCTTACATCATGTTCCCAATGTTGGGGGAGTCCAGATCCAGGGTCACAGTTTAAGAATAAGAGGTAGACCATTTCAGACTGAGATGAGGAACAGAGAGTTGTGAATCTGTGGAATTCTCTGGCACAGAAGGCAGTGGAGGCCAATTCACTGGATGTTTTCAAGAGCGAGTTAGATTTAGCTCTTACGGCTAATGGAATCAAGGGAAATGGGAGAAAGCAGGAACGGGGTACTGATTTTGGATGATCAGTCATGATCATATTGAATCCTAATGCTGGCTCAAAGGGCCGAATGGCCTACTCCTGCACTTATTGTCTATGTTTCTATAAAGTTGTAATTTACAGCCACCAATTAGACGAGCAGGACATCTGTGGAGAAGTGTGGTGATACAGTGTCATGTCCAGGGCATTGTCGACCAGCACGAGGCTCACTTTTGGCTGCAGGGCGGCTTTGCATCTTTGCTGCTCTCCCCCAGCTTTGCTCTCCTCATCAGAGTGTTCATCGTAGCTCTCAAACTCACTGGAACTCCAGCCTTCCTCCAGCCGGATGGGACTGGCACAGCCAGCGTGACGGTGCACGTCTTCATAAATCAGCTCCTCCATCGGCACTGCCAGGAGAGACATCACCAGCAACATCGTGAACACAAGCGACTGATAACAGAGCCAGTGACATTATCAATACAGCCCCCCCCCCCCCCGGGATTCAAGTGACAGTAATCAACAAGCAGCATTATCAGCATGACTGTGGACGCCCGACAGTAACTACTCCCAAACATCAATAGTTATAGCGAGAATACTAATGTGATACTATACAAAAGCACATCGGGATTTATTTGTCTGTTACATACATATATAACACACGCACGAAAACCCTTTCCCATGAGAGGATGGTAAAACAGCCAGCACAGGCAACAGAGAGCACTTCCCAACAATAATGGCAGCAAAGAGTTTCAGGAAGAGGTGAAGCAGCTTTTCACCCAGAGGGTGGTGGGGCTGCCTTGGGTGGTGGTGGAGGCAGATACAACAGTGCTGTTTAAGAGGCTTTTGGATAGGCGCATGGGTATGCAGGGAATGAAGGGATAGGGATCACCTGCAGATGTAAGCTGCACAGCCATTTGCGCGCGCGTGTTCCTACCCTGGTCCCGAGGAGATCGATCGTCACAAGCAACATCATCGTAGATGACATCAGCCTCAGTGTCTGGTGATGAAAATGTAGCCAGGATAGGCTGAGCTGAAAACAAATGGGAATAATTACTTTAAATCATAAACAGTACAAAATAAGGAACTGCAGATACTGGTTTATACCAAAGATAGACACAAAGTACTGGAGTAACTCGGGTCAGGCAGCATCCCTGGAGAAAAAGGATGGGTGATGTTTTGGGCCCAGTTCAGATTGCACCAGAAATGCCACCTATCCATGATCTCCACAGATGCTGCCTGACCCACTGAGTTACTCCAGCATTTTGTGTTGTATCTCAATGATACATTAAAACCAAGCATGGAATTAAAACTCAATTTATAAAAGAGAGGCCAGGATAGAGAGGATGTTTCCACTAGTGGGAGAGTCTAGGACCAGAGGTCTTAGTCTCAGAATTAAAGGACAAGCCATTAGAAAGACGAGGAGGAATTTCTTTAGTCAGAAGGTGTGAATCTGTGGAATTCTTTGCCACAGGAGGCTGTGGAGGCCAAGTCAACAGATATCTTTAAGGCAGATAGATTCTTGATTAGTACGGTTGTCAGGGGTTATGGGGAGAAGGCAGGAGAATGGGGTTAGGAGGGAGAGATAATTCAGCCATGATTGAATGGCAAAGTAGACTGGATGGGTCAAATAGACTAATTCAGCTCCCATCACTTATGAACTTATGAAGAAGGGTGAATGAAATAACAAAGGTATCTGACCAAAGCACAGGCTGGAAAAGCATTTCCTAGCTTGATGCTGACACCAAATGAAACTTGCAGGGAAAATAGCCAGAAGAAAAGAAAAACCCCATAATTACAATGCGTTCCAGAGGAGTTGGCAGGAGAGATACAACACAAGCACTTCATGTCAACACCAAGAGAAGGATTGACAAGTACACAAATACACTTCACTTCCATCAGGAGCTGGGCAAGAATGGATTAGACAGAGAATGGAATGCAGCTGCCATTAATAACGAGTCAGTGAGCAATTAGGTAAATGAATGGAAACTAGGCAGCTGGTTTCATCATCCAAGTTAATGACGTTGTTGGAATCTGCACATTACTGTCTGTTTCTGGAGTTCATGAGGTGGGGTTTTTGTCCTTTAATGATCACAGTTAAAATGCAGAGGCACCTGTTAATGTCATTGATCCATGTTTCCACCAGTTTTATTGCAGTGACACAAAGTAATGGTAAACTATCTTCTGGGGAGGAACAGATCGGCAGACTGGCAGCTTCAGGAAGGTGCTGCCACTCATCAAGCCAGTTTTAATCAAAGCAGTTTTCCCCATGATAAGCAAATGGTGGCCGCAGATAAGGTTTCAGGATTAGTGGAATAGGGTGTTGGAGGCTTTTGGATAGGCGCATGGGTATGCAGGGAATGAAGGGATAGATATCATCGTACACACACACACACACATACACACACATTACAGGCAAAGGTGGCGCAGCGATAGAGTTGCTGCCTTCCAGCGCCAGAGATTGGGGTTCGATCCCAACTACAGGTGCTGTCTGTATGGAGTTTGTACGTTCTACCCGTGACCCGCGTGGGTTTTCTGCGGTTTCCTCCCACATCTCAAAGATGTACAGGTTTGCAGGTTAATTGGCTTTGTATAATTGTAAATTGTCCCTAGTGTGTGCAGGGATCACTGGTCAGCGTGGGCTCGGTGGGCCGAAGGGCCTGTTTCCGCGCTGTATCTCTAAACTAAACTAAACTAACAAAAGATGGGCTCATGTTACTTGGACAAAAAATTAATTGGAATAAAAGTTCAGATGCTTTAAATCTGAAATTACTCACGTTTTATAAATCTGATTTTTTTTTACAATTTAGAATTACACATGCTGGAAATACTCAGCAGGTCAGGCAGTATTCGTGTTCCGAGGAGCAGTTTCTTACCTGAAATATTAACTCAAAGGAATAGGTGACGTTTTGGGTTGAGACCGTCTTCTGACTGAAGAAGGGTCTCGACCCGAAACATCACCTATTCCTTCACTCCATCGATGCTTCCTCACCCGCTGAGGTTCTCCAGCATTTTTGTCTACCTTTGATTTTTCCAGCATCTGCAGTTCTTTCTTAAACATTTAGAGCAAGGTAAGGCATCACAGTTAAAGTAAGAAATGTTGGTGTAGGAGTGGAGATTTAAGAGTGTGGAGCGATTGTAATGTGTGATTGCGGATATGCCTCTGTGGTGAGCACACAAATAGTCGCCTGTGTTGGACGTCATCTTGCCAGCAACAAGAATGATCCTGTTATGACAGGCCTCGTCCAAACATTACTGTCACACCAGATGAAAATCACATACCCAGTGGGTCACGGTTACTTGGCATGACACGAGATGTGTGAGGGTGAGGCCAATGTGCCTGAAGGGGAACGGACCAAACCCCGGGCAAGCCCAGCCTGACTCACCTGGAACGGACCAAACCCCGGGCAAGCCCAGCCTGACTCACCTGGAACGGACCAAACCCTGAACAACCCAGCCTGACTCACCTGGAACACCAGTAGTAGTTCCCATAGGTACCATTTATTATTATTCTTGTTTGTGAAAGGTTGAGTTAAATGTAGGTGATGTCTGCTAGAACTATTAAGATTATATGTTCACTACCAACTATAAACCAGTAAGGGGAGATCTGATAGAAGTATATATAATGATGAGAGGCATAGATAGAGTCGACCAGGGGTGGGGAACCTTTCATGTTGGAATGCCACACTAAGTTAGCTGTAATCTAATAAGGCCGCATCCAAAAAACTTCAATTAGATATAGGATTATTTTGTTGAATCTTCTTTTACTCTTTGGTATTTTAAATACGTTCATTTTAAGATTAAAATTAAAATAATAAAAGACAAACAAAAACACATTAATAAAAATAAAAGGATTTGTTCTACAAAATTTGGATTAATTCAAAAGGCCGCACTCAAGGCCGCAGGTCCCCCACCCCTGGGGTAGACAGTCAGAACCTTGCTCCCCCAGGGTAGACAGTCCAACACTAGAGGGCACAGCTATGAGGGGAGAGGGGGAAAGTTTCATGGAGATGTGTGGGGCAAGTTTTTTTTACACAGAGGGTGGTGGGTGCCTGGAAAGCGCTGCCAGGGGTGGTGGTGGAGGCAGATACGGGAGTGGTGTATGAGGCTTTTAGACAGGCACATGGAAGAGCAGGGAATATGGATCATGTGCGGGCAGTGTTTAGAGTAGAGTGGAGGTCAAGTCATTGGGTATTTTTAAGGTGGAGATTGAGATTCTTGATTAGTATACGTGTCAGGGGTTATGGGGAGAAGGCAGGAGAATGAGTTTAGGAGTGAAAGGTAGATCAGCCATGGTTAGATTGCAGAGTAGACATTGGGCCGAAGGTCCTGTTTCCACAATGTATCTCTAATGTCTAAAGATCTGTCAGTTTCCAGATTTTTTCCACTGGTTCACCAGCATTGAGGCATAAATGGGAAAGATATTTGATGCCGTGCCACTCTCCTGCAAATAACCTTCACTTTAACCAACAGCAGCAGGCTGATGGCTCAAGTGTAGGTGTGAAAACTTCCAGATTCAAGGACAGTTATGCCCCTGTCCCACTTAGGAAACCTGAACAGAAACCTTCCTGGTGGAATAAAACTGTGTGAAAAAAAAGTCTTACCTTCCACTACCTGCAACCTCTGGCAACCACCTTCAACTAGCATCGCAACCGGCTTCGACTAAAAAATTACCGATTTTTAAAATGGCAACCTATTTTAGTCGCGGCCTGTTTAGAATTTTTTGAAATAATCTCCGGAACATAGAAGAAGTGGAAACCACTTTCGACCATTAGGGAGACTGACAAAAACCTCCGGGAACCTTGGGAGGGGTGCAAAGTCTCCAGAGGTTTCCGTTCAGGTTTCCTAAGTGGGACAGGGGCATTTCTACCCAGCTGCTATCAGGCAACTGAACCATCCTACCACAACCAGAGAGCAGTGCTGAACTACTATCTACCTCATTAGTGATCCTCGGACTATCTTTCATCGGACTTTGCTGGCTTTACCTTGCATTAAACATTATTCCCTTATCATTTATCTGTACACTGTAAATGACTCAATTGTAATCATATATTGTCTTTCTGCTGGCAGGTTAGCACGCAACAAAAGCTTTTCACTGCACATCGGTACACGTGACAATGAACTAAACTGAACATAATTTTCACCATTTAGCAAGCAGAGTCTCGTGGAAACCTCCCTGCAGCTGGGCCCGCCTGAGCAAGGTGACGGATGATTCCAGAACATCTGCTGGACTCTGTGGCAGGACAATCTGATTGGAAATGCAATCCTGCAAATTGCAAGGAACTGTTGCCCTCTCGGGCCCTTGGCCAAGATGCAAACTCCTGCATCGCCTCGCGCCACTGATTACCTTTCCTTTCCTCCTTTCACCGAAGAAGCATTGGAAAGACTGATCTTCCTGCTGGAGATCTCAGCACACAAGCCCCTATTTCGTGCTGTACTTCTCAAATAGGAAGTAGCAAGAGGAAGTGGGTGAAGCAATTTGGTCCAAAGAAGTAATTATAACTTGATAAGCAAAAAAACATCCAGCACAGAGGATGTCCTCAGATCACTTTGTCACAATCACTCGTTACTTTCTCAATCATTCTATTACATTCATTTTGGATTTAAAGTGACGTAGTTGAAAAAAGAGGATTTTTTTTGAGTGATAAAAAATATAAATCTGTCTCATCAGTCCATTGTATTTGCAACTGAACAGATTCTGTTTATACACAAAGACAATTAAATCACCGTATTAATTCAGGAGCAGACAGGAATAGTTCTATTTAAAGACAAGTATCAGCCCAGAGGTCGTAGTGCTGAGTTACGTGTAGTTAGATAGAGCTCTGAACGAAACTGGAGTCAGGGGATATGGGGAGATGGTAGGAACGGGGTACTGATTGTGGATGATCAGTGAATGGCAGTTCTGGCTCAAAGGGCCGAATGGCCCACTCCTGCAGCTATTGTCTATTGTATCAAGAGTCAAGAGCGTTTAATAGTCAGAAGACCGACACATAAAGCTGGAGTAACTCAGCAGGACAGGCAGCATCTCAGGAGAGAAGGAATGGGTGACGTTTCGGGTCGAGATCCTTTTTCGGACTTATACTGCTTTCAGTTTAACAGTCATGTGTATAGAAACATGAGCAATGAATTTCCCACTTGCAGCAGCACTACAGATCCATAAATACACTACTCAAAGATAACATCAGCAAATAAAAGTTAAATACATTTAAAAAGAAAATGATATTAGTGCAAAACAAAAGCCCCAAATGCCTTGAGCAACGAAGGCAGTTTGTAGTTGGTAATTTAGTGGGTGTTTGCAGTGTTCAGAAGCCTGATGGTTGTTGGGAAGAAGCTGTTCCCACTGGAGGTCACACTTTAAATGTTCTTCGTGAGAAAGACGGACGGGATCGTTGAGAGTGATCCACATAATTCCAGGGAAAATCCCTTCCTTCAGCTAAAGGCTGGTTAATGATGAGGCCAAGTCCCTGGGCACCTGGTGATGTCGTTTAGTGAACATCTTGCTGAATTCAACACGAGTGTCTGGGGAAATATCCTGAATGTGATCAGTTTTAAATGGAGTAAAATAAACACTCTGACCTTAACATTTATCTGTCCTAACGAGAGTCAATAGTCAAGAGAGTTTTATCGTCCTGAGTCGCGAAACAGAACAATGACATTTTTACTGGCACACCGAGCATTATAAATGGGCATTTTAAAACATGTGCATTTAAAAACATCAGCACTGGATCAATTTACTTTGAACTGCATCCCGTTTAGCAGCTCAAAATCTTCATAAAATAAAATCAGGAAGTTTACAGCAGTTAAGTCTGTGCTTGGGGGTTGCAGTCCAGCATCACAGAGTGCCGGAGTAACTCAGCGGGTCAGGCAGCATCTGTGGGGAACATGGACAGATGACATAGAAACATAGAAAATAGGTGCAGGAGGAGGCCATTCGGCCCTTCGAGCCTGCACCGCCATTCAATATGATCATGGCTGATCATCCAACTCAGTATCCTGTACCTGCCTTCTCTCCATACCCCCTGATCCCTTTAGCCACAAGGGCCACATCTAATTCCCTCTTAAATATAGCCAATGAACTGGCCTCAACTACCTTCTGTGGCATTGAATTCCACAGATTCACCACTCTCTGTGTGAAAAATGTTTTTCTCATCTCAGTCCTAAAAGACATCCCCCTTATCCTTAGACTGTGACCCCTTGTTCTGGACTTCCCCAACATCGGGAACAATCTTCCTGCATCTAGCCTGTCCAACCCCTTAAGAATTTTGTACGTTTCTATAAGATTCCCCTCAATCTTCTAAATTCTAGCAACAACAAGCCAAGTCTCTCCAGTCTTTCTTCTTATGAAAGTCCTGCCATGCCAGGAATCAGTCTGGTGAACCTTCTCTGTACTCCCTCTATGGCAAGAATATCTTCCCTCAGATTAAGAGATCAAAACTGTACACAATACTCCAGGTGTGGTCTCACCAAGGCCCTGTACAACTGCAGTGGAACCTCCCTGCTCCTATACTCAAATCCTTTTGCTATGAATGCTAACATACCATTCGCTTTCTTCACTGCCTGCTGCACCTGCATGCCTACTTTCAATGACTGGTGTACCATGACACCCAGATCTCGCTGCATCTCCCCTTTTCCTTATCGGCCACCATTCAGATAATAGTCTACTTTCCTGTTCTTGCCACCAAAGTGGATAACCTCACATTTATCCCCATTATACTGCATCTGCCATGCATTTGCCCACTCACCCAACCTATCCAAGTCACCTTGCAGCCTCCTAGCATCCTCCTCACAGCTAACACTGCCCCCCAGCTTCGTGTCATCCGCAAACTTGGAGATGTTGCGTTGAATTTCCTCGTCCAAATCATTAATATACAAAGCCCAGGGAATGAGAGTGTAAATAGCTATTGTAAATAGCTGGGGTCCCAGCACTGAGCCTTGCGGTACCCCACTAGTCACTGCCTGCCATTCTGAATATGACCCGTTTACTCCTACTCTTTGCTTCCTGTCTGCCAGCCAGTTCTCTATCCACATCAATACTGAACCCCCAATACCGTCTGCTTTATGTTTGTATACTAATCTCTTATGTGGGACCTTGTCGAAAGCCTTCTGAAAGTCCAGATATAACACATCCACTGGTTCTCCCTTATCCACTCTACTAGTTACATCCTCGAAATATTCTATAAGATTCGTCGGACGTGATTTACCTTTCGTAAATCCATGCTGACTTTGTCCAATGATTTCACCACTTTCTAAATGTGCTGCTATCCCATCTTTAATAACTGACTCTACCAGTTTCCCCACTACCGATGTTAGACTAACTGGTCTGTAATTCCACATTTTCTCTCTCCCTCCCTTTTTCAAAAGTGGGGTTACATTAGCTACCCTCCAATCCTCAGGAACTACTCCAGAATCTAAAGAGTTTTGAAAAATTATCACTAATGCATCCACTATTTCTGGGACTACTTCCTTAAGTACTCTGGGATGCAGCCTATATGGCCCCGGAGATTTATCGGCCTTTAATCCATTCAATTTACCTAACACTGCTTCCCGACTAACCTGGATTTCACTCAGTTCCTCCATCTCATTTGACCCCCGGTCCCCTGCTATTTCCGGCAGATTATTTATGTCTTCCTTAGTGAAGACAGAACCAAAGTAGTTATTCAATTGGTCTGCCATGTCCTTGTTCCCCATGATCAATTCACCTGTTTCTGACTGCAAGGGACCTACATTTGATTTAACTCATCTATTTCTCTTCACATATCTATAAAAACTTTTGCAGTCAGTTTTTAAGTTCCCTGCCAGTTTTCTTTCATAATCTATGTTCCCTTTCCTAATTAAGCCCTTTGTCCTCTTCTGCTGGACTCTGAATTCCTCCCAGTCTTCTGGTAGGCTGTTTCCCAGAGTGCCGGAGTAACTCAGCGGGTCAGGCAGCATCTCTGGAGAACATGGATGAATCTGAAGATGGGTCCTGATCGGAAAAGTCACCCATCCTTTTTCTCCAGAGATGATGCCTGACCCGCTGAGTTACTCTAGCACTTTGTGTCTATTTTTGGTATAAACCAGCATCTGCAGTTCTTTGTATCTATCCTTTCTGCATTACATAGAAACATAGAAATTAGGTGCAGGAGTAGGCCATTCAGCCCTTCGAGCCTGCACCGCCATTCAATATGATCATGGCTGATCATCCAACTCAGTATCCCGTACCTGCCTTCTCTCCATACCCTCTGATCCCCTTAGCCACAAGGGCCACATCCAACTCACTCTTAAATATAGCCAATGAACTGGCCTCAACTACCCTCTGTGGCAGAGAGTTCCAGAGACTCACCACTCTCTGTGTGAAAAAAGTCTTTCTCATCTCGGTCTTAAAGGATTTCCCCCTTATCCTTAAGCTGTGACCCCTTGTCCTGGACTTCCCCAACATCGGGAACAATCTTCCTGCATCTAGCCTGTCCAACCCTTAAGAATTTTGTAAGTTTCTATAAGATCCCCTCTCAATCTCCTAAATTCCAGAGAGTACAAACCAAGTCTATCCAGTCTTTCTTCATAAGACAGTCCTGACATCCCAGGAATCAGTCTGGTGAACCTTCTCTGCACTCCCTCTATGGCAATAATGTCCTTCCTCAGATTTGGAGACCAAAACTGTAGGCAATACTCCAGGTGTGGTCTCACCAAGACCCTGTACAACTGAAGTAGAACCTCCCTGCTCCTATACTCAAATCCTTTTGCTATGAAAGCCAACATACCATTTGCTTTTTTCACTGCCTGCTGCACCTGCATGCCTACTTTCAATGACTGGTGTACCATGACACCCAGGTCTCGCTGCATCTCCCCTTTTCCTAATCGGCCACCATTTAAATAATAGTCTGCTTTCCTGTTTTTGCCACCAAAGTGGATAACCTCACATTTATCCACATTATACTGCATCTGCCAAACATTTGCCCACTCACCCAGCCTATCCAAGTCACCTTGCAGTCTCCTAGCATCCTCCTCACAGCGAACACTGCCCCCCAGCTTAGTGTCATCCGCAAACTTGGAGATATTGCCTTCAATTCCCTCATCCAGATCATTAATATATATTGTAAATAGCTGGGGTCCCAGCACTGAGCCCTGCGGTACCCCACTAGTTACTGCCTGCCATTGTGAAAAGGACCCGTTTACTCCTACTCTTTGCTTCCTGTTTGCCAGCCAGTTCTCTATCCACATCAATACTGAACCCCTAATACCGTATGCTTTAAGTTTGTATACTAATCTCTTATGTGGGACCTTGTCGAAAGCCTTCTGGAAGTCCAGATATACCACATCCAGAGATGCCAACCCTAAATTTAGTTCACAGTAACATTTAACCCATTTGTCCGTAACAAATGGGGTTAAATGCATTTCTCTCCGTAACATACTCACCTGGGGTTGTTGCCGGCGGCTATGCGCCTGCGCACTGGTGCAGATCAGCGGGCTGCCGGCGGGCGGGTGCGGCACATGCGCACTTGGCAAGGTTGCCGGCGGGTCTGCGCCTGCGCACTGGGTGGGGGTGGGGGGAGGCCCGGTGATGGGGCTGCCGCGAGCGGCCGGCTGGCGGCAAGAAAGTGCCGCTGATCGCGCGGGCCGGCGCCGCCCGGGCTCTGGGCCGGGCGTGGCGTGGCTCGAAATGGCGCCAGGCCCGGCAACCCTCCCCCACTGCGCACGCGCGGCCACTGGGGCCCGGCAACCCTCCCCCACTGCGCACGCGCGGCCACTGGGGCCCGGCAACCCTCCCCCACTGCGCACGCGCGGCCACTGGGGCCCGGCAACCCTCCCCCACTGCGCAGGCGCGGCCACTGGGGCCCGGCAAAGTGCCGCTGATCGCGCGGGCTGGCAAACCGGGGACACATGGCGCCGGTGTTCACCACGGGAGGAACACCGGCGCGGCGGTGTTCCGTAACAGCATGTTTGGCTGCCGGAACACCGTAAAAAGTTTATTTCGCCGGGATAAAATACGGCGAATCCGGGACACTTGGCATCTCTGCACATCCACTGGTTCTCCCTTATCCACGCTACTAGTTACATCCTCGAAAAATTCCACAAGATTCGTCAGACATGATTTACCTTTCGTAAATCCATGCTGACTTTGTCCAATGATTTCACCACTTTCCAAATGTGCTGCTATCCCATCTTTAATAACTGACTCTAGCAGTTTCCCCACTACCGATGTTAGACTAACTGGTCTGTAATTCCCCGTTTTCTCTCTCCCTCCCTTCTTAAAAAGAGGGGTTACATTTGCTACCCGCCAATCCTCAGGAACTACTCCAGAATCTAAAGAGTTTTGAAAGATTATCACTAATGCATCCACTATTTCCTGAGCTACTTCCTTAAGTACTCTGGGATGCAGCCTATCTGGCCCTGGGGATTTATCGGCCTTTAATCTATTCAATTTACCCAACACCACTTCCCGACTGACCTGGATTTCACTCAATTCCTCCTTTGACCCACAGTCCCCTGCTATTTCAGGCAGATTATTTATGTCTTCCTTAGTGAAGACGGAACCAAAGTAGTTATTCAATTGGTCCGCCATATCCTTGTTCCCCATGATCAACTCACCTGTTTCTGACTGCAAGGGACCTACATTTGTTTTAACTAACCTCTTTCTATTCACATATCTATAAAAACTTTTGCAGTCAGTTTTTATGTTCCCTGCCAGTTTCCTTTCATAATCTATTTTTCCTTTCCTAATTAAGCCCTTTGTCCTCCTCTGCTGGTCTCTGAATTTCTCCCAGTCCTCTGGTATGCTGCTTTTTCTGGCTACTTTGTACGCATCATCCTTTGCTTTGATACTATCCCTGAATTCCCTTGTTATCCACGGATGCACTACCTTCCCCGATTTATTCTTTTGCCAAACTGGGATGAACAATTTTGTAGTTCATCCATGCAGTCTTTAAATGTCTAGTTGTCCACAGTTTGGACAAGAGTCCAAACTGTGGACAACTAAAAGTCTTTAGTTGTCCACAGCTTGGACAAGAGTTGAAAATTGCAACTGCATACAAAGATCAGCCAGTATAGATCAAGCCTGTCTCTAATGGTCAAGATGTCCATCACTCTCATTCCCTGGGCTTTGTTCACTCGGGGAAGTAAAATAAAAAGTTGAGGAAGGTTGCCAGTTCCAGGAGTACCATAGAGTCCTCTGTTTACAGTTTCTGTTGTGATGCTGCAAGTAAAAATGGACTTGTTCTGTTTGGGACAAATGATTATAAAACACTCCTGACTTAATCTGATCTTTCACCGTTTCATAATAGCAATCCTATCATCTTCATAAAACAAAATCTTGCCAAAAAAAACATTGTTCTCAGCCAGCTTCACACATGTTCTGCCCCACAGTCTGTGTGAGGACATGTTTCCTGCAGCAGCTACACATGGAATGTAAACCCACACCAAGATATCTTACCGTCGTACAAGAAGGTTTCGTTCCAGGTTCCATCTTTGATATCGGCCTCACAGCTGCTGGTAGATTCATGGAGCAAGGCGGAGGAAAGGCTCCTGGAAACATAGGTCAAAGGGTCAGTGCAAAGTGGTGCCCAAGGCTGGACTGTAGATAGTATTCAAGTTATCACACTGGATAAAAGCACCCCCTGGATTTAATGTTCTTATGTACAGCACAGTTCCACGTGTCATGGTTATGCAGGATAATGTGCAAGAGGGTAATCAATAATGTTTTATGTGTCATTCCCAACTGTCACTGTATGCCATGTTGTCACTTGCGGGTGGAGCACCAAGGCAAATTCCTTGTATGGAATTCTTGGCCAATAAACTTATTCATTCATTCATTCTTGTTAATCAAGCACAGCCACCAAAACAGATGATCTGTGTAGGACGTAACTGCAGATGCTGGTTTAAACTGAAGATAGACACAAAAAGTTGGAGTAACTCAGCGGGACGGACAGCATCTCTGGAGAGCAGCATTAGGTGACATTTTGGATCAAGACCCTTCCTCAGACTGAGCTCAGTCTCCTATTCCTTTAAACTGGACAATAGTCAGCTTTGGCTCAGTACAGAAGGAGATGTTCGCCTTCTGAGTTAACAGAGTGTGATTAGTATCCAAGCACCGAGAAACACATCGTCAGGAGAGGATCAGAGGAATGGAAGAATAAACCATCTCAGAAGTGTGATTGTTACTGTGCACCAGAAAGAAAAGGGTTCATTTTTCCTCTTAAGAACATCGACCAACTGTGAATTCCAGGTGGCAAGTGCAATCATAAATGGGAATAAAAAGGAAAGGAGAGAAACATTTTTAAAACTTCATCCTTTAAATGTGGGATTTCTCCGGGCGCTCCGGTCAGCGCCGGCCTTAGGAGGTGCGAGGCCCAATTGGGAACAATTTTGGTGAGTCCCAGGTTCCCAGCCAAGGTCTGTAGGATCATAGGAATATAAATAAAGTCTATCATAGACTTTATATCTCTAAGGTAGAATGGAAAGTAATCAAAATGTGCACTTAAAAAGTGCCTGCGAGTGAATGGACCAAACAAATCTAAGCTACATTTTAATATAAAATTGCATACATGTACGCCTACAATTAACAAACAAAATGTGTAGATCACCTCTGAAAAGTACATAGTTATAACATCACCCTTAGTCGGGATCGAACCCAGGTCTTCGCCTCTACTGCTGCGCCATCAAGTCGCCCGGCAGAAGCTCCCGCCGCCCGCAGATACCGGCAAATCCATCCCATTGCAAACAACCGCACTCCCGCATGCCCGGGTTAATTACACGCAGCTGGCCGGCAGTATGGCCACGGTGCCATGCTGGCATCATCTAACCATGTCCCTTGCACTCTCCCGGACTCCCGATCGCACGCCAACATCACGCGCAGCCACCCGACGGAGGGCCCAAGCCACCTGTCAGGCGACGGGAAATTCATCCCCATTGCCCACCTCATACGTATCGACAAATCGATCCACACTAATAATTTCCCCCGCAAATTGTGTTACACATATATTGCAATGTGTTATGTGTACTTGACGAGCCAAGAGTAGATTACTCTAGCCCGGGGCACCCTTAGGCACGGGGCCCAATTGGGAGCAATTGGTCCAATTAGCTTAAGGCCGGTCCTGGCTCCAGTTTCCTCCCACATTCCAAAGACTTGCAGGTTTGCAGGTTAATTGGCTTTGCTAAAAATTGTAAATTGTCCCGAGTACATGTAGGATAGTGTTAGTGTACGGGAATCGCTGATCGGTACGGACTCGGTGGGCCGAAGGGCCTGTTTCCACGCTGTATCTCTAAAACAATATTTTTAAAAACTTAAATTAACCTCGCCGCTCCTGGCTTAATCACAACCAGTTTTGATTTCATTTGTAATAAAGTATTTAAAATTGACACGGCACAGCATTATAAATGTGATCCATTCCACCATATAACTCCTGCCTGGTTACAGAAGCTACTGACAAAAGACTTGGTAACCACGCTGGCACATACATACCTGTGGCGTCTGCGGTTCAGGAAGGTCATCGTGCATTACACAGATCCTGCTTTACTTCCTACTCCCACTACTACACGACACACGGTCCCATTCTCTCCTCTCACCCCCTTCTCCACAGAGCCCCCTCCATGAGTGGGGCAGGCCGGTGGGTTCGTCGCTCCACCGACTGAAGGCATTTCCCTGTTGCCGGGGCTGGGCGGGGCTGACAATGCAGCTTGTCACAGAGTCAAAAGGTGCGTGCAGATTATTTACATTCTGCCGCACTGATTAACTCTTCTTTATCACCCCAGCTTTCCTCCACACACACTTGCACACAATCCACCACCGCTATCATCCGCATGCAGAGAGTGGTGGGGGAGCTGAGAACAAGGAAGAGACGTCAACAAACAAAGATGGGCTCGTGGGATGTTGGATGGGTCAGGGGTCAACAGATGGCCCAGTGACTGAGCGATGAGGAACGTTGGGAGGAAGGGCAGGGTGGTCGTGGGGGTGGGTGGGGGCAGGGTGGGGCAGGGTGGGGGCAGGGTGGTGGTCGTGTAGGTGGGTGGGGGCAGGGTGATCGGGAGGTGGGTGGGGGCAGGGTGGTCGTGAAGGTGGGTGGGGGGCAGGGTGGGGGCAGGGTGGTCGTGGGGGTGGGTGGGGGCAGGGTGGGGGCAGGGTGGTCGTGGGGGTGGGTGGGGGCAGGGTGATCGTGGGGGTGGGTGGGGGCAGGGTGGGGGCAGGGTGGTCGTGGGGGTGGGTGGGGCAGGGTGGTGGGGGTGGGTGGGGGCAGGGTGGGGGCAGGGTGATCGTCGTGGGGGTGGGTGGGGGCAGGGTGATCGTGGGGGTGGGTGGGGCAGGGTGGGGGCAGGGTGGTCGTGGGGGTGGGTGGGGGCAGGGTGATCGTGGAGGTGGGTGGGGGCCAGGGTGGGAGCAGGGTGGGGGCAGGGTGGGAGCAGGGTGGGGCAGGGTGGGGGCAGGGTGATCGTGGGGGTGGGTGGGGCAGGGTGGGAGCAGGGTGGGGGCAGGGTGGGGGCAGGGTGGTCGTGGAGGTGGGTGGGGGCAGGGCGGAGATGGATTGAGTCAGTGCCACCAACACACCCGTTTACCCACACACCAAGCAGAAGGATTTTCTAAGACAGACACAGAGTGCTGGAGTAACTCAGTGGGACAGGCAGCATCTCTGGAGAAAAGGAATAGGTGATGTTTTGGGTCAGACTCAAGTGACTACCAGCATCTGCAGTTATCCTTTCACAGGATCTGTGGGACGAGGACAACAATGTACCAGGAGTCCCGCACCACAGCCCTGTCCAACCTTCTCAGCACGTGAGAGTGGCATGACCACGTGTGTCTCCAACAGTGGTGCAGCAGGTAGAGCTGCTGCCTCACTGCGCCAGAGACCCGAGTTCCATCCTGTCCTCGGGTGCTAACGGTGTGGAGTTTGCACGTTCACCCTGTGACTGCATGGGTTTTCTCTGGGTCTCCGGTTTCCTTCAGCACTCCAAAAAGAGGTGCAGGTTTGTAGGTTAATTGGCTTTTGTAAATTGCCCCTGGTGTGTAGGATGCTAAAGTGGGATAGCATGGAAATGATGTGAAGGCTGATGGAGATCGGTGTGGACTCAGTGGGACAAAGGGCCTGTTTGCACGCCTAATCTCTAAACTAAATAAACTCTACTCAGAAATCTCATTAATGTTGCAAATAATGTACTTGCATCTCATACGAAAAGCCCAGTTAAATTGTTCAGTGTATTTTAATCTAGGTACAGTGTGGTACAATGAAAAACCCAGGTACAGTGAAAAGAGTTTTTTGTTGCGTGGTATTCGATCAGCGGAAAGGTGTGATTTGATGTGGAAATGATCAATTTATTCCAGACCAGATCAAGTTTCAAACACATTAGGCTGACTATAAAAACATACTAGGTCAGAATCTTCCTCGACAAACATTAAATACGAAGCCCCAAGATATACCATGGTGTCTGCAAATGTCTGCAGTCGTCCAGATAGAAGAAGGGTCTCGACCCTTCCAGAGATGCTGACCAACCCGCTGAGTTACTCCAGCATTTTGTGCCATCTTTGGTGTAAACCAGCATCTGCAGTTCCCTCTTACATATTTTGTGTACACCTAGCCCCCTCTGCTCGACAACACTCCCCAGGGCCCGACCATTCACTGCGTAGGTCCTGCCCACGTCAGACTTCCCAAATTGCAACACCTGGCATTTCTCTGTATTCAATTCCATCAAACATTCCTCAGGGTGGGAGATTGCAACCTACACTGGTCCGCCCTGTTTCGACAAATGCAATCAACCCGGCGTGCACAATCAAATAAGATCAAATAGAACAAGTTGTCCTAAAACTTTAGGCTGTGCACGCCATATGCAGGAAGAAGCAGAAACATTCCTCCGCCCACCTGGCCAACCGATCCAGATCCTGCTGCAATGCTTGACAACCATCTTCACTATCTGCAGTACAACCCGCTTTTGTGGGTTAACTCTTAGTCTGATGAAGGCTCTGGATCTGAAACGTCACCTATTCCTTTTCTCCAGAGATGCTGTCTGAACCGCTGAGTTACTCCAGCTTTTTGTGTCTATCTTTAGTGTCATAACTCAGTTGTGATAACGCAATGATTCTCCACATGCTCACTCGCATTTTCCACTTGGGGAAGGAAAACAAATCATTGCTCCCAATTTGTGTTGTAGGTTCTACCACAAAGGCAGGATTCCAGGGTGAGGGTCAAAATGTTTTGACTGGTGGGAGTAGGTCCAACACAGGCTCATAGTTTCAAGACAATGGGCCAGTCATTTCACACAGAGGTGGTAGATTTCTTCTCAGAGGCTGAATAATCTCTGGAGTTCTTTGCCTCGGACCTGTGGATGCTCCAACTTGAAAATCCACAAACAGCAATGTTTGCCCCATTATCTAGGAAACCCCTTCTTAAAACCATCATAGAAACACTGGTCTGAAGAAGGGTCTCGACCCGAAACGTCGCCTATCTCCTCGCTCCTTAGATGCTGCTGCACTGAGTTTCTCCAGCTTTTTGTGCACCATAGAAACACTAAAGTCCACCACCATCTCTCAATGTTCACTTTCAATTGTTGAAACATATAAGATTGTTAAGGGCTCGGACACGCTGGAGGTAGGAAACATGTTCCCGATGTTGGGGGAGTCTAAAACCAGGGACCACAGTTTAAGAATAAGAGTTGTGAGTGTGTGGAATTCTCTGCCTCAAAGGGATACTGGATACTTTCAAGAGAGAGCTAGATAGGGCTCTTAAAAATAGCGGAGTCAGGGGATATGGGGAGAAGGCATGAACGGGGTACTGATTGGGGATGATCAGCCATGATCACATTGAATGGCGGTGCTGGCTCGAAGGGCCGAATGGCCTGCTCCTGCACCTAGTGTCTATTGTTGTACACAACCTTTATTTAACTTTTCAAACAACTACATGGAATATTGGAGACGGAAAACTTTTAAAAGGAGACTCACCATGGCAACAGGGCTGTGGTCACAGAGTCTGAAAGAAAATTGGGAGAAGTTAGTGATGTTTATTTGTAATTATCATCTGGTTGTTGCTTGGTTTTCTAATGAAGGCAACCATCTTGTATCTCCTGAACAAACACGTTGGCGTATCCTGGTGACCGTTCCATAGATGTTAAACCCTTCGATACTTACTTAAACCCTTCATTCACTTTACTTTCGACTTTGGAGATACAGCATCGAAACAGGCCCTTCGACCCACTGTCAGAGCCACCCAGCGATCACCCCGTACACTAACACTATCCTACATACTAGGGACAATTTTACAATTTACAGAAGCCAATTAACCTACAAACCTGTACGTCTTTGGAGTGTGGGAGGAAACCGGAGCACCCGGAGAAAACCCACGCGGTTACGGTGAAAAAACATACAAACTCTGTACAGACAGCACCTGTGGTCAGGATCGAACCCAGGTCTCTGGCGCTGTGAGGCAGCAACTCTACCGCTGCGCCACCCATGCATTCAATGCCTGAGATCAAAGCGTTGGATCTAAACTGATTATCATTTCCTTTGCACCAACACTCTTGGAGCTGATGACAGCTTATTCAAGACAGACAAACCAGTTACTAAACACTTTAACTCCCCCTCACATTCCCAATTTGACCTTTCTGTCCCGGGCCTCCACCATTGTCAGTGAGGCCCAGCGTTAATTGGAGGACCAGTACCTCATATTTCACTTGGGTAGTTTACACCCCTGCAGTATGAACATTGAAATCTCTAACTTCAAATAACCCTTGCTTTCCCTCTCTCTCCATCCCTCCCCTTTCCCAGTACTCTAACCAATCTGACTGTCCCTGACCACATTTTATCTCTGTTTGCTTTATTGTCACCTTCTCCCAGCTAACAATGATCTGTTCTACATTTTCCTTCATCTCCATTCCCTTTGCCCTGTTTTCACACCTTACACTCCTTATCTATGTATCTCCCTCTCCCCTGACATCAGTGTGAAGAAGGATCTCGACGCGAAACGTCACCCATTCCTTCTCTCCAGAGATGCTGCCTGTCCCACTGAGTTACTCCAGCAGTTTGTGTCTACCTAATTCAAACAGACCTCAGCTTAAACCTAGCACCCTCGTTACTGTGTACGACCTCGTTAACCTTGAAGCGACACACTTTGATGCACCTTTACTGTGAGGCAGGAGTGGCCCATTGGTGCTTTACTTACCAATGCTGATAGGATGCACGATGGAATTGGTAGCAGACAGGACAGATTGGGTTGACTGTGTTGGGTCCGGTACTGATGCTGTCCGGGATACATCTGCAGCCTGACCATCATCCAGTCTCCCCGGTAGTGACGCCAGCTGCGACCTGATCTCCACACACTCAACTTCATCACTATCAAAGTCGTATTCTTCACCAGATTCTTCATCTGAAGACGACTCCAGCTCTTCATTCAAGTGGCTACCTGTCAGTGCAAAGGTCACAGTGTCTCCCGTTACATCACAACTCTCTCGTCTGATCAAGCCTGATAAAGGTTGTTACAACACACTGGAGGGCATCAATGAAACGGCTTCTAACGTGGAAAGTATTCAATCACTGAACCCTCAACCTTCCTGCTGTGTCTCTCTGAGGCAGCCTTACTTCCGTTTACTTGAATTATACTTGTGACTACAGCAGTGGTTCCTTTAAATATTGGCTTTAAACATCCGAAAATGTCACCTATAGGCGCCCCCCCCCCCCCCTCATCCAAAGGCCATTTAGGTGACAGAGATTCACACTCACATCATCCACATGCTTGAGATGCCAGAGGAATATTCAAACACCCGTCAAAGACCAAGGGAGAGAGTGGAGAGCAGGAATCAATTATCTAAAGCAAGCTCCAGATGACATTGTGGAGGTGAAGATGTTTTATTCTTCTGATCTCCAGACTTTCTCTGCATTTGATCCACACATGTACCTGGTTTTGACGTCTGCTCTTCCACCGTGTGTTGACCTTCAGACACGGACACCTGATCGAGGGTATTCTCTTCAGCCGCTGCTTGGCCCACAGCCATGCTGCACAACTGGGGCTCAACTTCCTCCCCCTTCCGATCTGAAACAAAAGTCAACGTTTCGGTGAAACCAAGGGTGATATTAGCCGCAGTCCTATTATCAAGGACATCAAATGAGTTGCAATAACTAAAGATATTTTAAGCTTGCGCTTTCATGCACCACTGATGTTAGTGCTCCAACCCCGAACACATAGAATGGAAACAAGAACTTGACAAGGGGAAGATCAGCGAGCTAGGTGGCACGGAACGTCACCTGTTCCTTTTCTCCGGAGATGCTGTGTGACCTGCCGAGTTACTACAGCTTTCTGTAGCAATAGGAACGCTTGATTGGGGGTTAGAACTGGAGGGAGAGAGATAGAATATAGAACAGTCCAACATAATTCTAATTCCAATCTGTTCCCCTCATGATCCCAACAATCTGTACTTTAATGATACTACTGGAATGGTTTTATGTGGGTTAACTAGTAGCCATTTAATACCTAGTCAGATCATGGCAATTACTACAAGGAAATGAGAAGATGGATTTCATGAAAGGGTCAGATCCACAGATGTTACAGGCAAAGAAAAGTGTGACATTTTATTTTTGAGCAGCTCTGGTGTTAAGGGTCTTGATGCAGTTAATCTTCTGTTGAAATGCTTCTTAAACAATGTGCAGGAAGGAACTGCAGACGCTGGTTTAAATCAAAGACGGACACAAAATGCTGGAGTAACTCAGCGAGGCAGGCAGCATCTCTGGACAGAAGCAATGGGTGACGTTCCGAGTCGAGACCCTTCTTCAGTCTGAAGAAGTGACCGGAAGATTCACCCATTCCTTCTCTCCTGAGGTGCTGCTTCCGAAACAATGTGGATGTTGGAGGCTGAGGCATGCTGCCACCTGCTGCTGTGTGGTGGGATTACAGGCTGTTGCAGGCTATGGAGAGGAAGCAGTGTTCTCTCCGAGACTTCTTGTACACTTGGGCCTGCGCTGGAGGAAGGGAGCCCCGTCCCTGGCATCACTCAGCTCCACGATGCAGGGGGGCAGAGAGTGCTGGCGTGTGAACAGGTGGGGCCCACCTCCAGTTCCTGAGACAGATGGCTTTGTCATGAGAACATGTTTACAATTTGTCGAGTCAGGCGAATACCTGAGGATTGCGTGGGAGTCAATGGCAGAGAAGCAACCACCTGCACTTTGGCTACTTCCTAGTTTAGTTTAGAGATACAGCGTGGAAACAGGCCCTTTGTCCCATCGAGTCCGTGCTGACTAGCAATCCCCACACACTAACACTACCCTACACACTCTCGGGAACATTTACAATTTACAATACAAACCCACGCGTCCTTTGAGTGTGGGGGGAATCCAGAGTACCGGAGAAAACCCACATGGTCATGGAGCGAACGTACAAACTCGGTACAGACATCCCCTGTAGTCAGGGCCGAACCCGAGTCTCTGGCGCTGTGAGGCAGCAACTCTACCGCTGCGCCATCGTTCTCCACAATTCTCTGCGATTTCCTAGAGGTCTTGGATGGAAGTATATGGTATATGGACACACTGATCTGTTCTGTGTTCGTGCCTACTATGTTCTGGTGTGCTAAAGCAAAGCAAGAATTTCATTGTCCTATCAGGGACACGCGACAATAAACTCTCCTGACTCTTCCCAAACCGTGCTGTGATGCATCCCGATGAAATGCTTTCTAGGGCGCGTCTGTGCAAGCGCCTGTTTGCACGCCATACGGCTCTAGCCTTGGTTTCTAGGGTCGTCTGTGCAAGCGCCTGTTTGCACGCCATACGGCTCTAGCCTTGGTTTCTAGGGTCGTCTGTGCAAGCGCCTGTTTCCACGCCATACGGCTCTAGCCTTGGTTTCTAGGGCGCGTCTGTGCAAGCGCCTGTTTCCACGCCATACGGCTCTAGCCTTGGTTTCTAGGGTCGTCTGTGCAAGCGCCTGTTTGCACGCCATACGGCTCTAGCCTTGGTTTCTAGGGCGCGTCTGTGCAAGCGCCTGTTTGCACGCCATACGGCTCTAGCCTTGGTTTAAGGATTACGCATTCAGTGGCCCAAACAGTAAATGCAACACAAAAGGACGACGCTAAATGACGAAGTCTAAATCCATGAATGGGACTGGAGCCTTCCAATCCAACTTGGGAGTTAAGAAACAGTTAACATACAGCTGGGAAGGCCCAGGAGACTTGCACCATTTCAATCATCGTCATTTATGCAGGAATGCTCTTAGAGAACTGCCCCCAAATGTAGTGTGTGTCCAGTTACTGTAAACGCTGCCTCGTTCACTATGTAGACTACAGTATATAGAACATAGAACAGTGCAGGAACATACGCTTCAGCCCACAATATCAATGCTGTACATAATGCTAACTGACTTGTATCAACCTGCACATGACCCAATCCCTCTACTCCCTGCTCATCCACTTGACTATCCTCTGTAAACAAATGCCCCTCACATCTCCATGAAACGTTGCCCCTCTCACCCTAGAGCTATGCCCTCTAGTATTTGGCATTTCCATCCTGAGGAAAAGGTTCCGCCTGTCTACTCTATCTGTGCCTCTGATATACTTCTGCCTCTCACATCTTAGACACTTCTATTAGGTTTCCCGTCAACCTCTGGCGTTCCAGAGAAAACAATCCAAGTCTGCCCAACCTCTCCTTGAAGCTGAAGATCGACACAAAAATCTGGAGTAACTCAGCGGGACAGGCAGCATCTCTGGAGAGAAGGACTGGGTGACGTTTCACTTCCTCAGACCCATTCCTTCTCTCCAGAGATGCTGCCTGTCCCGCTGAGTTACTCCAGCTTTTGGTGTCTATCTTCGGTTTAAACCAGCATCTGCAGTTCCTTCCTAGATTCTCTTGAAGCTGATACCTTCTAATCATGACATCTTGTGGCAACCCTCCTCTGCACCCTCTCCAAAGCCTCCACATCCTTCCTGCGTTGTGGCGACCACAACTGTTTGCAACACTCCAGACGCGGTCTGCCCAAAGTCTTATAAAGTTGGCTGAACACCTTCAACTCCACTGACTGTACTCAATGAAAGGGGTCGCATGGAAACCCATGTGGGAGCAAGCTAGGTCTATCTTTTATGTGGAAACAAATGCATCCAATAATCCCCAGGCTTTCTCCTCTCAATTTATTTCTGGTAAACTGACTGCAATACAGTTGCTTCCTGCAGTCATACAGTACTCAAGTGTCTTATTCTTGCTGCCCATTTCATGGAGAGATGGAGCGTGGAGACCGAGTCCGTGCCAACCATCAAGTTACAGAGTAGATAAACATAAAATGCTGAAGAAGGAAGGGTCTCCCGTCCCATCTACCCAGAGATGCTGCCTGTCCCGCTGAGTTACTCCAGCATTTTATGTCTATCTTCGGTGTAAATCAGCACCTGCAGTTTCTTCCTCCACATCAAGTTACAGTTTAGTGTATTGTCACGTACACCGAGCGACAGTGAAAATCAGTCCTCCATTTGCACCTGGTCTATAGAAGACTCGTTTTATTTTTGCCACATTCCCATCGCCCCTCCTCCTAGTTTCCACCCCTCATTGCAGGGCAATTTACAGACCAATTGCCACACCAAATCTCATTGTTCCACCCCTCGCCTCAATCCATTGATTCTGACCTCCGGTGCTGTCTGTGCAGAGTTTGCACGTCCTTTCTGTGTCGGAGGGTTTCACCCTGGGTGATTCCGGCATCTGCAGCTCCTTGTGACTGCATTGGACAGGAGCGACATTACGGAGACATGTTTCTAAGATTGCAGGAGGCCAACGGGGAGGCCATGCTGTGCAGGAGATCTGAGCTCACTCACTTACCTGTGCTTGCAACAACTGTGACCCCACAGGGGGGGCATTCTCTCTCTTCCTCTCTCTCTCTCTCTCTCTCTCTCTCTCTCTCTCTCTCTCTCTCTCTCTCTCTCTCTCTCTCTCTCTCTCTCTCTCTCTGTCTCTCTATCTCTCTCTCTGTCTTTCTCCCTATGTCTCTCTCTCTCTCTCTCTCTCTCTCTGTCTCTCTCTCTGTCTGTGTGTCTCTCTCTCTCTTTCTGTCTCTCTCTCTCTCTCTCATCTATCTGTCTCTCTCTATCTCTCTCCCTCTGTCTGCTCTCTCTCTCTCTCTCTCTCTCTCTCTCTCTCTCTCTCTGTCTCTCTCTCTATCTATCTCTGTCTCTCTCTATCTCTCTCTCTCTCTCTACAACCCAATCACTCGGAAAGATACAAGCATCCATACCCTGGTCTGTTAACCGTTTACATTTTAAAATGTAGTTCTTAAATATTGTCTCGGTTGAAGATGTATTTATCTTTTTACTGCGTTTCCTATTTGAATGATCATAACTTTACGAATCTTGGCAGCAGTCACATTTACTCTCTGATTTATAGCTGTTCCTACCAATGTTCAGGAAGGCACTGAGTCACAGAAAGGAAGGCAAAAGGAAGAGTGTATAATATCCATCTGCAACCACTTTTATCTTTTAATAACCCATTCAAACAACTACATGGAATATTGGAGACGGAAAACTTTTAAAAGGAGACTCACCATGGCAACGGGGCTGTTGTCACAGAAGGGCCGAATGGCCTACTCCTGCACCTATTGTGTATTGTCTGTTGTCTATTGAAAGCACGCACCAGCAGACTCAGGAACAGCTTCTTCCTCTCTGTTATCAGGCTTCTGATATCATATCATAAGCTAGGGTACTGTCAAGTCAAGTTTTATTTGTCACGTGCACATAAAGTGCAGTGAAATGAATTTGCCAGCAGCGGTACAATAAAAACAGAACACACAATACACAAGAGAACATTAAAAACACAGATTGAGACACACTAAAAAAACACAAAAAGTAGGAAAAAACTAACACGCTGCTGGCAGGGCAGCCGGCGCGCAGCGCCCCCACCGACCTCCTATTAATCTCTGCCGACATTGGACTGTCGATAGAACTACAATGGTAAGAACTGTATTCTGCACTCTGTACCTCCCCCTTTGCTCTACCTATTGTACTCGAGTTTGTGTTGCTATATTTATATTTTATCTGATCTGAGCTTTTCACCGTACCGCACTACACGTGACAATAATAAACCTAAACTTCCACGTTTCACTTTAATAAACAACAATAAGCAAAGAAGTGCAGAACCCAATAAAAAGCAAGTTCCTTTCTGAACCCTCCCACCACAACCAGAGAGCCGTGCTGAGCTACTATCTACCACATTGGTGACCCTCGGACTATCTTTGATCTGGACTTTACTGGCATTACCTTGTACTAAAGGTTATTTCATCATCATGTATCTACAGTATATACGGTGAACAGCTCGATTGTAATCATGTATTGTCGTTCCACTGACTGGTTAGCACACAACAAAAGCTTTTCACTGTACCTCGGTACACGTGACAATAAACTGGACTGAACTGAAATGTATCAGAGTTTTTTTTAAACTCCTAAAAACTCTCCACCTTTTGAACTCTAACCCAGAACATTCAATATCGAGCTTGGACATTCTTACGCTGCCTTCACTGCCACCAACTGCAAGTCACCGAGGCTTGTTTATGTTCTCAGTAACTAACAATATGAATTAGAAACAGATGGTCTTGCCCAATCCTTCTCCAGAAAATATTTCCAGTCCTCCAGCACTGACCTTTATATTCCGGAAGTCAGTGATCAGGCAGGGGGCGATCCAGGCCCCGACGCCCACATGTGTCAGAGACAGAGGAGGGGAACAAACCCTGTCACGATCCAACCTCACGCCTCAGGCTGGGTATTCCTGCCGCCTGCTCACACACTACTGAAGGCTTTCACCGATTCACCGATCCTTTATTGCCACATGTACCTACAGTAGCATGTGTACAGTGAAATGCTTTGTTTTGCATACAATCCGGTACATCATACAGCAGAGCTCACCTGGGCCGTGCACAAGAGTCACCGTGTCTCTGACGCCAACAAGGTTACAAGTCTCCTCTCAGTGGTGAACCAGGCTTGTTACCATAGCCCACCCCCCCAACCCCCCCCTCCATCTTTTCTCCGGGTGCTCCGGTTCCTTCCCACATCCCATAGATGTGCGGGTTTGTACGGCCCACTGTAAATTGCCCTAGTGTGTAGGGAGTGGATGCGAAAGAGGGATAACATAGAACTGGTGTGAGCGGGTGATCGATGGTCGGCATGGATCAGTGGGCCGAAGGGCCTGTTACCCTGCTGGAACTCTAAACTATAGTGATCTAAACCTCTGCCAACCTCCTCTCATCGTAAAAGAGTACGGTTTACGACACTACATGAGGCTGTTCAATGTACCTGATAAAAAGCATGCTGGTAACAAGGATCATTTGAAGGATGCTGCCTTGCCCGCTGAGTTTCTCCAGCATCTTTATCTACCTTCGATTTTTTCAGCATCTGCAGTCCCTTATTAAACATTTTGTCCACTCCACTGAGAAATCTCCTCAAGATATGCCTACTTTGAAGAAGTTCTCCTCCTCTCCCCTATTCCTTCGCTCCATAGATGCTGCCTCACCCGCTGAGATTCCCCAACATTTTTATCTACCTCGGATCTTTAGACGATAATATTGCTCTGCATACCTGTACAACATCCCTCTATCCCAGGGGAACCAAGTCCATATCCACTCACTTTATTTCATTTATATTACTTCAGTCTGAAGAAGGGTCTTGACCAGAAACGTCACCCATTCCTTCTCTCCAGAGATGCTGCCTGTCCCGCTGAGTTACTCCAGCATTTTGTGTCTATCGTCGATTTAAACCAGCAGCTGCAGTTCCTTCACACACACTTTTTACATCATCCCAACCAAAACCTTCTGTCTCAGAGTGAAGATCAAGACAACCTTGTTGAACCCCATGGTTTAATGTTACATGAGGGTCTTTCCAACTAACTCAGGGTTTTTCTTCTTGTTTGCATGTTGAAAGGACTGTAGATGTTATCTCTTTATAATAGCTCCACAGGCAAATTGAAGTGTCATCCCCACAGATTTCATTTCATGAGGGTGTCCAGAGTATATTTAAAGAGTTTATGAGGCTTTTGGAGAAGTGCGTGGATAACCAGGGTACTAAGGGGTATGGATCAAATGCGAGCAGGAGATTAACGTAACGCCATCATGTTCAGCATGGACATTGTGGGCCGAAGGGCCTGTTCCTGTGCTGTACTACTCCATGTTCTGTGTAGAGATACAGCATGGAAACAGCTTCAGCCCATCAAGACCAGCGTTGCTGTCTCACAGCGCCAGATACCCAGTTTCGATCCTGACCACGGGTGCTGTCTATACGGAGTTTGTACGTTCTCCCCGTGACTACGTGGGTTTACTCCGAGTGCTCCGGTTTCCTCCCACTCTCCAAAGACGTGCAGTTTTGTAGGCTAATTGTCTTCTGTAAAATTGTAAATTGTCGCTAGTGTATGAATGATCATGGTTGGCATGGACTCGGTGGGCCGAAGGGCCTGTTTCCACTGTATGTCTACAACTAAAACTTAAAACTCTTGGTAAACTCAGCGGAAAAGTTCAGCAATTGGATAGCAAAGAGTGCTTGCAGGTGCTTGGTAGTGGAGGAAAAATAAAAAGTAAAATATCAGCATTTATCATGTCAACAGGTGTTAGTGCCTCTTCCTGTCACCTGTTAGGGCAGGATTGGATTTGCTGCAAATGTCCTGTTGCCTACACGGGGAACATGGAGAGGCTACAGGTGCCAACGTTAGTGTTCCAGCCTGAATAATGTCGACCCTTGGGCATGTTAACAGGAGACCTGGGAAGTGGCCCTGGCTCTGACAAAACCCCTGCTGGAATTCTCTCACGAATTACAAAGATTGCGTGCAGCAGGGCGAAGGGAAGGTGGAAATAGAGCCCTCACGGACATTACAACATTTAGTCTTCCTGGCTGTGGCCTAAATTGACCAATTGGCTTCAGCATGCCAGGAAAACAAGGTGCAACATTTGCCACTTTCCCTTCACATTCACTAATCAATGGGGACCGCTGGAGAAATGAGCAACCTTCCGCAAACGTAAGTAGACAAAACTGCTGGAGAAACTCAGCGGGTGAGGCAGCATCTATGGAGCGAAGGAATAGGTGACGTTTCAGGTCGAGACCCGAGACCTATTCCGTTGCTCCATAGATGCTACCTCACCCGCTGAGTTTCTCCAGTATTTTTGTCTACCTTCGATTTCTCCAGTATCTGCAGTTCTTTCTTAAACATTCCTGAAACGCAAAGCTGCCGGGGAATAATTTAGTTCAGTTTAGTTTAGAGATACAGCGCAGAAACAGGCCCTTCAGCCCACTGAGTCTGCGCCAACCAGCGATCCCCGCACACTACCACTACCCTACACACACTAGGGACAATTTACAATTATACCAAGCCAATTGGCCTACAAACCTGCACGTCTGGAGTGTGGGAGAAAACCGGAGCACCCGGAGAAAACCCACGTGGTTACAGCAAGAATGTACAATCTCTGGCAGGCAGGATCAAAGCCGGGTCCTGACACTGTGAGGCAGCAGCTCTACCCGCTGCGCCACTGTGCCGCCACCTTGGAGTTTACTTTGCTGTTTTCCCTTCATTCAAAATATAGATCATTTACACGGGTCATGAAAGTAAATGCAGCCATTGTAGCCGATTTGCCAGCACACCACTATCAGATTGTGGGTTGCATCAGACTGCATCTTTGACTGGGGACAGCGTGAGAACGCACTAACTTATCAGCCATACAAGATTCTGGGTAAATAAAGAATGCTAGTGTTCTCGAGCATACAAACACTCTCTCTTTCTGCATGAAACTATGTTGCATACAAGGCCATGACTACAGTTCCCATGACTTCATACCGTGAACTGCATGAAGTGGGCCTTTTGTTTACAGGAGGCTTCACCTGCAAGGCCAGATGTTATATGAAGCCATCTCCGATGGGACTTGTGGCAGGCATCCACGAGACCCTACACACCATCCAAACTAACATTGGCAGCAAGCCGAGAGGTGCTGGAATTTATTTGCCTCATCTTTTGCTTCAAGCATCATGAACGCACATGGATATTATCATATTTGCCAACATAATAATTGCTGAGTTTAAATACTTCACAATACACACTTGCAGCACAGTGGCGCAGCAGTATTGCTACCGCACAGCGCCAGAGACCGGGTTCGATCCCGACTACGGGCGCTGTCTGTATGGAGTTTGCACGTTCTCCCCGTGACCTGCGTGGGTTTTCTCCGAGATCTTCGGTTTCCTCCCACACTCCAAAGACCTACGGGTTTGTAGGTTAATTTGCTTGTCCCTAGTGTGTATATGATCGTGTTAATGTGCGGGGATCGCTGGTCAGTGTGGACCTGGTAGGCCAAAGGGCCTGTTTTCGTACAGTGACTCTAAAACTAAAACACACATTTGAAATACTACTGAAATGTATAATAAAGTACAATGCAAGTGTCTCTCTGTTGCAATTGATATCCAGCACTGTCTGATGCAGAGCACTCTTCACCCTGCACCAGTTTAGTTTACAGATACAGCGAGGAAAGGGGCCCTTCGGCCCACCGAGTCCACACCAACCAGCGATCCCCGCACATTAACACTATCCTACACAAACTAGGGACAATTTACATTTATGCCAAGCCAATTAACCTACAAATCTGCACGTCTTTGGAGTGTGGGAGGAAACCAGAGAAAACCCACGCAGGTCACGGTCCAGCAGCACCCGTAGTCGGGATGGAACCCGGGTCTGGCGCAGCAATCGCTGTAAGGCAGCAACTCTACTGCTGAGTCGCCGTGACACCCCTACAAGAGATGTGACAATGTCTCTCTGCAAGGATAAGCCAACATTCCTGATGAACTGAGAATGCTGTGCAACAAGAGCTGGAAAATACATCAGAGTGCTTGGAATGTTTATTCTTATAGAAAGTACAGCTTTTTCCTCTGACATTTCCAAGTATCTGGGAGCTTGTAATCAACACCAGAGAAGGAGGCCAGGAAGATGAAGTCAATGGCAATCACCCACAGCACAACTGATCTCAACTTTTCCCATCAAAGTTGAACACAGTGCAGCTACTGGCTGACTGGCAAACACACTTGCCCACGACCGAAGGCCACGCCAGAGGATTCAGCACAAACTCCAGCCCAGCATTTTGGGGGTAGCACGGTGGCACAGATGGACGAGCCGCTGCCTCACAACCTTGAAAACCCAGGTTCGATCCTGACCTCGGGTGCTGTCCGAGTGGAGTTTGCACGCTCTCCCTGTGACTGTTTGGGTTTCCTCTGTTTGCTACAGTTCCCGCCCACATCACAAAGACATGTGGGTTTGTCAGTTACAGTGAATAGAACGGTGGTTCGACTGCACGGAGTATCGTGAGTTCTGGTCTCGACAGTGCAGGAAGTGATGAAGCTGGAGAGGGAGTGTAGAGTCAGTCATAAAGCATGGATACACTCGGCTTGTCCCTACAAACCAAGGTGACCCATCTCAACCTGTCCCCTTTGCCTGATTTTAGTTTAGTTTAGAGATACAGCGCGGAAACAGGCCCTTCAGCCCACCAAGTCCGTGCCGACCAACACGATCCTACACACTCTAAGGAAAAATTACAATTTACCAGGCTAATTCCCCTACAAACCTGTACGTCTTTGGAGTGTGGGAGAAAACTGAAGTAAATATATCAGCATTTATCATGTCAAACAGGTGTTAGTGCCTCTTCCTGTCACCTGTTAGGGCAGGATTGGATTTGCTGCAAATGTCCTGTTGCCTACACGGGGAACATGGAGAGGCTACAGGTGCCAACGTTAGTGTTCCAGCCTGAATAATGTCGACCCTTGGGCATGTTAACAGGAGACCTGGGAAGTGGCCCTGGCTCTGACAAAACCCCTGCTGGAATTCTCTCACGAATTACAAAGATTGCGTGCAGCAGGGCGAAGGGAAGGTGGAAATAGAGCCCTCACGGACATTACAACATTTAGTCTTCCTGGCTGTGGCCTAAATTGACCAATTGGCTTCAGCATGCCAGGAAAACAAGGTGCAACATTTGCCACTTTCCCTTCACATTCACTAATCAATGGGGAACGCTGGAGAAATGAGCAACCTTCTGCAAACGTAAGTAGACAAAACTGCTGGAGAAACTCTACCAACAATATCTGCACACTAACACGATCCTACACACTCTAAGGAAAAATTACAATTTACCAGGCTAATTCCCCTACAAACCTGTACGTCTTTGGAGTGTGGGAGAAAACTGGAGTAAAATATCAGCATTTATCATGTCAACAGGTGTTAGTGCCTCTTCCTGAGAAAAACCCACGCAGGTCATGGGGAGAACGTACAAACTCCGTACAGACAGCACCGATAGTCAGGATTGCACCTGGGTCTCTGGCGCTGCAAGCACTGTAAGGCAGCAACCTGGCTGGGTTTGTTTTCCCTGGTAAGAAGGAAGCTGAGGGGTGACATGATAGAGATGGATAAAAGATAGCGTAGATAGCCAGGAGGGAAGAATGGTAATACATTATTGCCTTCAATCGCAGTGCGCTGTGGTGGATGATTGCGTTAATTTTTGTGGAATTGGGTGTCTTGTTGCTTTTTTGGTATGGCTGTATGTCTGGGTGGGGTGGGGGAGGGGGGTGGTGCCGAGAGAATAAAGGGTGACCCGATGGCGGGGGGGGGGGGGGGGGGGACAGACGATGAAGGGATGAGTACTTTTTGTCACTTTGTTAGCATCATTGTGACCACACTTTGTATGCACAAACAAAGAGTGTCACCGCACCCAGCCGGGTACAAGTGACAATAACATATCATCATCATCATCATGAATATAGAGACTTGCTCTAAAAGGCACATTGGAAGATCTAGTGCGGGAGACAGTGAAGGATAGATGTTCCCACTCTGGTCTAGCAATGGTGGGAAACATTTAGCCCAGAAATGTTATTTCTCATCAGCCAACCATGGTACCATTATTTGTTTTTAATTTAAATGCTACACGTCCCTGCAACCGCTGCTAACTTCACCATTCGATACACTTGCAGCTTAACATTGCAGCTCCTTTCACGAGCCTGCCCTTCAGAGCACCTTGAGGGCGGAGGGGCATGCAAGACGACACTAGGCAGTTTAGTGAGCAAGGGCTCTCGTTGCCAGAGTTCACCACAGTCCTGGACAGGCAGATATTTGAGCGGTAATGGTTGCATAACTATCATGAGTGATAGGAGCAGAATTAGGCCATTCGGCCCATCATGTCTCCTCCACCATTCATTCGTGGCTGATCTATCTTTCCCTCCCAACCCCATTCTCCTGCCTTCTCCTCATAACCGCTGACACCCATCCTAATCACTGGCCTCCATAGCCGTCTGTGGGAATGAATTCCACAGATTCACCATCCTCTGACTAAAGACATTTCTCCTAATTTCCTTCCTAAAGGAACATCCTTTAATTCTGATCCTCCGGTCCTAGCCTCTCCCACTAGTGGAAACATCCTCTCCACATCCACTCTATCCAGGCCTATCCACATGTGAGAGATATGAAAGTCGAGACAGGCACTGCATAAATAAGTGTGCTTATTTTATGCAACTTAGTCTTGTCACTATTGTTGTGCCAAATTCTTAAAAGGCCCTTGCATCATAATAAGCAAAACATACACATCTGCATGCACTAGAGACTCAAAATAGCCACTTGGCTCCGACAACAGCTTTTTTTGGCTGTAAGCTTCCATACAGGCACAAACAATTTAACTAACGAGAAACAGAATATGCTGAATGTTCTCAGTCGGTCAGCTGAGAGAAATGTAAAACAGCCCACAATGTCCGTGCTGAACCTGATGCCAAGATAAACTAATCTCCTTTGCCTGCACGTGCTCCATATCCCTCTAATCCCTGCATAACCATGTTCCCTGCTGAAAGTCTCTTCAACGCCATCATTGTATCTGCCTCCACCACCATCCCAGGCAGTGTGTTCCAGTTGAATGTGGAACAAACTTGCCCCCTATATCTCCTTAAGAAAGAATTGCACATGCTGGAAAAATCAAAGGTAGACAAAATGCTGGAGAAACTCAGCGGGTGAGGCAGCATCTATGGAGCGAAGGAATAGGTGACATTTCGTGTCAAGACCCTTCTTCTGAAGAAGGTTCTCGACCCGAATATGGATCTATTCCTTCGAAGGCATCGATAGTCTTGATTATCTTTCAGTGTGGTCCTGCCGCAGAATGCACAATTCTAAACATTGCTTCACCTCTGAAGCTCGGACAGGTCCCCTCCTGGACCACAGGCTCCTGTGCCTGATTCCGCAGACATGTGAGTACCAAGGGGCGGCACGATGACGCAGCGGTAGAGCTGCTACCTCACAGCGCCAGAGAGCCGGGTTCGATCCTGACTACGGGTGCTGTCTGTACAGAGTTTGCACGTTCTCCCCGTGACTTGCGTGGGTTATCTCCGGGTGCTCCGGTTTCCTCACACACTCCAAAACCGTGCATGTTTGTAGGTTAACTGGCTTTGGTAAAGGTGATAAATTGTCCTTGGTGTGTAGGATAGTGCTACTGTACGGGGTGATCGCTGGTCGGCCCGGACTCGGTGGACCAAAGGGCCTGTTTCCGCGCTAAACTAAACTCAGCAGAGAGAATGGAGTGGCTGGACTTGCATACTCTGGAGTTTAGAAGGATGAGAGGTAATCTTATTGAAACCAATAAGATTATTAAGGGTTTGGACACGTAGAGGCAGGAAACATGTTCCCGATGTTGGGGGCGTCCAGAACCAGGGGCGACAGTTTGAGAATAAGGGGTAAGCCATTTAGAACGGAGATGAGGAAACACGTTTTCTCACAGAGAGTGGTGAGTCTGTGGAATTCTCTGCCTCAGAGGGTGGTGGAGGCATGTTCTCTGGATGCTTTCAAGAGAGAGCTAGATAGGGCTCTTAAAGATAGCGGAGTCAGGGGATATGGGGAGAAAGCAGGAACGGGGTACTGATTGGGGATGATCAGCCATGATCACATTGAATAGTGGTGCTGGCTCGAAGGGCCAAATGGCCTACTCCTGCACCTATTGTCTCTTGTCTATTGTCTATTATCTAAACCAAACTAAACTAAACCACCAGAACCCTGGCCTCTGCAACCTTGTGGGTCAGAATTCCAGAGATTCACCACTTTCTGCTAAAAGCATTTGCAGCAGCCTTCAGTAATAAATGGCCACCTCTGGCCTTGCAACGGTGTTCCCTCTACAGAGATTCTTGCACCAGTGTAAACGTTGAGATGTGTAGGGAATATGCACTGACATGCGGGGCATGGAGCACAGGACACACGAGCGGGCAGGTGAGATGACTGTATCGTGGCATCGTGTTTGGCCCAGACATTGTGGACCAAAGGGCTTGCACGTTTCTGTTCTTTGTTCCTCAAAACATCTCAACATCAACACTATCACCTCATCATAAGATCATAAGTGATAGGAGCAGAATTAGGCCAATCGGCCCATCAAGTCTACTCCGCCATTCAATCATGCCTGATCTATCACTCCCTCCTAACCCCATTCTCTTGCATTCTCCCCATAACCTCTGACACCCGTCATGTTTGGATCTTGTATGTTTCAGTAAGATCATCCTCATTCACAGCTCTGATGGATCTTTGTGATGGGGAACCACAAACCTTCTTTTTATTTAGAAGTTTATTTACATCTAACATAGATTCCAACATAATTTTTACTTGGTTCTCAAACTGTAACACGATCTCCCATACTGAGGACACATTCTAATCCTCGCAGCATCTACAAGTCCCGTCAGACACCCCGGGTTTTGTTGACTATGCACTATTAGTGTTATAATTATTATAGTACTATATATATATATATATATATATTATATACACCCACACATAGATTATTATATATATTATACATAAGTCCACACTCTGTAAACATCAGAATGATATATATATATTTTACAAATGTGTGGGGCTGCTGCAAGTTTAGTTTAGTTTAGAGAAACAGCACAGAAACATGCCCTTTGGCCCACGCCCACCAGTGATCCCCGCACACTTACACACTGTAGGGACAATTTACAATTATACCAAGCCAATTCACCTACAAACCTGCATGTCTTTGAAGTGTGGGAGGAAACCGGAGCTCCCGGTGAAAACCCACGCAGGTCACGGGGAGAACGTATAAACTCCGTACAGACAGCGCCCGTAGTCAGGATGGAACACGGGTCTCTGCCGCGACTCTCCCGCTGCGCCACTGTGCCACCCGCTTACATGAAGTAAGAATGTAATTGTTCTGTTTCGGGAACTATGACAATAAAGCACTCTTGCTGTGAGTCTAAGACGCCAGAGGACATTGCCTCTTCGACCAGACAGCAGCCTTTACAAGAATGCACTGCAGTGGTTAACAGTAGTTGGAGTGTGACCTGGTTATGCTTCATCCACCCGTCTCTACATGCGGTCCATTCCCTACCACAAAGACCCGAGTGCCGGGAGCACAGCTCAGCAATCTCGACCTTACCTTGTAGTTGACCTGGAGAGGAACCAGAGGAAGCCATGCCACACAACAGCGCCTTCTGTCACATCAGCGGGCAGAAACCACGCCCTTCCTGTTGCAAGAAACATTTGCATTCATAAAATCGTCAGGATTATAATTTGATATTATATTTAAGTATAAAACGTAGTTTGTGCTGAGACCTGTAAAAGCATCACATGAAACAGCTGGGTCACTGGTACAGAGCAGTAGTTTAGTTTAGTTTACAGATACAGCGTGGAAACAGGCCCTTCGACCCGTCATTTCCATGGCGACCATTGATCACTCGTACACTGGTTCTTTGCACGGAGACTCAAGGAACAGCAGGTGCTGGAATCCCGAGCGAAACACAAAGTGCTGGAGGAACTTGGATGTTCAGGCAGCATCTGTGGAGGGAATGGATAGGCGATGTTTCAGGTCAGATACAGCCTGACTCACTGAGTTCCTCTGGCATTCTGTGTTCTATGGCAGCATGGGTTTGGAATTCACTTTCAGCAAAACTCATGAGAACCTGGTGACTTGATGGTTAGGAAAGGTTAAAGGGTTTAGAGGGATATGGGCCAAACACAGACACATGGGTCTAGCTTAAGTGGAGCATCCTGGTTGGCATGGACAGGTTTGGCCAAAGGGCTTGTTTCCATGACTCTGACTCTATGCCCTACTGCACACAGATGAGGCAGAATGCCTTAAAGTGAGACCGTTGTAGCAGTTCACCGGAATTGATCATTCTCTTGAATTGAGTAGAAGTTGGGATGTCATGTTTGTATTCAGTTCTGGGCACCGTTATAGGAAGGATATTGTCAAGCTTGAAAGGGTTCAAAGAAGATTTAAGAGGATTTTGCCAGGACTATAGGGTGTGAGCTACAGGGAAAGGTTGAGTAGGCTGGGTCTCTATTCCTTGGAGCGCAGGAGGACGAGGGGTGATCTTATAGAGGTGTATAAAATCATGAGAGGAATAGATCGGGTAGATCTCTTGCCCAGAGTAGGGGAATTGAGGACCAGAGGACAAAGGTTCAAGGTGAAGGGGAAAAGATTTAATAGGAATATGAGGTGTAACTTTTTCACACAAAGGGTGGTGGGTGTATGGAACAAGCTGCCAGAGGAGGTAGTTGAGGCTGGTACTATCCCAACGTTTAAGAAGCAGTTAGATAGGTACATGGATTGGACAGGTTTGGAGGGTTATGGACCAAGCGCAGGCAAGTGGGACTAGTGTAACTGGGACATGTTGGCCGGTGTGGGCGAGTTGAGCCAAAAGGCCTGTTTCCACACTGTATCACTCCGTGACTCTATAAGCAGTGTTTGATGAGGGTCAGTTGGCATAGCTGGGTGAGCAGACCAGCAAGCAGGAGGGACATGTAGGTGTAGGTGGGTGGACACACTGACTCACTGCCCTTTCATGCCACTATCAACTGGGGAAAATAAATATCAACTTGTTTGCAAATCACATTTATGATTTGCTTCAGGAAAATGAAGGCGATTGATTAGCAAAGGTTACTGTAAATGGCAGCCTGAAATCATCCCTTTGTTTACGTGCTAAAGACAGACGTGATCTTAACGGTCTCTAGCCTGCGGGGAAAGCAGCCAACTAATCCATTTGCAGAATGCAGCATAAATCAATGTCAGCCCGATAATGCCCCGACCTATTAAAACAAATGTAAATGTGTCAGATGGTGACTGAGGAGTGGGGAGGAATTTAAATCTGACTGTGTTTGCAGGACTGATATTACAAGATGTTAAGTGCTCCATATTCATCGTGCTGTACCCCTCCCACCTCCTGTACAGACCCCGGTCTGCATTCGAGCATTAGTGAGTCTCCAGTGTTGCTGAATCACCCCATTACTCATATTGCTCCACCCTTCTACAATGCTGAGAAACTAGTGGGGTGGAAGATTGCAACCTTCACGTGGTCCGCCCTGTTTCGACTAATGCAATCAACTCGATGTGCACAAATGGAAGATCAAATAGAACAAGTTGTCCAACAACTTTAGGCTGTGCACGCCACACGAAAGAAGAAGAAACTAGCAGGAGTGTCCGGGGTTATGGGGTCAGGGAATTCATCATCACAGATGGCTGTGGAGGCCATGTCAATGGATAATAAGGCAGAGATTGATAGATTATTGATTAGTACAGGTGTCAGGGATTATGGGGAAAAGGCAGCAGAATGGGGTTGAGAGGGAGAGATTGATCAGCCATGATTGAATGGTGGAGTAGGTTTGATGGGCCGAATGGCCTAATTCTGCTCCTATCGCTTATAGACATAGAAAATAGGTGCAGGAGTAGGTCATTCGGCCCTTCGAGCCTGCACCGCCATTCAATATGATCATGGCTGATCATCCGACTCAGTATCCTGCACCTGCCTTCTCTCCATACCCCCTGATCCCTTTAGCCACAAGGGCCACATCTAACTCCCTCTTAAATATAGCCAATGAACTGGCCTCAGCTACCTTCTGTGGCAGAGAATTCCAGAGACTCACCATTCTCTGTGTGAAAAATGTTTTCCTCATCTCGGTCCTAAAGGAATTCCCCCTTATCCTTAGACTGTGACCCCTTGTTCTGGACCTCCCCAACATCGGGAACAATCTTCCTGCATCTAGCCTATCCAACCCCTTAAGAATTTTGTAAGTTTCTATAAGATCCCCCCTCAGTCTTCTAAATTCTAGCGAGTACAAGCCGAGTCTATCCAGTCTTGAAAAAACACTTTGGACCGTGACTTTCCATGACGCTAAGTGGCATCACCTGCATGTGCATCAAGACACACAAGTTGAAACTATTTTTTTTCTTCATATAAATTCTGTGAGAGGGAATTTTATTCCACACTTCAACATTTTGTATAATGATTGTGAATTCTGTCGGGCTAAATTTCTATTTCCGAACAACGGTGATGTCATAGAGCCATACAGCACAGAAACAGGCCCTTCGGCCCAACTTGCCCATGCCAACCAAGATGCCCCACTACACAATTCCCACCTGCCCACCTTTGGCCCGTGTCTCTTTAAAACTTGTCCTGTCCATGTACCTGTGATTTTTTTTTTTTAATGTTGTTACAGTACCTGCCTCAACTACCTCCTTGGGCAACTCTTGCCTCTCAGGTCCTACTAAATCTTTCTCCACTGAGATTGTTAAAGGGTTTGGACACGCTGGAGGCAGGAAGCATGTTCCCGATGTTGGGGGAGTCCAGAACCAGGGGCCACTGGTAAGAATAAGGAGTAAGCCATTTAGAACAGAGACGAGGAAACACTTTTTCTCACAGAGAGTGGTGAGTCTGTGGAATTCTCTGTCTCAGAGGGCGGTGGAGGCGGGTTCTCTGGATGCTTTCAAGACAGAGCTAGATAGGGCTCTTAAAGATAGCGGAGTCAGGGGATACGGGGAGAAGGCAGGAACGGGGTACTGATTGGGGATGATCAGCCATGATCACATTGAATGGCGGTGCTGGATTGAAGGGCCGAATGGCCTATTCCTCCACCTATTGTCCATTGTCACTCAACTTAAATCTATGTCTTTTGGTTCTTGAATCTGGGCAAGGACTCTGTGCATTCACCCTATCTATTGCCCTCGTGATCTTGTACATCTTGATAAGATCACCTCCTGCACTCCAAGGAATAAAGTCCAAACCTGCCCAACCTCTCCCTGTAGCTCAGGCCCTCGAGACCTGGCAACATCCTCGTCAATCTTCCCTCACTCTTTCTAGCATAACAGCATAAAGTCCAAACCTGCCCAACCTCTCCCTGTAGCTCAGGCCCTCGAGTCCTGGCAACATCCTCGTCAATCTTCCCTGCACTCTTCAACATCCTTGTCAATCTTCCCTCACTCTTTCTAGCATAACAGCATAAAGTCCAAACCTGCCCAACCTCTCCCTGTAGCTCAGGCCCTCGAGACCTGGCAACATCCTTGTCAATCTTCCCTCACTCTTTCTAGCATAACAGCATAAAGTCCAAACCTGCCCAACCTCTCCCTGTAGCTCAGGCCCTCGAGACCTGGCAACATCCTTGTCAATCTTCCCTCACTCTTTCTAGCATAACAGCATAAAGTCCAAACCTGCCCAACCTCTCCCTGTAGCTCAGGCCCTCGAGACCTGGCAACATCCTTGTCAATCTTCCCTCACTCTTTCTAGCATAACAGCATTTTTCCTGCAGTGACTGAAACTGTACATAATACTCCAACAGTGGCCTCGCCAACATCTCGAACAAAATGCTTAATGCAGGGGTCACCTGTATTTGTATCAATCCTTGACAATGAATCAAGTCCATTGTTCGGCAACTAGTCTCAACCTTCAGGTTACAGGAAAGACAAAAATAAATTAACTTAATTAGTTCATTTTCATGTTTTATTCAGGTCATCGGCATTTCGTTCCTACAGAGGCTCCACGATTAGTGTCCCATCATTTGGAACGCTGTTGACAGCTTTAATAGATGTTAAAATGAGACTGCTGAGCCATTCAGACCCTGTCATTGAACAGTAGGGTGATTCATTATATTCACAAGATCATAACTACTGGATGGAAGGCTGGGACAAGGGAATGCATGGGAAACCAAAGCATGTATTCATTACAGACTGGAACTTGAAGCTATCTGCTTTAGTACACTATCCCAGATCTTGGCCAAGTTTCTCCTCAGCTGGAGCAGCAGCAGGGACTACAATGTGCCTCAGTGCATGAGTTGGGGTTCATGCCGTGGTACGTTTCCATGCTTGTCTTTTATTAATGTTGTGCACAAGTTGTAAGTCTTCCTCTCTGCCTGATATTAATAGAGGACTTTTGCAATAGACAATAGACAATAGACAATAGGTGCAGGAGTAGGCCATTTGGCTCTTCGAGCCAGCACCGCCATTCTATGTGATCATGGCTGATCATCCCCAATCAGTACCCCGTTCCTGCCTTCTCCCCATATCCCGACTCCGCTATTTTTAAGAGCCCTATCTAGCTCTCTCTTGATAGCCTTGGAAACAAACAAGTTTAAATTGTATAACTGCATTGTTGGTAAACTGTTATTGTGGAACCAAGCCCCACACTATCCGTCATTAATATGCACAGTGTGAACCTCCCCTCGTTGATTCTGGGGCACCGTAAATCAACCGCAGCTCAGGTAATACACCTGTTGAGACCTGCAGTTAAATTTGTGTCTATCTATGGTACAAACCAGCATCTGCAGTTCATTTTTTTAAATTACATTAGGACATAAACCTGCACCAGTCGACAAAACCAGGAGAGGTGCAGCAGGAAATACCGGCCACTGTAAATGGCCTATTGTCAATCTTGGCAAAGCCCAGACATCCATCAGTCAAAGAGATGGTGAAGCAACCTCCATGTGAGTGTCTGTACACATTAGTTTGCTTCCCTATTTCATGCAAACCCTCTGTCTGCAAAAGAACCAATCCAAATCTCCGAGGTAGACAATAATGCTGGAGAAACTCAGCGGGTGAGGCTGCATCAATGGAATGAAGGAATAGGTGACGTTTCGGTCAGCATCTGCAGTTCTTTCTTAATTAATCCAAATCTCAGTGTGGATTTGTAAAGAGCAATGTTGCATCATTCACCCCACTACAGGTTTTGTTCGTGTTTCACAACACAATGCTGCACCTCGTTGCCAATGGGATGCCTGCTGGAGTGGCACTAATGCACAGCTCTAAAGGGAAATTGCTCAGCCGAGATCATTGCCACTTGAGAACTAAGGTCACCTCAAGCTCAGTCATAATGCTGTACTTAGCATGCATTCACAGGCATAGAGTCATAGAGTCATGGAGTTATAGAGTGATACAGCGTGGAAACAGGCCCTTCGGACCAACGCCCACACCGGCCAACATGTCCCAGCCACACTCGTCCCACCTGCCTGCATTTGGTCCATATCCCTCCAAACCTGTCCAATCCATGTACTTGTCCAACTGTTTCTTAAATGTTGGGATAGTCCCAGCCTCAACTACCTCCTGTGGCAGCTTGTTCCATACACCCACCACCAACTCCCACAGTCAACATCAACACATTTGGTACGGTATATAAAAGAATGGGCCTTATAGTTAGCATAAAGTCCTCTACCAATCTGCTCCTGTCATCCTCTGACAATAAAGCCCACCAAGACACTCTAGAACATATGGACTGTTGTCCATACTTCAGGGGCTAGTGGTCAGCTACAGCACAATGAAGTGACCATTGTCTTTGGAACGTCGGGACAATCGTTGACCATCGGAATATTTGAAAGCAAGACCTCAAATGCAGCACAAATTTATTGGTATAATGTAATAAAAAGGAACTGCAGATGCAGGTTTATACCAAACACAGACACAAACTGCTGGAGTCAGATCACATTGGTCACAGGTAGGCCAGCCAAGCAAGGACAGCAGAAGGTAAAACCATGAGGGAATGGACCAGGTGAATGCACAGAGTGTATTACCCAGGGCAGGGGACTACAGAACCCCAGGGCAGAGGTTTACCGTGGGAGGGGGAAAGTTGAATGGGAACCTGAGGGACAGCCTTTTCACTCAGAAGTTTGTGGGTGTATGGAACCAGCTGCCAGATTAGGTAGTTGAGGCAGGTACTGTAACAGCATTTAAAAGACACTTAGACAGGACCATGGATAGGAAAGGTTTAGTGGGATATGGGCCAAATGTGGGCAGTGTAGATGGGGCATTGTGGTTTACATGGGTAAGGCTGAAGGGGCTGTTTCTGTGCTCTTTGCCTCTATTTACTTTGAGGAAATCAGTGAACCAGCTGAGTTTTTACAACAATCCAATAATTTATTTCACATCGTCATATTGATATTTAAATTCCCCAATTGTAGCAGAGGGACGTCAACTCATGCCCCAGATCAGTAACCGGAGTCTCCAGGTATAGGTCGAGGTCTGTCAATGTAACCACACCGAGTCTAGTTCAGCTGCAGCACCGTTTCAGTTGTATTCAATTTTACAGAGATTTGGTCACCATGTTATAGTAAAGATGTTATCAGGCTTCAGAGATTTACTAATATGTTGACAGGACACGAGGGCCTGAGCTATAAGGAGTATTTAAGAAAGAACTGCAGATGCTGGAAAAATCAAAGGTAGACAAAAATGCTGGAGAAACTCAGCAGGTGAGGCAGCATCTATGGAGCGAAGGAATAGGTGACGTTTCGGGTCGAGACCCTTCTTAAGGAGTGGTTGGGCAGGCTAGGACTTGAAGCACAGAAGGATGAGGGGTGATTTTATAGAAGTGTATAAAATCATGAGGAATAGATCGAGTAACTGCATAGAGTCTCTTTCCCAGAGCAGGGGAAGCAAGATCCAGGGGACATAGGTTTAAGGTGATGGGGGGGATTTAATAGGAACCTGAGGGATACCTTTTGTTTACACAAAGGGTGGGAGGAGTTTGGAACGAGCTGCTGGAGGAGGTAGTTGAGGCAGGAACTATCACAACGTTTCGACAGGTACATGGATAGGACAGGTTTAGAGGGATATGGCCAAACGTAAACAAATGGGACTAGTGTAGGTGGGACATATTGGGCGGTGTGGGCAAGTTGGGCCGAAGGGCCTGTTTCCACACTATCACTCTTATGATTCTGTGAAGGGAGATGGCTTGTGACGGGGCGTACACAGAGTTAACAGTGCGTCTGGCGTGGGGCCAAGAGAGGCCAGAGAAATGGCAATGAGCTCAATGCAACATCTCCACACAACATGGGCTGTCTCCAGAATCTCCCGGACCCTGCCCTCCCTAACACTGTCCCACACTGCAGCCGCTCGCATTCCCAGAAAAGAAAGTCAACTGCCAAACCCCACCCATATTATCTCTAAACGCACAGTCAGACCCACATCCCCAGGATCACCTGACTGTTATTTGACAGCTTGGGGGGGGGGGGGGGGGGCACTGACAATCCTCCAGCTCCTGGTGTTATTTTTCTGCACAGTGTCAGTGCTAGTTGCTGGTGTAAGCCCATGGTCGCTGCATTGCCTCCCCTCCCCTCTCCTCTGCACTGCACTCTCCTCTCCACCCTTTCCCCTCCTCTCCCCTTTCCCCTCTCCCCTTTCCCCTTTCCTCTCCTCTCCTCTCCCCCCCTCCCCCCCCCCCCCCCCTCCCCTCTCCCCTCCCACACAAGCCTTTGTCAGCTGCGCTCACCCCCAGCTGCAACACTGGCTGGATGGGAGGCGATTGTCAGAGGGGGCTGCGGAATGAAGGGTTGACAGGGCGCATTATCGGCGCAGAAACAGACTTGTTCACTCACCCAGCTCTGCCTTTGTTGCCACATACAAAGGGCGAGAGGTTTGCACAGCGCCTGGATGAAACCACAAGGGTGGGAACATCAAGCCTGCTCTCTCTCTCTCGACATCAGACCATTTAAAATCCCATATCTTGTCGGCACAGCACAACGTGACCAAAAAAATAAAATAAAATCTTTTAAGAATGGACTGCTGGCAACTTCCTGAGCAATCTCCCAGCAGAACCAGGGCACTGTCCTGTCTCTCTCTCTCTCTCTCTCTCTCTACACACTCCCTCTCTCTGATCAATAGAGGGCTCAGATCCTTCCTTCACAGCGCCGGGCGCCAACACAACCAATGGGATGTGGAGGTTGTTCCACAATCCTCCAGCAACCGCTCTCTGAATAATGATCATCTCTTGTGTTCAGCCCCAGCGTGGGGTCAGCGCCAGCCCAACTATTCTCTATCTGCGTCTTCATATCTTGCAGTTCAAATCTCCTTCCAACTTTCTGCTTTCCCGGGGAAGGAGGAGAGAGTGAGAGTGAGGGAATTAAAAGAAAGCTGGGCGGTAGGTTAAAGTGTAATGGTTGCAAATGCAGAGATCTCATCAGAGTGCGGTATCCTGGAGCCAGCCAGCTACAGGCGTTGTGCAGTGACAACAATCTGACCTCAACGTGGGGGAAGCCTTTACCCGGCCCGCGTTCAAACACCAACTCATAATTAGTGAAATCCAGCTCTCAGTGACCAGGGAGAGTCATTCAGAAATGTCACCCAGTGTAGGAGCAATGCTCCTGGGGTGAAACTCACGGGCAGAGAAGAGCAGTAATCTAATTGAGTGTTGAAGAAAGGAGGGAGTCGCTGCTTTGAATCATCTAAAATAGACACAAAAAGCTGGAGTGACGCAGCGGGACAGGCAGCATCTCTGGGGAGAAGGAATGGGTGGCGTTTCGAGTCGAGACTGAAGATGCTGCCTGTTCCGCTGAGTTACTCCAACTTTTTGTGTCTATCTTTGGTTTAAACCAGCATCTGCAGTTCCTTCCTACAGGATTTGAATTATCTTACAGTGATCCAGCACTTTGTGTTTTGTTTATAATTCTTTTATTCAGTTATTTAAGCAAAGCTACAAGGGAAAGATATGCAATTAATGGGAAAACTGCTTTACAGCATTGATGTATAGAGGGATCTAGGGGTCCAAGTCTATAACTCAATGAAAGTGGCAGCACAAGCAGACAGAGTGGTCAAGAAGGCCTGTGGTATGGTCGACCTCATTCATCACAGCAGTGAATATGGCAGGAGTCATGGTGTAGATTCATGACTTTGCTTCAACCACTTTTGGAGTATTGCGTGCAGTTCAGGTCACCCCAATACAGGAAGGATGAGGAGGCTTTGACAAGGGTGAAGAGGGGCTTTACTAGAATGACGTGTGGATTAGGGGGTATCAGTCTCAGGGAGAGATTGGACAGACTTGGATTATTTTTCTGGAATGCCTGAGACTGAGGGGAGACCTGATAGTAGTCTATAAAATTGTGAGAGATGTAGATAGGGTAGACAGTCACAACCTTTCTCCCCTAGTTTGGAAATATCAAAGACTAGTTGGCGTAGCTTTAAGGTGAGAGGGGCAAAGTTTAAAGGAGATGCGGGGGCAGCATTTTTACACAAAAGACAGTGAGTTCCTGGAATGTGCTGCGGGAGTGGTGGAGGCAGGTACAGTGGTGGTTTGTGAGAGCCTTTTGGATAGGCACATGGATATACAGGGAATGAAGGAATATGGATTATATGAGTTGGCATCGAAGATAAACACAAAATGCTGGAGTAACAGCGAGACAGGCAGCATCTCTGAGGGAGGAAGAAGGGTCTCGACCCGAAACATCACCCATCCCTTCTCTCCAGAGATGCTGCCTGTCTGGCTGAGTTACTCCAGCATTTTGTGTCTATTTTCACATGTGTACTAGGACTGAGCAACTCTGCCTTCCCCATTTGCAATCCAAAGAATGAGGTCATAATGCCCCTCCCACATGCCCCAGGTTAGACCCACTGCAATGTTCTTTCACTAATAGAGGGTTAGCTGTGTATAATTAAAGGATTGTTCAGTTGTGCTGAATAACATCCTCCTCCTTGCAGTTAATTGATATTATCATTCTTCAGACCCACCACCGTCAATCATTGAATCAACAACAATCACATCAGTGAGTCATGAGGTGGAGTATAGTAGATAGCTGCATTTATTTTCCATTGCCTAATGGCCACACCAAATACATAAGAGCTATTCTTTAGATTCAGCTTGTCAATTCATCACAAAATCAGAGGTAGGTAAAATGCTGGAGAAACTCAGCAGGTGAGGCAGCATCCATGGAGTGATGGAATAGGTGACGTTTTCGGGTCGGTCTGAAGAAGGGTCTCGACCCGAAACATTACCTATTCCATTGCTTCAATGATGCTGCCTCACCCACTGAGTTTCTCCAGCATTTTTGGCCACCTGTGATTTTTTAATTGAAGACTTTGTCCTGGGCTTTCAATGTAATCTGAACAGACAGAGTGCTGACAATGCATTCCTGGAAACTGTGTGTAAAGTATCCCCACAACTGTATTTGATTGAAAGATGCAGCATGGAAACAGGCCATTCAGCCCACTGAGTCCATGCTGACCATCGATCACCCGTTCACACACTAGTTCTATGTGATCCCACCTTCACATCCACTCCCTACACACTAGGGGCAATTTGCAGAGGCCAATGAACCTACAAACACACACGTCTTTGGGATGTGGGAGAAAACCGGAGCACCCGAAGGAAACCCACACGGTCACAGGGAGAACGTGCAAACTCTACACCGACTAGACTTCCGGTGGCGCTATGGAGAGCTAGAACGCAACGGCAGCCAGCTCCGTGAAAAAGAAACGAGGAAAAACCGGGGAGAAAAGACCTACCTGCTGCTGCTGTTTCTGCACCGGCTGCCGTGAGTGACATCATCAGGCGCGCGACTCGTAATGGCAACACAGCGCAGCCCACCCGTGGATAAAACAAAACTCCGGTATACAAGGAAAACGGCAGAACAAGAACAAGGCCTGATTGGAGCCTCGGCCTCAGGTAGGACGAAAAAAACGAAGAAAAAATCGGAAATTGACGAACTCAAAGTTTTTTTTGTACAAGAAATGGCTGAGTTAAAGTTGGAATTAAAGACTGAATTGACAAAAATGAATATTAAGGAAGAAATAGAAAAAATCAAGGAGGAGATGAAGAAGTTAAAGTCTGAAATTAATACCTCGGCCACGGAATTATCTGACAAACTCCGAAAGGAAATTGCAGAAATATTGACGGATCAATCTGCAAGTATAGTGGAAGAGATGAATGAAAAAATCGAAAATGTGGAAATAGAAATGGAACCCGTGGTGGAAGAAATCAAGGAATAGTCGACAGCCATAAGGAACCTTGAAGAACTAGTCGAAACAAGTACTCAGACTACGAAAACACTCCTCAGAGAAAATCAACGTTTATCTGACTTACTGGGCAAAATTACTGATAAGTGTACCGAGCTGGAAGGACGCCAGAGAAGACAGAACCTAATGATCGTGGGTATTCGAGAAGGGAGAGAAAAGAATCAAGATACCTGAGAGTTTACTGCAAACTTACTGCAAAAGGTTTTATCTCTGGAACAAAAGCCTTTACTAGCCCGAGCACACAGAGTAATGAGACGTTATACAAAGCAAGACACCTCTCCAAGACAAATGATAGTAAAAGTCCAGTGTGATCATGTCCTGGAGGAGATGATGAAGAAAATTATAAAAAGTAGAAATCTTACATATGAAGAAGATTCGATCAGCATCTACCGAGACTATCCAGCAGAGGTCTCCAAGAAACGAAATGCGTTCAAGGAGACCAAAAGAATTTTGAGGGAAGTGAAGAATCTGAAGTACAGTCTGAGGTACCCAGCCACCCTGAGAATGACCTACAACCAGGAACAACATTATTTCAAAAACCCAGCGGATGCAATGAGCTTTGCCCAAGGGATTAAGGAGCGAGAGGTAGACTGAATGAAAGCTTCAAAGATGAACTATAACAACAATTAAATTGTATTTTCAAGATTGGAATGGACTATGGACTTGTTTCATTTAAAGAAGATGGAGAAGGATGCGGATGGGAGATTCGGGGAGATACGGATTGGAGACGCTCCTATGGATATTAATAATTAGAATAGTAACACTACTAATATTAATAACTTACACATACTAAAATTAATACTCTGGTATTATTATTAATTAAAGCTAATAACTACCAATTCATGATTAACAACTAACTATAGCTGATTTACTTTGGATTAAGTAAATAGTAAATATAAATACACAAAATATAAACTTTGACTTTATTTATCCCCCCTGGTACTTTTTATTATTATTTTTTACTTTTTCTATATTTTTCTTCCCTTTTTCTTATTTTTTATTATTACTTTATTTTTTATATTTTCTTATTATTATTGCTTTTAATAAGTATTAAGTATAGATATTATCAAATACTTGACTGATGGATTTTGTACACATCAGAGTTTAATACTCCCAGTTAAATGTTTGTATGGAATAACAATTGTAATGAATCATGGAAATGGATAAGTCAGTAACATCGACTACAGAAGTCTATAGATTGCTAGCCATGGTAGTATGGCTAACACTAACTACACCAATATTAGATGTAGTTTTTTTCTTTCTTTGTGCACCCTATTAATCTCTTAATCTATCCTTTTTTTAATATTATCTCTTGTTATTATTATTTTACTTTTGAATGGAGTTATAAATTAATGCAAAGGAGATATATACATGAGAGATACTCAAGGGTCTTGAAATTCATCTATTCGGAGTTCGGGTGTAAAGTCGGGTATGTCGAGCTGAACCATTTGCCCTATTATATATTCCTTTAGATAAAAGATGCAAGACTTAGAAATGAATATGGGGAATGGAGGAATAACGTTTTGTACCTGGAATGTTAAAGGTATTAACGAACCAATTAAGATAGGTAAAGTATTAGCACACTTAAAAGCACTTAAAGCAGATGTGGTATTCATCCAAGAGACACATCTAAAAAAAGAGGCAGAACATAGATTAAAAGCTAAATGGATTGACAAAGTGTATCATTCCTCTTTCACACACAAATCTGGAGGTGTAGCAATATTAATTCGTAATGGCACTTCATTTAAACACACTTCAACAATAACCGATAATGATGGTAGATATATTATTGTAATAGGAGAATTATACACACAAAAAATGATTTTTGTCAATGTATACGGCCCAAATTTTGACAGCCCACTGTTTTTAAAAAAAATATTTAATACTATTCCGGAATTATCACAACACAACTTAATAATTGGAGGAGATTTAAATTGTACACTAGATCCTTATTTGGACAGATCATCAAAACAACGGAAACTTAAATCGCATTCCAGTGATCTAATAAATACATATATAGATACTAGTAATATTAAAGATGTTTGGAGAATGCAAAACCCAGCTGGACAGGAATACTCATTTTACTCACCTGTGCATAAAACCTATTCAAGAATAGATTATTTTTTGGTAGATTCAAAACTTATCCCATTCACTTCTAACTCGAAATATCATAATATTATAATTTCAGATCATGCACTTTAACTTTTATGTTGAAAATAACTGGTAAAACGGAAAAATAGGGACAATGGAGATTTAACCCACAAATTTTAAAAGACAAAATAACTCAAGAATACATCACAAACAGATCAAGATTTTCTTTGAAATAAATGATACGCCAGAAATATCTTTGTCCCTATTATGGGAAACTTTTAAAGCGTATCTTCGGGGAATTATGATATCCTCTCAAGCATTTTATAATAAAGAGAATCGGAGGGAACAACAGGCATTGGAAAAGGAAATCAAACAATTTGATACAGAAAACACTGTTAACCCAACCATAATAAAACATAATAAAATCTTTGCATTGAAATATAAATTAAATAAAATACAGTCAGACCAAGTTGTAAAACTATACCAATATACTAAACAAATACAATTTGAATTCGGAGATAAACCACAAAAATAATTTGCTCGTCAATTACGAAAATTGGAAGGAGAAAAATTAATCCATAGGATTAAATCAGACAAAGCGGAATTATTAGTACAAACTAAAGATATAAATGAGAGATTTTTGCAATATTATAAAAATTTATATTCAGCCAAAACGACAGAAAATCGAATAGGAGTAGAAACATTTAAAAAAAATTGTAATCTAAAAGGACTGGATTCAGAAAATAGAGAATCACTCAACGCTGAAATAACTACTAAAGAAATCGAAGAAGCTATTAGGTCATTAAAAAATGGTAAAACTCCAGGACCGGATGGTATTGGATCAGAATTTTATAAAACATTCTATGATATGATAGCTCCACGTTTGAAGACACTTTATGAACACATTTTATGTACAACAGAAGTTACCAGAAACATTAAATGAATCTATTATAACACTTATACCTAAATTAGATAAAAATCTGGATGATCCAGGTCGTATAGAGCCATAGCTCTTTTAAATATGATCAAAAAATATTAACCAAAATACTAGCACAAAGACTAAATACAGTGATTAATAAAGTAATTCATTCAGATCAAACAGGATTTATACCAAAACGATACTCCTCAAACAACCTGAGAAGATTATTCAATATTATATACTCAAAAAGAAACATTAATAAAGATTTATCAATTATTTAATTGGACGCAGAAAAAGCTTTCGATCAGATTGAATGGTCTTATTTATTTTCGGTTATGGAAACTTTTCACTTGGGAGAGAAGTTTAGAACATGGGTTAAGCTACTATATACCAAGCCCACAGCTAGAATATTAATAAATCAAATGTTAACAACTAAATTTAATTTATTCCGTGGCTGTAGACAAGGTTGTCCTCTATCTCCATTACTGTTCGCACTGGCATTTGAACCATTAGCACAGCGCGTCAGATTACATCCTGAAATATACGGGTATGAAACCAAAGAAACTGAAAATAAAATCTCTTTATACGCAGATGATGTATTATTTTATATTACAAAACTGGAAATTAGTATTCCTAATTTATTAGATTTAATAACTCAATTTGGATTGATTTCAGGATATAGAATTAATTGGAATAAAAGTGAACTTATGCCAATAATGGGAAATAACTCACATATATTACAACAATATCCTTTAATATAGCAAATGAAAAAATCAAATATCTTGGAATTCATGTAACAAAAAGATATGATTCTTTATTTAAATCTAATTTCCCACCCCTATTGAATAAACTACTTAAGAATATCCTATATTGGAAAACATTACCTATTTCAATGCTAGGTAGAATTAATGCGATAAAAATGATGTTTCTTCTGCAATTATTATACCTGTTTCAACTGATCCCGATATATCTTCCTAAAGATTTTTTTTAAGAAAGTGGACTCTATAGTTACCAACTTTATTTGGGATTATAAGAGCCATAGAATAAATAAAAAATATCTATGTAAATCAAAAATGAATGGAGGTTTTGCATTGCCTAATTTTATGTTTTATTATTGGGCAGTTAATATTAAAAATATGAATTTTTGGTTTGAAGAAGTAGATAAACAACCAAACTGGTTAAAAATGGAAAAGGAAGATTGTTCACCTTTTGTAATTAGCTCGATTTTATTTGCTAATACTAAAATACATCAAAAAAGTTATAGAGGAAATCCAATAATAGGAAGTGGAATACGTATTTGGAAACAATTAAAGAAAACCTTAAAATTAGAAAGTATACCACTGGATCTTCCCATTGCAAATAACATCACTTTTAAACCTTCAATGATGGATAAAGGTTTTTTTTAAATGGAAGAACTATGGAATAAATAAGATGGGTGATCTCTACAGGGAAAGTTTATTCCTTTCATTTCAGGAATTACAACAAAATTATGGATTACACTCAAAAGAATACTTTAGATATTTACAAATTAAGAGACTATGTTAAATCAAACACACAGGATTTTAGAAATAGAAAGACAGAAATTTTAGATGAATGTCTAAATAAATATGCGAATACAGAAAAATTTATATCATATATTTATAATATTTTACTGGAAAATGATTTACCAAACTCGGAAATATATAGGCAAGCATGGGAAAATGAATTAGGACAAACAATTAGTGTAGAAGTATGGAATGAAAGTTTACAACATATACACCACTGCTCATTAAATGCCAGACACTCCCTGATACAATTTAAAGTTTTACATAGATTACACTTTTCAAAATCCAAATTAAACAGAATGTTTTCAAATGTTTCTGCTATATGTGATAAATGTCAGTATTTAGAAGCTAATCTAATGCATTCATTCACAAAATGTATACAAATTACTAATTTTTGGATAGAAATTTTTAACATAATCTCGAAAGTAGTTAATGCAAACCTGACTCCAGACTCAAAATTAATCATATTAGGAATAATAGAAACGGATCATCTACTAACAAAACAGCAAATAATTTTTATTGGTTATAGTTTAATAATTGGTAAAAAACTAATACTAAGATTTTGGAAAGGTCCTACATCCCCCACAATCAAAATGTGGATTACAGAAATGTCGGAGACACTTCACCTGGTAAGACTAAGACTTGTCCTTTTGGACAAGCTAGATCAATTCAGAGGAATATGGTCTCCATTTATTGAATACTTAAAGGGTCAAGGTGGTCCGGTTCGAGGGCCTGACTGAAGCCTGAATGAAGGAATAGATGAAGAGCTATATACAATAGACCACGCATATATCTCCAATGAAGAATATCTTGCTTTATACTACACTCATTTTATTGATTTTCTACTTCTATTTTTTTTCTTTTTATTATTTCTCTTTACTATTTTCTTTCTGTTATAAAATAATAAAAAATATAGAAGTATAAATAAGAACGACTGTAAACTTTAAAAATATTAAGAATGTATGTGACGAATAATATGTTTTTTCTTGTTTGATTTTATGTTATTCCTTCTTAATATGTATTTACTTCTAATAAAAATATTTTACAAAAAAAAACTCTACACCGACTGGAGCCAAGGTCAGGATCGAACCCGGGTCTCTGCCGCTGTGAGGCAGCAGCTCTAGCTGCTGCTCTACTGTGACGCCCATGATGTGTACAGGTCTTCCGCAAGTCCTGTACACCTCATAGTGATCACCACAGCAAAATGGATTTTAAAAGTTTCAACAATTTTGTTGTCATTGGGATCTTTTCATCCTTGACCCGAAACATCACCCATTCCTTCTCTCCAGAGATGCTGCCTATCCCACTGAGTTACTCCAGCATTTTGTGTCTACCTTTGATTTAAACCAGCATCTGCAGTTCTTTCCTCCACATCATGTGTAAGGCATATTATTTAAGCCAATGCTATGGAGAATGATTGCCATCTTTGTTGCCAGGAAAACATCCAGGAAGGGCAAATATATAAAATAAAATGTGAAAATATGCTACAGTACAAAATTAGCACAAGAGACATTTATTTAACTGGAAAGAACACCTTAGTTTAGTTTAGTTTATCATCACGTGTACCGAGGTACAGTGAAAAGTTGTTGTTGCGTGCTAACCAGTTAGCGGAAAGACAATACATAATTACAATCGAGCCATTTACATGTATAGATACATGATAAGGGAATAATGTTGTGTGCAAGGTAAAGCCAGTAAAGTCCGATCAAGGATAGTCCAAGGGTCATCAAAGACGTGGATAGTAGTTCAGCACTGCTCTCTAGTTGTAGCAGCCCTGAACTACTTAGTACATTGTTCAATTAAATTTATCAATGAAAGTTGGGAAATTACAGAAAATTGTTTTCTTATTTTTAGTTTCTTTCACTGAATCAGTTAGTCAATAATTTGAAACCAATGACATTGATTAGACTGGAAAAGAATTTCAGAGATGGTTTATATGCAGAAATTGAAAAACCTGCTTTGCGGGTTTGTAACCATCTAACATTTTTTACCTATTCACTTTTGTGCCTTTCTTTACTGTCATTGATATGCTTCAAAAAAGAAGGAAGGTAAATAATGTTTTTCGTTTACCACTGTACACATGTTTAGTTTACCTTGCCTTGAATGGATTCACAATGGGAATAGGTCAGTCAGAAGAACGACACCGTACTTTGATTCGGCACTTCTTCTTCATTCACTCCGATTCGGTAGATTCTGAGCCCGATGTAGGGCCTGCAAACTCTTCACAAGGGGGAGTTTGAAAAAGCTATTTGGTGGGTAGAATAAGATTTGGTGTGTAGGAAGGAACCAGATGCTGGTTTAAACTGAAGATAGACATGAAAAGCTGGAGTAACTCAGCGGGACAGGCAGCATCCCTGGAGAGAAGGAATGGGCCTGTTTCTGCACTATACCTCTAAACTGAACGCAATTAAACCTTATCAACGTTGGTCTGCACCCTATCACAGGCATTCCCTTAGTTCTCCCAACCACCATCCCTGTTGTTATCTGCAATTTAACATGTTTGTTGTCTTACCTTTGTAGCTCCATCGAAGGTGCCACCTGTTTTTGTTCACAAGACCCAGCCGACAGCCTCCAGAAATTACTATTCATGCTAAAGCCTTCCAACACCTCCAGCTTTCTGCAGCAGTTAATGAATGTCCAGCTGCTTTGAATTCATATTCAGTCAGCTGACTGATAATTAAAATCATGCTTAGGAATCGTCTGAGAGAAAATGTGGTTGCTGGAACTGCAATAAAAATACGAGTAAATACCAGGAACATTCACCAGGCCGGATATAGTCGGCTGAGAGAAGGACAAATTAAATGCTTCAGAGTGAAAACATTTCATCAGAAAAAGACACAGAGTGCTGGAGTAACTCAGCGGGTCAGGCAGCATCTGTGGAGAACATGGATAGGTGACGTTTCAGGTTGGGACCCTTCTTCAGACTGGTTGTGACCAGCCCCTACTCTCAAAATGTGGATTACAAACATGTCTGAGACGCTACATCTTAAATATATGAGACTTGTCTTAGCAGAAAAACCAGAGCTTTTTTTGAAGACAACACCATTCATTGATACATTACAAGGATAGTATGGTGCAACACAATTTTGGAGTTAAATCTAATTACGGGTTGGGTGATGGGTGGGGAGGGATAAGAGGCAGGTATATCATCACCTTTTGTTTTTCTTTCTGTTTTTGTCTTTTTATTTCACTTATTTCTTTTACTTACTCCCAAAAACACCTGTGGTTCCCTCTGACAAAAGCACCTGTGGTTCCCTCTGTCTATATTTCATCAGTACTTTCACTTTGAAAAGTTGATTTATCTTAATTCTTTCAATCAGCAATATTATATTTTCTGTAAATACATAGGCAAACAACAGATTTACAATAGAATAGAAAGCACTCTCTGCAGACATACTAACAAATGGGATATTGGATAAAATTAATAATCTATCAAAACTGTTCTGTTGAAAGGTTTGCCCTGTAACGTTAAAATTGTGGGCATTTCTACAATTTTCCGTTTTTAATTCTGCTTCCAGCAGTGTCAATTTTCATTTTTTAATTGCATTTTATCGTATGTCTCAGTCGCATTGTTTAGGTTCTATGCAAGGTAAAGATTCTTCTACAAAGGGACCAACATTACAGTTCATTCATTATTTCATTGTGGGTACAAAATATAAATTGATAGAAAACAACACATTTTTGTCCTGAAGGCAACAAACAAAACTGAAGACTCCCAATCTGCTATCTCCCCTGAAACCAAGCTTACAATATGAACTAAACTTGGCATCATAGTTTAATATGGAACTGACATTTCTATTCGGCACAATTACTTTTTAAAACAACTGAAAAGGAAAAAAAACAAATTGAAAATAATGAGGACACCCACCTTGCAGTGTGAAGTTTACAACAGTGAGAAAGATTAGACTTGACCGGCTTTACCTTCCAGTAAACATTATTCAGGGGTTATGGGGAGAAGGCAGGAGAATGGGTTTAGGAGGGAGAGATCGATCGCCACGATTGAGTGGCAGAGTAGACTTGAGGGGAGGTATGGCCTAACTCTTCTCCTATCACATGAACTTATTCCCTTATCATGTATCTGTACACTGTGAATGGCTCGATTGTAATCATGTATTGTCTTTCTGCTGACTGGTTAGCACGCAACAAAAGCTTTTCACTGTGTACACGTGACAATAAACTAAACTGGAAAGTGAAACTGAACAGAAATTAGTGATGAGGCTATGCTTTAATGTTGAACATGGTGGGTGGGAGACCGGGGAGATCATGAACCAGTGATTTTGCAGCCCCTGTTTAAAAAAAATAGAGGAAATTCCTTGCAGCAATGTGAAGATTGTGGGAGACAAAAACATTAGAGAATGTTCTTTAGAGCTGCTGCCTGACATGCTGAGTTCTCAGACAATAATCACAATCACAATAATACTTTATTAGCCAAGTATGTTTTGCAGTGTACTATGTTTACCTATAGTGTGGTGCTGCAGCAAGTCAGAATTTCATTGTTCTATCTGGGACACATGATAATACTCTTGACTCTTGAAATATATCAAGGTGACAGCCTTGATGTCAGTCAGTATGTCACCTTCTTTCAGCCTTATCCAGAATTTCGATAGGCAAGGATTTGTTTTTGCGACGCTGGCTTGGCAAGTTCCTGCACGTCTCTGCACAACTTTCACATTGCGTCAATATATCGTGGGGAGATTGTTTCAAAGAAAGATTTTATGGGACAGTGTTTGAATGGAGACGGTCTTTGACCCTAAATATTAACCAGTTTTCTCATTCCACAGTTGCAGGCTGACCTGTTTCATGTTTCCAGCATATTTTTGTTTTTATTTCAGTTTTCCAATATCTGCAGTTGCTTGATTTTTATTTGTAAGGAGAGATGTCTGCAAAAATAAATACATATTGTTAAGGGAAAAGCATATCTTTCCAGGGTGGAAATGGCAAAGATAGAAGTCATATCTTTAAGATGAGGATGCAAAGTTTAAAGGAGATGTGCGGAGCAGGTTTTTTACACAGGTGCCTGCAACACTCTGCCGGGGGTGGTGATGGAGGCAGATGAGGCTGTGTGATGGGTACATAGATAGGCAGGGAATGGAGGGATATGGATAGGGATGTGAAAATAGGCACAAAATGCTGGAGCAACTCTGCGGGACAGGCAGCATCTCTGGAAAGAAGGAATGGGTGACATTTCAGGTTGAGACCCTTCTTCAGACTGAAAGTCAGAGGAGAATTAGGCCTAGAGATATGGAAGGGTAAGGTGTGAAAACAAGACATCAAAGGGAACAAAATTCAAGGAAAATGTAGACCAGTGTGTTAGAGCTCAGATTTAGCACAAATATTCAAACTTGCCTCGTGGGTGCAGATCCTTATAAAAATTTACTCTCCAGATATTAAAACCAGCAAATGTGATATCCTGGATAGCAACAGTCTATAGTTGATTATTTATTATGAATCACCGGATATAACCAGGTTTAGTTTGGAGATACACTGTGGAAACAGGCCATTCAGCCCACCGAGTGCATGCCGACCATCGATCACCCGCACACTAGTTCTATGATATCCCACTTTCACATCCCACACACTAGGGGCAATTCAGGAAGCCAATTAACCTACAAACCTGCACGTCTTTGGAATGTGGAAGGAAACCAGAACACCCGGGGGAAAGGAGTTGAGTATTGCGTACAGTTTTGGTCTCCAAATCTGAGAAAATACATTCTTGCCATAGAGGGGGTATAGAGAAGGTTCACCAGACTGATTCCTGGGATGTCAGGACTTTCATATGAGGAAAGACTGGATAGACTTGGCTTGTACTCGCTAGAATTTAGAAGACTGAGGGGGGACCTTATAGAAACTTACAAAATTCTTAAGGGGTTGGATAGGCTAGATGCAGGAAGATTGTTCCCGATGTTGGGGAGGTCCAGAACAAGGGGTCACAGTCTAAGGATAAGGGGGAATTCCTTTAGGACCGAGATGAGGAAAACATTTTTCACACAGAGAGTGGTGAGTCCCTGGAATTATCTGCCACAGAAGGTAGTTGAGGCCAGTTCATTGGCTATATTTAAGAGGGAGTTAGATGTGGCCCTTGTGGCTAAAGGGATCAGGGGGTATGGAGAGAAGGCAGGTTCAGGATACTGAGTTGGATGATCAGCCATGGTCATACTGAATGGCGGTGCAGGCTCGAAGGGCCGAATGGCCTACTCCTGCACCTATTTTCTATGTTTCTATGAAACCCAAGTTCATAGGGAGAACGTTCAAACTCCATACAGGCAGCACCCGTAGTCAGAATCAAAGCCGGCGTTGGCGCTGTGAGGCAGCAACTCTACCGCTGTGCCACTGTGCCACCCTTACAGTGCAAGAACTCTGCCTAAATTATTCTTTGTCCCAACCAGCCAGGTCTACATTGTTCGGTTTAGTTTGTTACGTGTACAGAGGTACAGTGAAAAGCTTTTGTTGCGTGCTATTACAGCTTTTGTTGGGAGTTGTGTCCGCATTTCTTGCGTTTACTGAGGGGTACCTAGCAATTATACATTTTGTAACTGTAAATCTCAAAACCCAACTTTATCCTCTGCCAATACACCTTGGTGGAAGGTCATGGGGTTTATTTCACAGCTGTAAAAAGACTCATGATTCACAAGTTCCATTAGGTGGAAGAGAGCAAGTGGCAAGAGCAGGTGCAAATGAAATTATCTTGACATTTTTCTCAAAGCATTGATAGTTTTGTAAGTTACTTCATTTTTGGCACGACCTGGGTCATTTTAATCTTGATTGGTTGATTATTTCAAGCTTTTTGACACTGAGGAATTGAATATTTATTAAACATTAACTAATTTCAGTCTCTGACAAGTGTTGTTTCTCTTATTTGCCTCTTTTAAATCCTTTGCTCAGGCCATTTACATCTTCCTAGTGGACATAGCATTTGCAAGCACTGACCAGGTGTAAATGGCTATGTCCACTAGGAAGGTGTAAATGGCTGGTGGAATTTGCCCTGTGGTGGGGCTGCTGCTGCGCCAATGGGTCAGGCGAGCTCAGGTTGTCATGTCTGCCTCAATGGCAGCTTTTGAAACAACCCTGTGGTTCACTCTCATTTCACCTTGATTCAAAGCCAGAGGTCAGGAAGTCAGAATACAATTGAATCCATCCCACGTTCATGAGTTTGTGGTTAATGAGTAGCTTCTTTTCAGCTATATTCTGACGTTTTTGGGTATTTAACAATCGCCTCATATAGTGTGCTCTTAGAAGAAAGACACAATGACTCGACTTGGATGATGTGACAGTTTCTGATGTGGGCTTCAGTTAGTTTAGTTTAGTTTAGAGAGATAGCACGGAAACAGGCTCTTCGGCTCACCGAGCCCGCACCGACCAGCAATCCCTGCGTATTAACATTATCTTATACACACTAGAGACAATTTACAATTGTACCAAGCCAATTAGCCTATAAACCTGTACATCTTTGGAGTGTGTGAGGAAACCAGAGCACCCCGGAGAAAGCCCAGGCCAGGCAATATTGAGAAAGTTTAATTTATGATCATCTAGGAACATGGAGAGAGCTGCCAAAGTGGAACTCATTATTCCTCTATATCATGATTGTTTTCCCTGGAAAGTAGAAGCCGAGAGATGACCCTACAGAGTCACATAAAATAATGTCGGCATAGAATTGCAGACCTAATTCGCAACTTTAGAAGTTTGCCCTCGATTCATATTCGCAGCATGGTCGACACGAGGTCCTAGGAGGTCTTTGTAACTCTCCTTCATGCTCGAGAGTAGTCCCCGCGTACTCGAGGCCTCAGTTAGGTCGCGGCCGTTTTTTTTAGCAAGCTGAAAAAAGCCCGCGAGTAAAAAAGGTCGCCAAGGAAAAAAATCGATTTATTTTATTTGTAGGTTTAGTCGAGGTAGGTCGTAATACTATCGTAGGTAGTCGGAGGCAATCGAAGGCAATCGAAGGTAGTCGAAGGTAATAGCTCCTTGAGAAAAAAAGGTAAGTAATCCGACCGGTAATGTTAAATCTTATTACAAGTCTAAACTTTATTAAAAGTTGTCTGGCTTCTTAAAAGTGTCTCCACTCCTTCTCCACCCCCCCCCCCCCCCCCCTTTCTCTCCCTTTCTCTCCCCCCCCCCCCCCGAAAGGAATTACTGTAACTGTGCACTGTGCCATCCGTCTTTTACCTTCCTGTTCATCACGGGTGTGAATTTCAGACAGCCCTCCCCCCCTTTCCCTGTCCCCCGCCTTTGCGATGTGTTTGTGTGTATGTGTGTGCGTGAGCAGATGGTCGATCCGGCTCGCGGTTTAATCGCTGACGGTCGATCCAGCACAAGGTTTTTCAGGTGAGTGCCCTCGAGATTGAAGGTCGAAGACAGTCGCTGAAAAGTCGCGTTAGGGGGACAGGCCCTTTAGATTTAGCTCTTCGGGCTAAAGGAATCAAGGGATATGGAGGAAAGGCATGAACGGGTTAAACCCACAGTCATGAACCATATCCTCTCACACTGTCACACGGCAGAGAGTGCTCATGAACCCTTAAGGGCCTGTCCCACTAGGCGATTTTTTTCGGCATCATGTCAGTGTCACCAAAAGATTTCAAACATTTCAAAATCCAGCGGTGACAAAAAAACGTTGTGACACTCACGCGTCAACACGTCATCGCGCCGCGGCACACCGCATCACGCTGCGACATTTCTGTGACCGGATACGTCAGTCGCCGAAAAAAATCGCCAAGTGGGACAGGCCCTTTAATTACACTATTTTTAAAAATGTTCATTGTTGTTAGACTTGTGTCTTTCTGGTACATTCCTGGTTGTGTTCTGGAATAATCCTTTGCATTTTGAAACGGAAAATCAACTGCAACTGGATATTGGTGCCAATGGCTGGCAGAGCACATGCATCTTGTGTGTTGTCACAAAAGAGATGACTGCACCAGACAACGAACTGGCTGCCAAACAAAAGGAGATCTGTGTCGATAATCAGCCTGTCCTTGGTAATGGATTCATGAACCATCTTAAGTCTACAACTTCCCATTGAGAGAATTTGGCCAACGGAGACATAAGCAAGCCTGAAACTGGAAAGACATTTTTTAAAAAGATAATGACATTCTTTATAAAAGACACAAAGTGCTGGAATAACTCAGCGGGCCCGGTAGCAACTCTGGAGAACATGGATAGGACAAAAGTCAAGAGAGTTTTATTGTCAAATGTCAAACAGAACAATTAATTTATTACTTGCAGCAGCACAACAGATATTTAAACACAGCACTCTGTAAACACCATAATAAACTTCCAAAAAGAAGTTCCGTATATAAAAAACAATCAATAATAGTTCAAAGACAAAAAACAATGGCCCCAAGTCTATGTAGTTTGGGGCTTAAAAAAACTTCTAAATAAACTTTAAATAAAGTTCTATCGTATCGTATCCTTATTTAGAGGTTGTAGTGTTTAATAGACTGATCTAATAGATTGATATAGACTGATGTAGTGTTCCTGAACCTGGACCTTACAGTTTTCAGGCTCCTATACCTCCTTCCCGATGGCAGGGGTGAAATGAGAGCATGGCCAGGGTGGTGTGGGTCTCTGATGATGCTGGCTGCCATTTTGAGGCAGCGACTCCTGTAGATCCCTTCGACAGTGGGGAGGTCAGTACTGACATTTTGCGTTGGGACCCTACTTCAGACCTTCAGAGTTGTTTGGAACGTTTGTAAGTGTTTTATGCTCCTATAATTCTCTCTCCTGTACAGTACAGAGTACAGAGTTGAGATGGGATGCAGTTTCATGTCAGTATTGCTGGCCGAGTAGCCTCACTCATGCACAGAGTTAAGATTGCTAATTCTGACATATAGTACATTTGATCTGTGGGGCTTTTTGGGACCCTAATCCCGTCATGCCTTGAGATTTATATTGGAACACTGCTCCCTGCTTAGTTTAGTTTATTTTAGAGATACAGCGCGGAAACCGACCCTTTGGCCCACCGGGTCCGCGCCGACCAGCGACCCTGCATATTAACACAATCCTACACACTAGGGCCACCACTATCCTACATACATTTACCAAGCCAATTTTCCTACATACCTGTACGTCTTTGGAGTGTGGGAGGAAACCAAAGTTCTTGGAGAAAACCCACGCGGTCACGGGGAGAACGTACAAACTCCGTACAGGCAACACCCATAGTCGGGATTGAACCCGGGTCTCCAGCGCTGCAAGTGTTGTAAGGCAGCAACTCTACTGCAGCGTCACCGTGCTGTAGTTATTAAAAACAGAAATATCACATTGCTTCAGTCGGGTTATGGGGAGAAGGCAGGAGAATGGGGTTGAGAGGGAAAGATAGATCAGCCATGAATGGTGCAGTTGATTTGATGGGCCGAATGGACTAATTCTGCCTCTAGAACTTATATACTCATGAACCTATGAACGCTGTAATAGAGTCAGACCAATAACACATCTTTAGATGTATGTACTTTATTTTTAAATGAAAAATAACACAGGACCGGGCAATCTTCTTACAGTCCCAAAATGTTGACTGTTTCTATTTCCACAGATGCCGTCTGATGTAGTGGATTTTTCCAGCATTTTCTATTTGTTTTCTAGATTTCTAGCGCATGCAACTTCCTCATTTACATGATGCTGGTTTGTAGAAAAATATTACCTTCCTTAAATTAATGAGTACAATCACATTTTTCGCCCTTCAATCTTCCCTGTTATGAGACAGAAGTTGAAAGAAGTGCATAGGGATTATTTTGGCATAACTGATTAAAAATCTGGTCCATCCTTTTATTCTTTGTTTTTCCTAAAACCGACCAGTTATGGATCAACAATGTGTAGAACTATGAAAGGTTGCTAATTCTAGAAGGGTCCTGATCCGAAACGCTGCCTGTCCTTCCCTCCGCAGATGCTGCCTGACCTGCTGGGTTCCCCCAGCACTTTGTGATTTGCTGCCAAACCTCTGCTAAGTGATTTTGAAAGGATCCCTCAGAACTATGCAGAGTTTAGCCAAAACTATCGACAGCTTCAGTTTTATTTGCGCCAATTGTGCTCAGGATCTTGGGCTCTCCATGGCGATGTCAATCGTCATTAATGTTTCCAGCAGTATCGCTTTTAAATCCATCATGGAACAAACAAAGGAACTTTAGAAATGTTCAGATTCCTTCCAATCTCCGACACTTACTGTGCACTCATTGTAAAGTTTTCTCAATCTCAGAGCTCAGGGGTTATTTCAAATTCATTCCATATTTCTTGAAAGAAAGGCTTAAGTGCAAAATTCTCATGGAACAAAACATCTATTGTTGTTGTGCTGGTGTCAGATTTCAGCGTATATGTGAATTTGTGTACAGTATTGAAGGCCCTGGGTCACAGGCGATGAATCTGAGCCAACGTTTTAGTTGCTGGTACTTCCCAAAGCTCTTGTGATTTAAGGATGTCATTCTTTAGAAATGACCGGGAACTTTTGGGATTGTGCTGCAGTTTTCCAAGAATTAAAGATTCACCACTCTCGTATGAGTTGGCAAAACAGAAAATCATGAGAGCATTTTAAATATACTTTTCTTTCTTCACTCTCTCTCAACGCTTACATTACTTCTTAAAAAGGTTTGGAACTCGGAAAATGTTTGACCAGGTCCCCGACTAGGTAAAAAAAAAAGTATTTTTTTACATTTGTTTTTTGTGACCAGGGCATTGCATTGTTGCCAACACCAGCATTTTATGAAGTTATGTACAGTCCTACAGCACACGAACAGATCCTTCAGCCCACTGAATCCATGTTGATCATCAAACACCCATTTACACTAATGCTGAACTGGGTGGCTCAGTGACGTAGCGGGTAGAGCTGCTTCCTCACAGCGCCAGAGACCCGGGTTCGATCTTGACACCTGTGTGGAGTTTGCACGTTCTCCCTGTGACTGCGTGGATTTCCTCCAGGAGCTTCGGTTTCCTCCCACATCCCAAAGGCGTGCAGTTTTGTAGGTTTATTGACTTCTGTAAATTGCACCTAGTGAGTAGGAAGTGGATGAGAAAGTGGATAACATAGAACTAGTGTGAATAGATGACCGATGGTCGATGCGGACTCGATGGGCCAAAGGGTCTGTTTTCATGATGCATCTCTAAATTAAACCACACTGCTTCCATTTTATTTTCACTATATTCCCACCTACATCCCCAGTTTCTACCACTTACCTACACACCAGGGGAAGTTTGCAGTGACCAAGTAACTTACCAGCTCCCACTGTGGGATGTGGGAGCTAACCAAAACACCCAGAGAAACACACCTGGTCACAGGGAGCAATGCAAACTCCACACAGACAACACATGGCTGCTGGAGTCGTGAGGCAGCATCTTACATAGAAACATAGAAATTAGGTGCAGGAGTAGGCCATTCGGCCCTTTGAGCCTGCACCGCCATTCAATATGATCATGGCTGATCATCCAACTCAGTATCCCGTACCTGCCTTCTCTCCATACCCTCTGCTCCCCCTAGCCACAAGGGCCACATCTATATTAAATATAGCCAATGAACTGGCCTCCACTACCCTCTGTGCCAGAGAGTTCCAGAGACTCACCACTCTCTGTGTGAAAAAAGTCCTTCTCATCTCAGTCTTAAAGGATTTCCCCTTTATTCCTAAGCTGTGACCCCTTGTCCTGGACCTCCCCAACATCGGGAACAATCTTCCTGCATCTAGCCTGTCCAACCCCTTAAGAATTTTGTAAGTTTCTATAAGATCCCCTCTCAATCTCCTAAATTCTAGAGAGTATAAACCGAGTCTATCCAGTCTTTCTTCATAAGACAGTCCTGACATCCCAGGAATCAGTCTGGTGAACCTTCTCTGCACTCCCTCTATGGCAATAATGTCCTTCCTCAGATTTGGAGACCAGAACTGTACGCAATACTCCAGGTGTGGTCTCACCAAGACCCTATACAACTGAAGTAGAACCTCCCTGTTCCTCTATGTGCAAAGAGGTACATGCTGAATAGGGGGAAGTTGACCGTTAATAAACTCTATGACATAACCCCAAACACTTTGTAAAATAAAAGAGTCGGTAGTTAATTTATCCCATGCACCACTAAAATGAGGGTACTACTTGTGAGGGTACCATTGCTACGTGCGTAGTAGAATCAGACCCCCTTACCACCATGGTCAACAGCGGGTCCTGGTGAATGGTGGTTTGGGGGGACGTTGTGTGGCATGACGAGGTGTCCTGTCCGGTGGGCGAGGTTGCCAAGCGGGATACGCCGGTTGCCGATAGGCGTATGCCCTCGATGAAAGTGGCGTCATGAGGCCAACGGCTTTGGCATCCTCGTCCATCTCTTGTACCTTTTTCGGCAGGTCTTCCCCGAACAGCTGACGTGGAGGTGGAGTGGTGGAGGTACGGCACAACCCTGCAAATTTAGGGTTGAGCGTGGGCCGGATGGAGCTTTTTCGGAGACAATTAATCTCGAACTGGGCATTGCAGAGTAAGGCCAGGGCATCCTGCTGCTCACTGGACACGTTCTCCCCACCGAGGGTCCTGGCGTATGCTGTGAGACCCGTTGAGGCGTGCTTCCTGAGCACTGGCGGTATTACTCAAATACCCCCAAATTTGAGCATTGACCATGGGGATATTCAGATTAACGCAATTCTCCGGTGGCTTGAATTGGTCCATGGTGTCGTTGAGGACCCGTTCCTGTAGCTGGTGTGAGTGAGATAGTTAATCGTCCCCGCCAGTGTTGGAGGTAGTGGCCCCCCTGAAGGAGGCACAGTAGCAAATTTGCCCACGACCTCCAGTAGGTCCTCATCTGTCCTACTCTTGTTGAACTAGGTGCTCCACCATTTGCTCCAACCGGTCCATGCGACCGTCGCTACTGCGCGTAGCCGACAAGCCGACTTCCTCAGGCTCTGCAATGTTGCTGGGGCTTCTACCAGCAGACCTCACCCCCATGAAAGGCGGAAAGCGATCTGGTGGCAGGAGGTCATCAACACCTGCTCCTGCAGGCCCGTACGATGCCCGCACAAACCCTCCACTGGTCGCCCACGAGCGGACTGTGGCGGTCCCCGTGCCTGCTGGGAAGGCAGTGGATAAGAGTCGGTGCCGGCCCCCGGCTCCCCGGAGTCTGTGCAGGCTTACCCCTACTTCTGACATTATGTCTCAGTAGGGGTGCATGGTCGGCAGCAGCCCCAGGCAAACTGATCGACCGCATGTGGCTGCACCGGCTTGCACTCGAGCAGACCCCGGTGTGAAGCTGGCAGCTCCTGCTCCTGCAGGGCTGCTCGACTCCGCAGCAGCTCTACCGGCCCGCTCTAGGTCAGGAGACCCCGGCCGCTTCACGAGACCTGCTTCAGCTGCGGGGCTCGACGCCGGCGCGGTCCTCCCCCCCCCTCGGCCCTCGCGGGACCTGTAACAGACGAGGTGTTGCCGTCGCCGGTGTGCGAGGTACGCCTCGTACCTCTTGCTCACCCCCCTCCCAGGGGATGGAGACACAAAATCAGGGAGACGAGTCGGGCGCTGGTGTAACAGGCACGCCCGACTTCCGCACCTTTTCACCAGGCCGTTTCCCGGAAGCCGCCGGTGTTGTGAACAGCTCCGGAAAAGTGTCCTGCAGACCAGAAATCCAGCGGTTCTAGGAAAGCTTACCTTTCCCTGTTCATTCCATCGTTACCTGCAGGCAGAAACACAAGGACTCCTACCTGCAAACCAGTGTAAGGTTAGTGAACTTACCTTTTCCTGGTCCTGTTGAAGGAGCTGTGGAGAGAGCGCACTCCCCCCCAGCTTGTCGGTAGCAAATGCGAGCGACGATATGTCGCGCATGCATGCTGGCGGGGTCTTCACGAAATCACTCACGTGACTCCGAAGTAAAATGATAATTATAAAGGTATACTACATTATTGCCTGGTTGCACATAACTACTGGCATTTTTTTCCACATTTTCTGGTGTTAAACTATGCCGTCAGACAGAAAATGCTTCAGTTGTGAAAAACTTATTTCGACCCCAGCTAAGGTGACTGGTGCATTCCTGAAACAAGCTACAAACTCTACATTCATGTTGATATCTTGTGCATTACAACTACCTTTGAGAAATGTAGCTATGTTTTGTACTTCTTTAAGATCTTTGTTAGCTAAAATCCCTCTCTCATTTTCTTTGTATGTCGTTACCTACATCGCCAGAAACTTTAAGTACAAAGTACAGCAAGTGAAGATGTAAACAGCTGAGCAATAGTTGTGCTTTTTGACTTCTCCAATACTTCCAATGTCAAGAAATACTCCTTTGATGGTTGACCTGCCTCGAGTGCACCAATGACCACATTGGCAACATATCTTCCCACAGCATCAGTTGTCTCGTCTATTGAGATCCATATTTTGATGCAATTTCATCTCTAATTTTTTGCACAACAATGTTGAAGTTGCTGTCAACATAATTTTTCCGTAATGATGACTCGCTCGGTATATGTTCCTCTGTGTATTTCCCTAAAAAACCTCTGAGAGATTTGTTTTCCAATTTCCACAGCGGAATTCCAGCATCAATGAATGCTTTGCACAGATCACTCGAAAACTCAGATTTGCGACTGGAGCCAGCAGTAAATGTTGTGAGGAGACAAGCTTGCGTATTTCCTACCTTGTTTCTCTGCCGTCAACTTGTGTTTAGCTGTCAGTACATGCTGGGAGATGAAATATTTCTTCTCATGCTTCACTGCTTTCTCACATGCTTGCAAAACAGCACACAATTGCCTGTAGAGAATATATCACTCCCGTACACTCTCACAAAATCATTCCCTTTTTTACAAGGCGTTGACGACTTTAAGCATTTTGACGCTTGCAGGGGTAGATCGTACAGGAGCGGGGATGCAGACCTCTACAGGCAGGCCAAGTACAAGCTGAGAAGAGGAATCAGAGCTGCCAAGGAAAGGTTCTCTGAGAAGTTGAGGAGCAAGTTCTCAGCAAATGACTCTTCTTCAGTGTGGAAGGGCTTGCAAGAAATCACAAGCTACAAGAGCCCCCCCCCCCCCCCCCCGCTCCTTGGACAATCGTCAGCTAACCAATGACCTGAACGAGTTCTACTGCAGGTTCAATAAACAGAAACTTAACCCTGGTACCCCTCCCAAACCAACACTTCACAACTACTCACAGCCTGACTCCAGTTTGAAAAGACTAGATCCTTCTCCACCTACTCCTCCCCAATCACCACTTCACACCTACTTAAAGCATGACTCCAGTCTGCAAAGACTGGACCCTTTCCCACGCACCCCTCCAATCATCACTTACAGCCGGGTTTCGCCATGGTGCTGTAAATTGTTTTCTTGTAAGTTAAGTTAAAATGGCAAAAAAAGGCTGATTTAGGCACCCAATCATAAAAAAGTCATTATCTTCCTGAAATCATCACAAAAGGCATGAAAAGGCACATGGCATTTATGGCAAAATCTGAGATGTAACTAGGTGCTTATGTACATTGATACTAGTACTGAACAGTATACAAAAGTGACTTTCACTGTACCTCGGTCTATGTAACGATAAAATACCATTGCATCTTGTCAGAGCAGCTGCTCTGTTCTTGCCTGTCAATTTCAGATGTTTGTGTCCATTCCAGGGGCGAAGAGTTAGGCTGGCAATGCTACTTTCCCCATTTAATAGATTTATGAAAATGCATAATGTCAGTGGTTTTACGGCCTCAATTTATGCGTTACTATTTCACGCTTCCAAAGTTGAGAAAGCAGAATGGTGGGCTGAAGCAGTTCCAAACATTGCTACCTGGAACATCATGTTCTTTGGTTTTGGGCTATTAAACCATCTTATAGAAGATATGTATTACTAGCAAGTGATAGCTTTTGTGGTTTTGTGCCAGGTATAGACCTTGATTGTTCCAATGCCCATCTGGAGGAGAACCTTCTCTTTAAATCTGGTGAACTTTGCATGGAAATACAACACTTACCCACCTAGAGGGTCTAGATGGACCAGTTGTTCTTAACCTTTTTGGCCCCAGTACGCACGCATTCGCGAACAAAATACCATATGTGGTATGTACCTTTGTTAGGTTCCTAAACATGGACTTAACAAATTGATATGTTATTTGTGTCCCCTTTATGAACCCTGGCAAAGCCTCAAACAACCCCCATAGGGGTTCACGATCCCCAGGTTAAGAACCACTGAGATAGACAAATGGTGCGGATCTGTTGTAGTCGGACCTCAGATAGACACAAAATACTGGAGTAACTCAGCGAGACAGGCAGCATCTGTGGAGAGAAAGAATGGGTGGCGTTTCGGGTCGAGACTCTTCTTCAGACTGTTAGACCTCAGCAATTCAACTGCCATGACTAAACCTCAAGTAAGCTACCTGAGTCTATGTGTATGTATTGCAAGATACCTGTATCTCATCGTAGATTCAAGATTCAAGATTCAATTTAATTTTCACATGTACCAATTAAGGTACAGTGAAATTTGAGTTACCATACAGCCAGACTAAGTGAGAAGAACAATACACACAGCCACATAAAATAATATTTAACATAAACATGCACCACAGCGGAATCCACATTCCTCACTGTGATGGAAGGCAATAAAGTTCAGTCATCTTCCTCCTTTGTTCACCTGTAGTCGGGGCTGAACCCTCCGCCTTTGCTGACGGTCCGATGTTCAAGCCCTCGCGTTGGGATGATCGATACTCCGGCGTCGGCACGGATCGGAACACTCCGCGGCATGGAGCTTCCGAGTCTGCCGCTTCTTACCAAAGATCGCTGCTTCACAGTGTTAAAGTCCACAAGCCCCTCGGTCGTAGCTCCTACACTGGTCATCCTCAGCAAAACATCCCAGGCTCCGAGATGGTAAGTCCGCACTGCGCCAGTGGCTTGAAGCTCCAGGAAAGGCCACACCATTCCATGTTGTAGGCCGCAGGGGGGGACGGAGATGCGACGCGGAGAAAAATTGCATCTCTGTCAAGGTAAGTGACTGGAAAAAGTTTCCCCCGATTCCCCCCCCGCACCCCCCACGTAAAACATACCAAGAGACATTAAAACAAACATTCAAGACATACTTCAAATAATAAAAATAGAGAAGGGACGAGACGGACTGCTGGCGAGGCGGCCATTGTGGGTGCCACCCGATGGTATTTGCGCATATGACAATAAACTCGACTTGACAACTTGACATGTGGTATTTTCAGAGAAGTTCACGCATTGCACAGGTATATATCATCGAAGCAGAGGGAAATGGAACATCAGTTTTAATGGTCATGGTAGCCAAAGCAACTTACAGCTTGATGAACAAATGGTGAATCACACAGTGGAATTCGTTTCTAAGATATAGTTTCCTTTTCAGAGTCCACATCCCTGCAATAGTTATTCATTATGTCCGAAGAAGGGTCTCGACTTGAAATGTCATCTATCCATGTTACTCTGGGAAGCTGCCTGACCAGTTGATTTACTCCACCACTTTGTGTCCTTTTATTGATCATGTTAGTTTCGACAGGTCTAAATTAAAATGATCCAGTTTTGACACAGCTATCAAACTTGCTAATATGGGAAGATTGTGATGCCAAAATGCCAACAATATCAATGTGTTAGCTACATGGTATGTAGAAATAATCGATGCTGTAGTCAAGGCTTTATAAGGATAGGTTGTCTTTTGCTCTTGGATTGTCTGATAAGAATCTCCAAAGGGAACTGCTCAAATAGAACATCAAATAGAAAATGATGAAGTTCAGAACTCAGTAATTTCCCAAAGCTCTTCTCACATATTTGTAGTTCATGTCATTGGTTTAAATACATCTGCATTGCAGAGTTTGGACATTCCAAATCCACTGTTGGTTATAAGTTTACAGTTGACAATAATTCAAAGGATTACTTTAAAGGAATCTCAATGACCTGTCTAATTATGAGTATGCTGTAATGGTACTTTGCTAATGTACAGACATATATCCAGAATGGTGCCTTCAGAACTGATTGGTTACGACAACTGAACAGGTGCTAATATTCTTTGATGCCAAAACCTTGAGGCAAGGTTTTATTTTGTTATTTGTGTCACATACACAGGTGGTGCGAGTCAATGATAATGGGGCATGGAGGTAGACACAAAAAGCTGGAGTAACTCAGCGGGTCAGGCAGCATCTCTAGATTTTGGGTTGAGACCCTTCTTCAGACTGAGCACCGGGGAGAGGGAGTTACAGAGTGTAAGAGATCAAAAGAAATGAAGATGAAGATCAAGGTCAAGATCCTTCTTCAAACTCAGTCTGAAGAAGGGTCTCGATCTGAAATGTCACCTATTCCTTCTCTCCAGAGATGCTGCCTGTCCCGCTGAGTTACTCCAGCTTTTTGTGTCCTCCTTCGATTTAAACCAGCATCTGCAGTTCTTTCCTGCACATAATGTAGCATGATTTTCCTTTTAAAGAAACTATTGCACTCAAGGCTTATGCAGTGTCGAACACTTAATGTAGCAACTTTCATCTGGGATTAATGGTGCATGAGCAGGCATTAGAAGTCAGGGAAGGTTAAATTTATACGGCAAGATGCAGCCATTGGCAGTGAAAGATATTTGCTAAAATTAATTCCCTCAGAATGAATGGGCCACAAACTTTCTGGGTTCTTTATCTTCTCATGGTGAACCATGATCCTACCACAACTAGAGAGCAGTCCTAAACTATTATCCAATTCATTGGTGACCCTCGGACTATCTTTGATCGGACTTTACTGGCTTTATCTTACATGAAACATTATTCACGTTATTCCCTTTATCATGCCTCTGTACACTGTGGATAGCTCGTTTAATCATATATTGTCTTTCCACTGACTGTTTAGCATGTAACAAAAGCTTTTCACTGTACATGTGACCATAAACTATTTTTTTCAGCTGGCATGAATCACAAAGAGCTCCGGGTTCCAATGCAAAACTTGAAGTGGTCGATGAGTTCTGAATACCATGGCATGAATCATAGAGTCAAAGAGCAATACAGCGTGGAAATAGGTCCTTCGGCCCAACTTGACCATGCCGACCAACACTAGTCCCACCTGCCTGCATTTGGTTCATATCCTTCTAAAGCTATCCTATCCTTCGATAACCTGAACTTTGAGAAAGGCCACAACACCTTCAAAATCATGTGCCCATTCTGCCTGGTTTTCTTCACTAAAATTAAACAAAAAGAATAAAATCCCACTTCCCAGAATATAGAGAATCAATAACCTCCCTTACACTCTGGTGAACCGACATAGATAAATTAAGCTTGAAGGAAATTATTTATGTGGATTTTCAGAATCGATTTAATTAGGTTCCACACCAGAGACCATTAACAAAACGAAGAACATTTGGCTTTGAAAGTATCTTTTAACATGAGTGGAGAATTTGTTAGAATGTTTTATATTTCCATGAAAATCACTGTGGAAAATTCAGCAGAAGGAGACATTGGTGAGGTTGAAGAGAAGGCCTCTCAGGAGACTCGGGATGACCCTGAGCACTTCAATGCTTTGTCTTCGTGAAGACTCTGGAGCAAGCCTTCCAAATGATGCCTCACATAAGGCAAGCTAACACTCAAAATAATTTAATTTTAATAATACAGAACCGATAAAACAGCAAAGAATTGCTGATTTTAAAGACAGATACAAAAAGCAGGCATAACTGGAGAAAAGGAATAGGTGACGTTTCGGGTCGAGATATTTTGGGATATTTGCTTATTTCACTCATGTTGCTGCTCTGCTCCTCGGCTGAGGTAGGAGAATAATGGAAAATAAGCATGCCACAGGAAACCTAAAAAAACAAGGTGCTGGAGGGTCAGAGGGGGGAATGGACGGATGGTGTTTTGGGTCAGGAACCTTCTTTCGAGTTTTTTGCTCAAGATTCTATCATCTGCAGTTTTTTGTGTGTCTGTGGGAAACCTACTCGTGTGTAATTAATAAGTAAAAACATGAAACCCCTTTGACTGCCAAGGTGTTTCCAGTCATTACGCTCCGTTGAGTCTTTCAGGAGACAATAAGTAGCCATTCAACTGGCTCTGCATTCTCACAACCTAAGTGGTGACCACATAGATTTATTACACGACTCTTTTGAATACAATAGGAACAGGATAAAATCAATCTTTATTATACCTCACTGCAGTAAAAAGTCCATATTTTAAATGGTGTCTTGTTGGATGATGTGAGATACGCTTTGTGCTCACAATCACTGCTCAAAGACTAAATCTTGGAAGCAAGAGTTTCTTTATTTTTCACGAATCTGCAGACCCGGGTGCCTCTCCAAGTCGAGACACACCGAAGCCAAAGAAGTCATCCCCCTTTATACACAGAATTTTACATTCAACCTCCCCTCCGGACCCTTCTCCAATCAGGGTCTGAGGTGCACAATCTGTAGGTACATCCCCCCAGTACCTCCCACATCATACATCGCATGTTCATGGTAATGAGCAGTTTCTTGACCAGGGGTGTGTTGTAATATTCATTTATTCTATTAAGCATGCTCAGTTGCTCATGACCTACCCTAGTTTTACTCACCTCCTAGTGAACCCTCTCAGTTCCCCTATATCAGTACTAAAGCTAAGCTATAGTGACAAGGGTCCCATCTATCACTCCATTCCACTGATAGGGATCTCTCTACATCACTCCCTTCTACCGCTATACAATGCTATTACTTCTTACTCAAGGACTCGAGGATGGGTCTGGTAACCTTTAGACACAGCTGTGTCAGAACCCTCTCTCCAGCCCCTATCAGTTCAAATTCTCTTTAAAACTCCTTACTTTAATGGGGTTTAATCACTTTATCCCTCACAGATGAGTTGCTGAATATTTCCATTACTACTGAGGCATTGAGTAACGTATGGAGAACTTAGAATGGAATCTATGAAAACTGTGGGATCATTGAACACCCAGCTGCTCTGTAAGAACTCTTGTCATGCCCTCGTTATTCGGCAAAGATAGACTTAACAAGCTGGAGTAACTCAGCGGGTCAGGCAGCATTTCTGGAGTAAAGGAATAGTTGGGGATGGGGCTTTGCAACTTGTCAGATGTGCCTAAGGAGTTTCCTGTGTAGGCCTGGTCATCTATTCTTCAATCAAGGTCCTGCTACCACTCCAGAGGCATCTAGACAAACAACATCTGTCTTCTGGATCCAGAGAACATGGGTTTGTGGGAATGAGGAACAATATAAACTTGGGAATGTGTAGGGAGGAACTGGTTTACACCAAAGATAGACACAAAATGCTGGAGTAACTCGACAGGCAGCATCTCCGGAGAGAAGGAATGGGTGACGTTTTGGGTTGAGACCTTTCTTCAGATTGAGAGTCAGGGGAGAGGGAGATATGGATGGGCAAGGTGTGAAAACAATAGATCAAAGCAGATGCTGTTCAAGGAAATGTAGAGTGGGTTCATTGTTGGCTGAGGGGAGGATGACAACCAGGCATACAAACAGTAAAATTAATTAAACTAGTCAGAGAATTAGAGTGGGGAGGGATAGAGAGTGAGGGAAAGCAAGGGTTTCTTGAAGTTAGAGAAATCAATATTCATACTGCTGGGTTGTATGCTGCCCAAGCTAAATATGAAGTGCTGTTCCTTAGTAAGTTGAGTTGTGAGTGTAGGTGGATGGGTCCCATTCAGAAAAATCCAAACATTACATCAGTATCTTTGATATATTTAAATCCTCATCAATGTTAAATCATTAAGAGATAGCTGTGCGCCCTCTAGCTGCAAAATGAATATTAAGTATGCAGAATTTAATGAAATACAGATTTAGGAGACAAGACAGGTCATTGACTCCCTCTTTAACAGAAACCTATTTCACCTCTTGACTGTAATTATTTTTTCCATTCTTCCCCGCATTACCTTACAATCCTAAATGATGATCATCTTTGAATGTCGTGTATTTGAACAACTGTTCTCAATCTAACTTTTAAGATTTGGAGACGCACAAACCTGCAGATGCTGGAATTCTGTGCAAAACGTTAGGTATTGCAGTGACTCAGTAGGTCACGGAGTATCTGTGGAGGAAATGGACAGGTGACATTTCTGGAAAAGTGTCCCATGCCAAAACGTCACCTGTCCGTTCACTCCACAGATGTTGCCTGACCTGCTGAGTCCTTCCAGCATTTTGTATTTTATAAGATTTATATCTATTTCCTCTTACCTTACCTTCTTATTTAATTTGCCACCTTGTTTTAGGATAAATGTTTTCCCTTGCATTTAGAAGTAACATCTTCTGATGAAAATAAGTGACATGCTCAATACTGAGCCTGCTATTATTGTCCTATCGTTCAAGAAGGAATTGCAGATGCTGGAAAATCGAAGGTAGACAAAAGTGCTGGAGAAACTCAGCGGATGAGGCAGCATCTATGGAGCAAAGGAAATAGGCAACGTTTCGGGCCGAATCCCTTCTTCAGAATCCTATCACTCAGTTTCCGTCGTAGCTAGTTCAATTACTGCACTTACAATACAAATCAGAAGAACTTGAAATACAGAGCAGATTCAACAGCATCCACAGAAGAAGGTACAGCAGGCAGTGAAGAAACCAAATGGCATGTTGGCCGTTATAGCAAGAGGATCTGAGTAAAGGAGCATGGAGGCCCTACTGCAGTTGTACAGGGCCCTGGTGAGACCACACCTGGAGTATTATGTGCAGTTTTGGTCTCCAAATTTGAGGAAGGACATTCTTGCTATTGAGTAGGTTCACCAGGTTAATTCCCGGAATAGCAGGACTGACATCTGATGAAACATTGGATCGACGGAGCTTATATTTGCTGCATTTTAGAAGGATGAGAGGGAATCTTATAGAAACATATCAATTCTTAAGGGATTGGACAGGCTAAATGCAGGAAACAGGTTCCCGATATTGGGGGAGTCCAGAACCAGGGGACACAGTTTAAGAATAAGGGGTAGGCCATTTAGGACTGAGATGAGGAAAAACCTTTCCAGCCAGAGAGAACTCCGTCGAGGTAAGAGATTAGAAAAGGTTTCCCCCAACCCCCCCCCGCCCCACATAAAACAAGCTAAAGAACACAAAAAACAGACATTTAACACATACTATTTAAACACAAAGAAGGAAAGGACAGACAGACTGTTGGCGAGGCAGCCAAATAATCTGTGGAATTCTTTGCCACAGAAGGCAGTGGAGGCCAATTCACTGGATGCTTTCAAGAGAGAGTTAGATATAGCTCTTCGGGCTAATGGATTCAAATGATATGGGGTCACCGGGTGGTGCCAGCAATGGCTGCCTCGCTAACAGTCTGTCTGTCCTTTCCTTCTTAGTGTTTAAATAGTCCGTGTTAAATGTATGTTTTTAGTGTTCTTTAGCTTGTTTTATGTGGGGGTAGTGGGGGGAAACTTTTTCTAATCTCTTACCTCAATGGAGTTCTTTCCGTATCGTATCTCCGTCCGCACTGTGGCGTAACATCGAGGAGTTGGCGGCCTTTGCTGTCGACCAATTTTGAGAGCTCCACCTTGGGTGCCTACGGGACTTTAACATCGTGGAGCCCGCAATCCCTTTGCCAGGTCCAACCGTGGGTACTTGCGGACTTAGCATCACAGAGACCGACATCGGAAGCTCCAAGCCATGGGAGTTTCGATCGCCCCGACGTGGGAGTTTCGATCGCCCCGACGTGGGAGTTTCGATCGCCGCAACACAGGGACTTCGACCGCCGGCTGCAGGAACTCCGATTGCCCCAACGGATGGTTCGACTGCACCGACCGCGGGAGAATAAAGAGGAAGATTGGACTTTTTTGCCTTCCAGATCCCCAGGTATTCAGACCTTATGGTGAAGGGGACGGAAGATCGATCGGGCCAGTTGCCGAAGAACATGGCCTCACTCTTCCTCTGGTTGACTCTTGCTCCCGATGCTAACTCAATTTGGTCGCAGATGCTGATGAATCTGTGGACCGACGCTGGATCCGAGCAACAGATGGCGACATCATTCATGTATAGGGCCCACACTGAATTGCACCAACATAAACTTGACCATTCATCATAACTGCATGTCGTAAACAGCCTTGTTTAGCTGATTAAACTGATTCCACTCATGTTTAATGTAGTGGTAAAATGTTATCATCATCATCAACAGCCATACAATAATTTAATAACAAGGAACTGCAGAGGCCGGTGTGTACCTAAGATAGACACAAAATGCTGGAGTAACTCAGCGGGTCACGCAGCATCTCTGCAGTAAATGGATAAGTGATGTTTCGGGTTGGCACCTTTCTTCAGACAATAATTGGTTCTGCCGGTTTTTAAATCATGCTTATAAATTATTAATTCATTTATGTGAAATCTCCTCATAATTGTGCATATTTATCCTCAATAAATTATGTATGGTTTTGTTGCATTTGATGGAACTGAAGGGAAGGAAGTTGGTGGAGAGGTGAAGACAGACACCAAAAGTTCGGCATACTTTTTTTTTCCAATTTTCTTCCTACTTCTCCTGAAGATGGTGATTCTTGTAGAAGTATGAATCCAAAGGCAATAACAGTCCTCCTGTGTCTCACCAGAGCCCACTTTTCACACCTTTTATGTTGACTGAAACCATTTTTTAAAATGTTATCAGATACTAATTTAACTCAGTGGGTGCACACAAATAAAGTTATTTCATAGAATCATAGATCATAGAAAATAGGTGCAGGAGCAGGCCATTCGGCCCTTCGAGCCTGCACCGCCATTCAATATGATCATGGCTGATCATCCAACTCAGTATCCTGTACCTCCCTTCTCTCCATACCCCCTGATCCCTTTAGCCACAAGGCCACATCTAACTCCCTCTTAAATATAGCCAATGAACTGGCCTCAACTACCTTCTGTGGCAGAGAATTCCACAGACTCACCACTCTCTGTGTGAAAAAAGATCTTCTCATCTCGGTCCTAAAAGACTTCCCCGTTATCCTTAAACTGTCACCCATTGTTCTGGAGTTCCCCAACATCGGGAACAATCTTCCTGCATCTAGCCTGTCCAACCACTTAAGAATTTCGTAAGCCTCTATAAGATCCCCCCTCAATCTCCTTAATTCCAGTGAGTACAAGCCGAGTCTATCCAGTCTTTCTTCATTTGGAAGTCCTGCCATCCCAGGAATCAGTCTGGTGAACCTTCTCTGTACTCCCTCTATAGCAAGAATGTCTTTCCTCAGATTAGGAGACCAAAACTGTACGCAATACTCCAGATGTGGCCTCACCAAGATCCTGTACAACTGCAGTAGAACCTCCCTGCTCTTGTACTCAAATCCTTTTGCTATGAATGCCAACATACCATTCGCTTTCTTCACAGCCTGCTGCACCTGCATGCCTACTTTCAATGACTGGTGTACCATGACACCCAGGTCTCGTTGCATCTCCCCTTTTCCTAATTGGCCACCATTCAGATAATAATCTACCCTCCTGTTTTTGCCGCCAAAGTGGATAACCTCACATTTATTCACATTATACTGCATCTGCCATGCATTTGCCCACTCACCTAACCTATCCAAGACACCTTGCAGCCTCCTAGCATCCTCCTCACAGCTAACACTGCCCCCCAGCTTCGTGTCATCTGCAAACTTGGAGATGTTGCATTCAGTTCCCTCATCCAGATCATTAATATATATTGTAAATAGCTGGGGTCCCAGCACTGAGCCTTGCGGTACCCCACTAGTCACTGCCTGCCATTCTGAAAATGACCCGTTTACTCCTACTCTTTGCTTCCTGTCTGCCAGCCAGTTCTCTATCCACATCAATACTGAACCCCCAATACCGTGTGCTTTAAGTTTGTATGCTAATCTCTTATGTGGGACCTTGTCGAAAGCCTTCTGAAAATCCAGATATAACACATCCACAGGTTCTCCCTTATCCACACTACTAGTTACATCCTCAAAAAATTCTATAAGATTCATCAGACATGATTTACCTTTCATAAATCCATGCTGACTTTGTCCAATGATTTCACCGCTTTCCAAATGTACTGCTATCCCATCTTTAATAACTGACTCTAGCATTTTCCCCACTACCGATGTTAAACTAATTGGTCTGTAATTCCCCGTTTTCTCTCTCCCTCCCTTTTTAAAAAGTGGGGTTACATTAGCTACCCTCCAATCCTCAGGAACTACTCCAGAATCTAAAGAGTTTTGAAAAATGATCACTAATGCATCCACTATTTCTGGGGCTACTTCCTTAAGTACTCTGGGATGCAGCCTATCTGGCCCTGGGGATTTATCAGCCTTTAATCCATTCAATTTACCGAACACCACTTCACGGCTAACCTGGATTTCACTCAGTTCCTCCATCTCATTTGACCCCCGGTCCCCTGCTATTTCCGGCAGATTATTTATATCTTCCTTTGTGAAGACAGAACCAAAGTAGTTATTCAATTGGTCTGCCATGTCCTTGTTCCCCATGATCAATTCACCAGTTTCTGACTGCAAGGGACCTACATTTGTTTTAACTAATCTTTTTCTCTTCACATATCTATAAAAACTTTTGCAGTCCATTTTTATGTTCCCTGCCAGTTTTCTTTCATAATCTATTTTCCCTTTCCTAATTAAGCACTTTGTCCTCCTCTGTTGGACTCTGAATTTCTCCCAGTCCTCTGGTAGGCTGCTTTTTCTGGCTAATTTGTATGCTTCGTCTTTAGTTTTGATACTATCCCTGATTTCCCTCGTTATCCAGATGCACTACCTTCCCTGATTTATTCTTTTGCCAAACTGGGATGAACAATTGTTGTAGTTCATCGATGCAGTCTTTAAATGCCTTTCATTGCATATCCACCGTGAACCCTTTAAGAATCACTTGCCAGTCTATCTTGGCCAATTCACGTCTCATACTCTCAAAGTTACCTTTCTTTAAGTTCAGAACCCTTGTTTCTGAATTAACAATGTCACTCTCCATCCTAATGAAGAACTCAACCATATTATGGTCACTCTTGCCCAAGGGGCCACGCACAACAAGACTGCTAACTAACCCTTCCTCATTACTCAGTACCCAGTCTAGAATAGCCTGCTCTCTCGTTGGTTCCTCTACATGTTGGTTTAGAAAACTATCCCGCATACATTCCCGCATACTTCATAAAGAGACCTCTCTGTTTCCAATTCAAAAATCTGTAGATTTCCCCTCACAATCTTGTTCAGGGCAATGGAATATCTCACAGGAATGTAACTCACTGGTCAGGCCGCATCTCTAGAGAATATAAATTGGTAACATGTTCTCCAGAGATGCTGCTTGACCTCTGAGTTACTCCAGCACGTTATTTCTTCTACTGTAAACCAACATCGGCAGTTCCTTGTGTTTTAGTTTAGTTTAGAGATACAGCGTTGAAACACCTTTCAGCCCACCAAGTCAGCGCCGACCAGTGATCCCCACATACTTACACTATCCTAGGGACAATTTACAATTATAACAGGGTACACAAAAAGCTGGAGAAACTCAGTGGGTGCAGCAGCATCTAAGGAGCGAAGGAGATAGGCGACGTTTCGGGTCGAGACCCTTCTTCAGACTGGTCAGGGATCAGGGAAACGAGAGATATAGACGGTGATGTGGAGAGATAAGGAACAATGAGTGAAAGATATGCAAAAAAGTATCGGTGATAAAGGGAACAAGCCATTGTAAGCTGTTTGTGGTGTGAAAATGAGAAGCTGGTGCGACTAGGGTGGGGGAGAGATAGAGATAGAGGGAATGCCAGGGCCCGAGGGCTGAGGGAGAGGTGGGAAGGGGAGGAGACAGCAAGGGTTAACAGAATTGAGAAAATTCAATATTCAAGCCCAAAGGATGCAGACTCCCCAAGCGGAATATGAGGTGCTGTTCCTCCAGCTTGCGGTGTTGCTCACTCTGGCCGTGGAGGAGGCCCAGGACCGAGAGGTCGGATGTGGAATGGGAGGGGGAGTTGAAGTGCTGAGCCACCGGGAGGTCGGGTTGGTTATTGCGGACCGAGCGGAGGTGTTCGGCGAAGCGATCGCCAAGCCTCCGCTTGGTCTCACCGATATAGATCATCTGGCATCTGGAGCAGCGGATGCAGTAGATGAGGTAGGAGGAGGTGCAGGTGAACCTCTGTCGGACCTGGAAGGACTGCTTGGGTCCCTGAAAGGAGTGGAGGGGGGAGGTGAAGGGACAAGTGTTGCATTTCTTGCGGTTGCAAGGGAAAGTGCCCGGGGAAGGGGTAGAGTGGGAGGGGAGGGAAGAATGGACAAGGGAGTTGCGGAGGGAGCGGTCTTTGCGGAAGGCAGACGGGGGGGGGGAGATGGGAAGATGTGGCGGGTGGAGGGGTCACGTTGGAGGTGGCGAAACTGGCGGACTATATGTTGTATTTGCCGGCTGGTGGGGTGAAAGGTGAGGACCAGGGGGACTCTGCCCTGTTTGCGAGTGGGGGAATGGGGAGCGAGGGCAGTGTTGCGGGGTATGGAGGAGACCCTGGTGCGAGCCTCATCAATAGTGGGGGAGGGGAATCCCCGTTCTCTGAAGAATGAGGCCATTTGTGATGACCTGGTGTGGAACACCTCATCCTGGGAGCAGATGCGGCGTAGACGGAGGAATTGGGAATAGGGGATGGAGTCCTTACAGGAAGCAGGGTGGGAGGAAGAGTAGTCCAGGTAGCTGTGGGAGTCAGTAGGTTTGTAGTGGATGTCGGTCAGGAGCGTATCACCTGCAATAGAGATGGTGAGGTCAAGGAATGGTAGGGAAGTGTCGGAAATGGTCCAAGTGTATTTGAGTGCCGGATGGAAGTTGGTGGTGAAATGAATGAAGTCAGTCAGTTGTGTGTGGGTGCAGGAGGTGACACCAAAGCAGTCGTCGATGTAACGGAGGTAGAGGTCGGGGATGGGGCCCTGGTACGCCGAGAACAAGGATTTTTCGACGTACCCAAGAAAGAGGCAAGCGTAGCTGGGGCCCATGCGTGTCCCCATAGCTACGCCTTGTGTTTGGAGGAAATGGGAGGAATCAAAAGAGAAGTTATTGAGGGTGAGGACCAACTCTGCTAGGCGGCGGAGGGTGTCAGTGGACGGGTATGGGTTGCTCCTCTGGTCGAGGAAGAACCGGAGGGCTTTGAGACCGTCCTGGTGGGGGATGGAGGTGTAGAGTGACTGGACGTCCATGGTAAAGATGAGAGGATGGGGGCCTGGAGAATGGAATGCACGGAGCCGACGGAGAGTGTCTGAGGTGTCTTGAACATAGGTGGGGAGGGATTTAACATCCCCTAAGGGGGATAGGATGGCGTCAAGGTATGTGGAAATGTGTTCGGTGGGGCACGAACAGGCAGAGACAATGGGTCTGCCAGGGCAGTCGGGTTTGTGAATTTTGGGGAAAATCGGGCCGTGCGGGGCTGGGAAACGATGAGGTCGGAGGCTCGGTGGGGTAGGGAGCCCGAGCTGATGAAGTTGGTTATGGTGCTCGAGATGGTGGCCTGGTGTTCGTCAGTGGGGTCATGGTCCAGGGGTAAGTAGGAGGAGGTGTCCGAGAGTTGGCGCGCGGCCTCCGCTTTGTAGAGATCAACGCGCCAGACTACCACGGCACCTCCCTTGTCGGCGGGTTTGATAACCCAGTCTGGGTTGTTACGGAGTGAGTCGATGGCAGTACGTTCAGGGCTGGAGAGATTGGAGTGAGACAGGGGGGTGGAGAAGTCGAGGCGGTTGATGTCCCAACGGCAGTTCTGGATAAATAGTTCTACAGCCGGAAGGCTACAAGGGGGGTTCCAAGTGGAGGCGGTGCGTGGGAGACAGGAAAAGGGATCATCAGTGGGGGGCGAGGGCTTCTTCCCGTGGAAGAACGCTGTGAGACGGATGCGACGGTAGAAGCGCTCCAAGTCGTCGTGGGCGCGGAACTCATTGAGGTGGGGACGGAGGGGGACAAAGGTGAGACCTCTGCTGAGGACAGACCGTTCGATGTCGGAGAGGGGGAGGTCCGGGGGGATGGTGAACACGCGGCAAGGATGGGGGTTGTGGCCGGAGGAAGGCAGGTGAGTGGACTGAGGACGAAGCGTTGTGTGGTGGGGGGGGGGTGGAGGGTGGTCAGGCGGTAGGGGGGTATGGGGGCTGTGGTGTGGGTGGGGAAGAGCAGGGGTTACATGGTAGGGGGGGGATGGGGAAGACCCAGTGGAATAGCCACTAAGGTTACTGGGGCTGGGGAGACGGGCACTAGGACCCAGTGCCGTTAAAGACAGAGTGGTGGGGGGCGTTAGCAACGTGGAGGCTTCAGGCCCACTGCAGAGTCCAGTCTGCAGGTGAGGCGACGGCTGCAGGCTGCTGGAGGGCGGTGGAGAGTCGTGGGTCGGCGGACCCGAAGGTAGGAGTCCGCGGGCAGTGGAGTCGGGGTCGGCGGGCGATGCGTTGGAGGTCCCGGTGGGCGGGTGGTCGGTCCGACCGGTGAGGCGGCGAGATGAGTGGGGTGCGGTGCGGCGGCCGTGTTCGGGTGGCCCCGGTCCGGCGGCGATGCAAGGTGAGGCGGGTGCGGTTGTGGTCTTCGGCGGGCCCAGTACACCGGCGATGCTGGATGGGCCCGGTGCGGCGATGGGGTTAGGTGGTCCCGGGGGGCGGCGAGGTTCGGCAGTCGCGTTGCGCTGGTGAAGGGCGGTGGAATCGGGGAGGGGGAGATAAACAGAGTTACCAGGCAGGCAGCGGGGCTGGGCATCATCAGTAGGCAGGTGGAGGTCGGCGGCAGCATCGGCGTGGAGGTCGGTGAAGGCGGCGTCCTGGTGAGTCCTGGAGGCGCTCCTCGTGGACAAGATGGCGTCGGGGGACTCAGGCCGGCGGCTCGGGCCAGAGTTGGGGCCCGGGGCCTGCGGGCGGTCGAGTCGGCGATTGTCGATGGCTGGAACGGCCTGGAGGCGGGCTAATTTCAGGTCCTTGGTGGAGGTAAGGTGGGACAGGAATTGTTGATTGAAGCGCCCGCATGGATCTTCCGGAGGATGTAGTGTAGTTGGGGTCCGTTGCAGGTCTGGGTGAGAGAGGCCCGAAGTTTCGGGAGCGTCAATGCGAGGTCCTGCTGGTGTCGGCGCATTGCAACCAGGGTGGATCTTAGTGCCCGGTTGGAGAATTGTACAGTGTGGCGGCAGATGGCCTGTCGGTACCGATAGTCCGGCTGGGGTCCGAACTGGGAGGCAGGGAATTGGAGCTGGAATCCACGGGGTATGAGATGGAGGCGCAGGCAAGCCCCGAGGAAGCAGATGTGGCTGTGGTATCGAGTCTGGGTGAGGATGTGGTCGTAGAGTTGGAGGGAAGGGGGTATCACAGAGGGGGAGCAGTTAGAGAGGAGGTTGTGAAACTGTCTCCGTAGGGAGGAGGAGAACTTCTTCAAAGTAGGCATACCTTGAGGAGATATCGCAGTGGAGTAGACAAAGTTTTAAAGAAGGAACTGCAGATGCTGGAGAATCGAGGGTACACAAAAACCTGGAGAAACTCAGCGGGTGCAGCAGCATCTAAGGAGCGAAGGAGATAGGCGACGTTTCGGGTCGAGACCCTTCTTCAGACTGGTCAGGGATCAGGGAAACGAGAGATATAGACGGTGATGTGGAGAGATAAGGAACAATGAGTGAAAGATATGCAAAAAAGTATCGGTGATAAAGGGAACAAGCCATTGTAAGCTGTTTGTGGTGTGAAAATGAGAAGCTGGTGCGACTAGGGTGGGGGAGAGATAGAGATAGAGGGAATGCCAGGGCCCGAGGGCTGAGGGAGAGGTGGGAAGGGGAGGAGACAGCAAGGGTTAACAGAATTGAGAAAATTCAATATTCAAGCCCAAAGGATGCAGACTCCCCAAGCGGAATATGAGGTGCTGTTCCTCCAGCTTGCGGTGTTGCTCACTCTGGCCGTGGAGGAGGCCCAGGACCGAGAGGTCGGATGTGGAATGGGAGGGGGAGTTGAAGTGCTGAGCCACCGGGAGGTCAGGTTGGTTATTTTACAATTATAACAGATCTGTATGTCTTTGGAGTGTGGGAGGAAACCGGAGACCCCGGAGAAAACCCTCGCAGGTCACGGGGAGAACGTACTAACTCCATACAGACAAGTGCCCTTAATTAGGATGGAACTCGGGTCTCTGGAGCTGCAAGGCAGCCACTCTAACTCTGTGCCATCATGCCGCCTAGAATACCTTCCAGTTATGTATAAAATATTGAGATCTACAGTATAAATGTTCATATAAGTCACGACTGTTCGGGTCCATGAGTTGAGTTTAGTTTATTGTCACGTGTACTGAGGTACAGTGAAAAGCTTTTATTGCATGCTATCCAGTCAGCGGAAAGACCATACATGATTACAATCGAGCCATCCATGGTCAGTTATACACAAAAAGCCAGAGTAACTCAGCAGGACAGGCAGCATCTCTGGAGAAAAAGAATAGGTGACGTTTCGGGTCGAGACCCTTCTTCAGACTGAGAGTCAGGAGAAAGGGAAATAAGAGATATAGACAGTGATATAGAAGGACATAGAACAAATTAATGAAAGATATGTCTATACACTGTGCTTTGTACCAGTGTAAAGTGAGACCAGTTGAAGTGTTTTAATGCAAATTGGGAACAGTAGTATAATTATAGCCTGGCCTGCGATGTTCAATAATTTACCAATCAGAAGATGCCAAGTTTCATTTCCTGCCTAACTCCACGTTCATGCAAAGCATGTTGAGTGTGAGTGGCGATTGTTACTTTAGAACTGCCATGCCTTCACATATTCTATCATGTGCATAACTGTCCTCTGGATTGTGACATTACAGTAAGTTCAAGAGACAATCTGTGATGAGTCCTGAACACATTGCACAGTTTGATCTCACATCTCATATGTAAGTGTACATTCTGTACATATAGTTTACCCCGGCAAAAGGATTGAAAAGAATCCCATCTATTGATTGCGACAACAATGAGGATATTGAATATTTGGATCTATTGGCGGAGTGAATAAGAAATGTTCACAATTAATCACAACAATTTTGAATACAAATGAAAAAGGAAGCACCTGGAAAACTTGGTGGAAGTGAAACGACAATCATCCTCAAAGTGGAAGATGGTACAAAATAGCAGTCCAGTCCCATTGGGTTAGCTTTGAAATATCTGAAGTAGACCATAGACCATTGAACAGTACATCACAAGTCAGCCCCTTCTACCTACCATGTCTGTGCCGAACATGATCATCTCTTATCCATTTGCACACAATCCATATCCCTGCATTCCTTGCATATCCAGAAGCCAACTCCAATTTAGTACTTTCCCGCATGGGAATTCTCCCGATTAAAAACAACCTTGAAACTTATGGAGATGTGATCACTATCCCCATTGAAACACCAGTCACCTGGCCAGGCTCATTTCCCAACACAAGATCCAGTATGTTCCCTTCTCTGGGGTACACAAAAAGCTGGAGAAACTCAGCGGGTGCAGCAGCATCTAAGGAGCGAAGGAGATAGGCGACGTTTCGGGTCGAGACCCTTCTTCAGACTGGTCAGGGATCAGGGAAACGAGAGATATAGACGGTGATGTGGAGAGATAAGGAACAATGAGTGAAAGATATGCAAAAAAGTATCGGTGATAAAGGGAACAAGCCATTGTAAGCTGTTTGTGGTGTGAAAATGAGAAGCTGGTGCGACTGGGGTGGGGGAGGGAGATAGAGATAGAGGGAATGCCAGGGCCCGAGGGCTGAGGGAGAGGTGGGAAGGGGAGGAGACAGCAAGGGTTAACAGAATTGAGAAAATTCAATATTCAAGCCCAAAGGATGCAGACTCCCCAAGCGGAATATGAGGTGCTGTTCCTCCAGCTTGCGGTGTTGCTCACTCTGGCCGTGGAGGAGGCCCAGGACCGAGAGGTCGGATGTGGAATGGGAGGGGGAGTTGAAGTGCTGAGCCACCGGGAGGTCGGGTTGGTTATTGCGGACCGAGCGGAGGTGTTCGGCGAAGCGATCGCCAAGCCTCCGCTTGGTCTCACCGATATAGATCATCTGGCATCTCTGTTGGACTATCCGCAACCTTTACGGTTTCAAGAAACCTTTACGGATACACCTGAGAAATCCTGCCATGATTTAGCCTTTGGCACTGAACAAATCTCAGTCAATATTGGGAAAGTTAAAGTCATACATTAAAACAATTCTGTTGCGTTGGCATCTTTCAGTAATCTGTCTATATATCTATCTCTATCTCCCGCATGCTATTAGGGGGCCTAGAGTACAATCCCATTAGAGTGCTTGTACCTTTCTTATTTCTAAGGTCTACCCATATGGCCTCAGTGGATTACCCCTCCAGTAGGTCCTCTCTGAATGCCATCATGACTGTCTCCCTGATTAATAGCGCAACTCCTCCATCTCGATTGCCTCCCCCTTGATCCTGTCTGAATCATCAAAACCTCAGAACATTGAGCTGTTGGTCATGTCCCTTTCACAGCCACGTTTCTGCAATGGCCACATCATAATCCCAAGCACTGATCCAGGCTCGCAATACTCTTCACATTGAGATAACCTTCGCTTCAGACCATCGATGCCACCCTATTTCTGCACCTCTCCATCTGTCTTTCCTTTGAGACTTGGTCCAAACCTCTATCTTCTCATCACTCCTTCCAATTTCTGATCTACTACTCTGGTTCCCACCCCCCTGCCTCTCTAGTTTAATTGTCTGAACTATTCATACATTAAATAGATGGTGGTATTGTTTAGAATGAATAATGTCAAAATAAAGAGTAAGACCAGAAAGACTCAGATTAAGACTATTTTGGACTTCAGGAAAGATGAACCAGTTAGAAAATAGCCAGATATCTGTTGTTGATAAAATTTGGTTCAGATAAGATGATCAATGTCCCTTTTAATGAAGTAACAGAAAATCTACAAAACCATTTCACATCAATAGTTAGATTCCTAGCAGCTGTTTGAAACCTGAGGTCAGGTGAAAGTAATACATTTGTTCCAAAAAATCGATCTTTGCCAGTTAAAGACACAAAATGCAGGATTAACTCAGCAGGTCAGGCAGCATCACCCGAGAATTGGATAGTTTGAAGAAGGGTCCCAACCCCGAACGCCATTTATTCATGTTCTCCAGAGATGTTGCCTGACCCGTTGAGTTACTCCAGCATTTTGTGTCTTTCCTTGGTAAATTAGCATCTGCAGTTCCGTGTTTCTACTCTCTATTTTTGCCAGTTTGTTCTTTCTTAGCCACATCAAGGTAATTTTACCAACCAAACAGCAAATCCAGTTCAAGTTACTAAATATTCAATGAAGAATACAAGAATACATCAATGAAAACGGCCTTCAAAATTCCACAGGACCTTTAGCCAGCTCATAAAAACTTTTGTAAATACAGAGTATCGGCAGGAAAATTGACAAGGGCATGAATGATACGAAATGCAGGTTGGGCAAGAGGTTTTGCTGCTGTATCGCGCGGCACAAGTTTTCACAGTGGCCAGATGTTTTTATTGTAGAAAGCAAGGCAGCATTGCCTCTTTATGTAAGTTAAAACAGAGTATAAAGCGAGCCTAAATGACAGATGGGGTATCCCAAGAAAACTGCACTATTTTAGAAGAAAACCACAGAAGGAAGAATAAGAATCATTAAGGGCATATGGAAACTTACAGCAAGGATTAAAAAAGTAAAGGTATTTCAAGATTAAAGATGAATAAACTTGATATTAATGTGAACATTGACACGGCTGCAGACTGCTCTCCCTCATGTAAACACATAATGTTAGTTAAGTGCTATTAGTCAGATAAACATTAAAATTATCTTGAGAAGGCTGGAAATAAATTCTTTAATGTCCACATTGATCACTTAATCCTAACAAATGATGTCTGAGAGAACAGCAGACTGTAAGACTAAAGATGTTTCTGAAGTGAGTCCAACTCCTGTTCAAGAGGAGTTAACATGTGTTGTTCAAACAAGGATTGAAGTTTGTTCATAAAATATGATGCTACTCTAAAAAACTACCTGGTAAATCTACAATTTCAAAACAAAAATCATTCACTTTACCATCGAAGATCACAAAGAGTATGGAAACTGGAGACTCCGGTTAAATTTGTACGATGTTAAATCAATTTTATAATGGTTATAATCAATTATCAATTAAGTTAAGTGCCTGAGTTTTAACTATTATTTACATGCCAAAACATTCCAGTCTAAAGTGTTTTTTGGTATCATTGCAAAAGGATGAATCAGTCAAGTCAAGTGTATTTTATTGTCATATGTCCCAAAATGGTACAATGAAATTCTTACTTACAACAGCACAACTGATATGTAAACATAGTACTCTGTAAAAGCCATAATAAACAATAAAAGTGCAAAGTCAAAAATAATTTGCAGAAGGCAAAAATCTAACAGGTGAAATAACAGGCATACAATATTTGTATCGAGATCATTCCATTCTGCAATTAACATTCTTTTGGTGTACAGTGTTGTTTATAAAGTCATGTAAGAATTCATAGTATGCTTTTTCCCATTTACTAAAGGCTCAAGGCTCAGTAATCTACAGACTAATTGATTGACTACAGGGGAAGTGGGCAAATTGGCATTAATATACCTTAGTATGTTGAATTTGACCAGTGTTACTATTTTCAATTCAAAATCTCCTGCACACATCATTCCTTTCAATTTATTTTGTAGTCCCTCGCAACTTGTCTTATCGTTCATGGGAAGGCCTTTAATCACTTGAACACGTTGGATTCTTAAACTTTTCTTCCATTTTCTTGTTCTACAAATTTCTGCAAACTCATCTCTTCAGCCAAACCCCAGTCTCTTACTTCTAGGTTCAGCGTTTATTTTCCTTATGTCTGACCGGGACGTCCCTTTACAAAGATTTAGATTTAGACGTTGTAAAGCTGGAAAGGGTGCAGAGAAGATTTACGTGAATGTTGCCAGAACTTGAGGACCTAAGCTACAGGGAGAGTTGAACAGGCTGGGACACTATTCCTTAGATCGCAGGAGGATGAGGGTCTCCATTTTGGAGTTGTATATGATCATGAGGGGATATAGATTGGGTAAATGCACAGTCTTTTGCCCTGAGTATGGGAATCAAGAACCAGAGGACATTAGTTTAAGGTGAGGGGGAAAAGATTTAATAGTAACCTGAGGGGCAGCTTTTTTGCACAAAGGGTGGTGGGGTTATGAAACATTCCTCCAGTGGATGTAGTTGAGGCAGATACTATCACAACTTAAAAAAAAACACATTTGGACAGATACATGGATAAGATAGGTTTAAAAGGATATGTGCCAAACACAGGCAGGTGGGACTAGTGTAGATGGGGCATGTTGGTTAGTGTGGGCAAGTTGGGCTGAAAGACCTGTTTCCACGTTGTATGACTCTACGTCTTACTATGTTTTAATCAGCGCAAGTTACTACGGTATGAAGGTGCGAGAGAATATAATTCTGATATCCATCGCATTCATAAATTATGATTGTAACTTCTGAAGCCCAAACTACATTTGTACATATGGAAAAAGGGTCACAACCCGAAACATCACCTAACCATGTTCTCCACGGATTCTGCCTGACCTGCTAAGTTACTCAAACACTGAGTCTTTTTTTTACACGTGTTCTCCTCTATCGCAATTTTTCAAGACTTTGCAATAACCATTATGATGCAAAGAATCACAAAACAAAATACTGGAAATCTGAAATGAAAGCAAAAATGCTAGAAATACTCTAGCCGAGATATAGAGATATAGAGCACATGCATGCTGATTGGGGGTTAGTTTAGATTGGCATCATGGTCAGCACAGACTCTGGGCTGAAGGGTTTGACCTCTGCCAACACGGAGTTTGAATTCAGGGCTATGATCTTTCATTCATACTGGAAAATTCTGACCTTTGCACTGAAATGAAAGTAACTTTTAACAACTATCACCAGAAGACAGATTTTTTTTTAAAAAGGGGGCTCTCCCAGCCAGCAGATGTCAATGTCTGAGGAGCCTTCAGGGCTTCTTTTGTAAAGGCTGGTTTTCCTTCCTGAGTTGTGTGTCCATGACTGATTGTGAATAGAGGGGCTGTCACATCATGTCACAGACTCAGGGGCAGATTTACATTTTAACCTCACGGCGGGTGGGCTGGAATATAAGGAAAAAAAAAACCCATCTGAAAATAACCCAGTCTCCTTCCCCCCCCCCCCCAAATAACACATTTGCAACAACACCAATCATTTCTTCCCAATTAAACGAATCCAGGTACTTAAAGTTGATCTGCAAGAAAGGAGGGGGTGTAAAAAAGAAGCTAGGCACTTTTGTGCAGCGTTTGGAGATGTGAGGTGGAAAAGGCGGAAGTTTGATGCTTTAATTATTTAGGAAAATATATATAAAAGAGGCAGACAGATGTGAGGCGGGTCCACGTGTGAGTTTTTTTTCAGACACAGAGATCTATTGTTCAGATCAATAAAAAGGGCAGTCTGAGTGGAAATAAAAAGAGACAAATCTTTGGATTTAAAACCCGACAGCGAGAGAAAGAAAGTAAGGGGAAAAACAAAAAAGAAAGAATTACAATTTGCGACTTTCAATCAAGTTGGCGGATATCTAATCACTTAGAGAAAGAGTTATTTGGGGGGGGAAGAAAAAACGGTTCTAGGAACGGTTTTTCTGTTGCCGGAAAAGAATTGAGGGTTTTCTTTAATTTTGTTGTGTTGAGCTGCCGCCGCCGCCGCCGCCGCCTGAGACAAAGATGCCTCGCAAGAAGGTGGAGAAGAAGAAATTAAAGGGTGGAAGGAAGAGGGAGAGAGACTTCAGCGACGAGGAGGACGTGGAGCTGGAGAACTCGGGCAAGAAGCTGGGCAAGCCGGCGCTGCAGACCGTCACCGAGCCCGACGAGACCAAGGAGAAAATAGTAAGCGAGCCCGCGGCTCGGCGGCCGGCCTTCAGCCCGGACTAACCCCCCCACTTTAACAACTCCCCGCAAACTCCGCCCGCCTCTGCTTTAGTTTACAATTTTCTAAAAGTGTAAAAGTTTTTTAGTTTTGAGAGGGGGAGGAAAGAGAAGAAAGCAACTTTTTCTCTCTCTGTCTCTGTGTGTTGGGGGCAACAAAGGCGACTTGCGCGAGGTGTTTTTTTGAGGTGAATTTACTTTTATTTCCAGGGATCTGCTGGCTATCTGTGTTGGTTTGTTTCTAATTGAGGGTTTTATTTTAAATGCGTATTTATTTGGAGGTTTTTTATTTGTTTGTGAGGTGATCAGCGTCGCCGCTCCGTCCCTTTTCGGCTTCTCCCCGCCGCTTGTTTAATTCATTTAATTCGGATGTGTTTTGTTGTTTTTATTTCTCTTGTTAGTTTGTTTTGATTTATATTTTTATATAATGTTTAAATCCCCTTTCTTCGTCCCCCCCCCCCGGGACCGTCCACTTCCCTCAACAACCTCCGCCATCGCTCCCCTTCGGCGTCTCCAGACAAAGAGGCGCCGGCGGACGGAAGGACCGACACAGAGAGAGGGAGACGGTCTACAAAGACGTCTCCTCCAGCCCGCACCACCTCACCCCCACCCCGGGCCGAGGGAAGGCAGCGGGCCGCCGGCTGCCCCACCGGCCTTGAGGCCGGGGCTTGTGACCTGTGACTAGGCCGCACACCGGCGGGCGGGCGGGCGCGCGGGCGGGAGCGCGGCTCGAACCCTCGCCTCCCCCATCCCGCCGCATTCACACCAGTCTCACTCGTTTATTTTAACATTAAATCCTTCCACATTTCTCTAAAACATCTCAATTTTGTCTTCCATTCAAACTCCGTCGGTGCAACTTATTTATTTCTTTGTGCTTTTACCTTTTTTTTCCTCCACCCCCACCCTTGCAATTTCTCTCAAGTGGCGATAGATGATGAATATTAACTTTGCTCTCGCTTTGGTAGAGGGGGAGAAAAACATTTTAAAATGTTTTTTGTCCTTTTCCCGCCGCTCTAATTTCCCGCCATTTCCCCCGGTGCGGGCGGCGGGCGGCGCGCATGCGCGGGCACCTCGCCGCCGCCGGTCCCGGGCCGAGCCAAGCTCTCTCAGCGGCGGCAGCCGGTCCCGGGCCCGCTCTGTCAGCGGCAGCAGCCGGTCCCGGGCCCGCTCTGTCAGCGGCAGCCCCCGGTCCCGGGCCCGCTCTGTCGGCAGCGGCAGCAGCCGGTCCCGGGCCCGCTCTGTCGGCGGCAGCAGCCGGTCCCGGGCCCGCTCTGTCGGCAGCAGCCCCCGGTCCCGGGCCCGCTCTGTCAGCCTCCCTCTGCCTCCATGCACCAGTGTCGTGAGAAGGTGGCTTGTGATTTCCCGCTGGAGGCTTTGTGTCAGCACTGTTACTAGAATTATTCATCGTAAGGCAGATGACACAAAAGTAGGTGGTTTTGCAGATAGTGGGAATTATGTTCCAAAGGAGGTAGTTGAGGCAGGGACAATCCCAACTTTTAAGAAACAGTTAGACAGGTACATGGATAGGACAGGTTTGGCGGGATATTGGGCCAAATACAGGCAGGTGAGACTAGTGTAGCTGTTGATGGGTGTGGGCCGAAGGGCCTGTTTCCACACTGACTAAGATCGTTTGTCAAAAAATTCCAGCAGGATCTTGATCAGTTGACCAGGTGGACTGAGGAATAGTTGATGGAGTTTGATACAGCTGTTGCATATTGCAAAGTCTAAACAGGGCAGGACTTACAAAGTGAATAGCGGGACTCTAGGGAGTGTTGTGAGCAGAGGGATCTAACAGTGTAGGTACACAGTTCCTTGAAAGCGGCATAGAGTGATTAAGAAGACTTGCAGCACGTTGGTCTTTGTCAGTCAGAGCACTGAGTATAGACATTTACAGTATTGTGTTCGCTTTTGGGCACCATGTTATAGCAAAGATGTTGTCAAGCTGGAAAGGGCACAGAGAAGATTTACGAGACTGTTGCCAGGACTCGAGGTCCTGAGCCATGGGGAGAGTTTTTGAAAGCTAGGACATTATTCCTTGCAGCGCATCAGGATGAGGGGTGATCTTATCGAGGTGTATAATATTGTGAATCATTTAAACAGGTACATGGTTCTTAAACGTAGTGACAGTACCTGCCTCAACTTCCTCCTCCGGCAGCTCGTTCCATACACCCACCAGCCTTTGTGTTTATATAAAAAAAATTAAATTAAAAAAAAGTTACCCAAGAGGTTCCTGTCAAATCTTTCCCTCCTTGCCTTAAACCTATGTCCACTGGTTCTTGATTCCACTGCTCTGGGCAAGAGACTTCATTTGAGCCTTCCGGCTATTAAATATTACAGTGCTCTTGCATATCAATTTCACTTCACCACTAATTACCATCTCATCTACACCTTCTCCCAAAGGTCTCCATCTCAGTGTTGAAAATACACTGAGAGTATTCATGGTCACCTCAGCATGCTGAGTTGCTCTGGCTCTGAATTTCCGAGCAGCTTGGGTGACCACTAAAAGGTGGCAAAATGATGCAGCAGTTGGTGTTGCCGACAAGCATCTCTGGTGACCCAATTTTAATTCTGACCTCTTGTCTGTACCGAGTTGGTATCTTCTTGTCACTAGTTTTTCACCAATTTCCTCCCATATCCCAAAGACATACTGGAAATTAGCGACTTTTAATTATCCCCAATGTTCCAAAACCATCAAGGGGAATAAAATAATAATTTGCACCATTTGAGGAAAAAGAGTGGGTGAAGGGAACTTGTGGCATTGGTTGGGCCTGGACTCCAGAACCAAAGGGCAACCTGTGTCTTATGTTAGTGAAAAGACTGGCTGAGAGCTAGACAGCTTTAAAACTAACTTTATTTGTTCATCTTTGAGTGTCACAGGGATATTTGACTTTCAGCGTGGTTCTTCTTACCACTGGGAGGACCCTATTACCAAACGTGCACGTGGTTTTGTGTTTTGTATTGTGAGGTGCGGTATATCATCCTGATTTTAAGCTTGTATTTATATAATTAAAAATATGGCCTGACATAACAAGGCCCAACAGAAGTGAACAAAATGAATAGATCTTTTCAACATTGATCTTCAATATAATTCTATTTAAATTGCTGATAGTGCTGCCATGAAATAGTAGATCTGTATTTTATTTAGAGTGTCTTATCATTTAATTTCTTCCACTTAATTAATGTTTGTATTTTTTTTCCTTCTGTATCTTTGCATTGCATCTCAAATTGCAGCAATTGTTGAATCTTTAAAATTGTTCCTTGGATTTGTTCTTTTTGATACACCGCGTGATTAAACTGGTTTGGACCGGGTGGGAGTGAACACTTGACTTGTGGAGTCTTTGCATGTGGCCTTGGTGAGATTTGTGCAGATCAAGGTTGACTCCTTTATTGTGCTACAATGTGGAGCACAGAGTGTTTGCCTTGGGGCCCTGAAAAAGTTGTCATTAAACAGCAGTTCCCAACCTTTACATGTCCTACTTCTCAGCTACTTCCAACAAGTTGCTTTTAAGGAGTTTGGGTAACTTGGGGATTTCTGAGAATTGATTGCAGTCCCAACAATCAAGGATGTTTATTTATAAGGACACAGGAGTAGGCTATTCTACCCATCAGGTCTATGCTAGCACTCATCAGATTCCACGTTTCGAATTTCTCCCTCGTCTTTTTTTACCCTGCAGATTATTCCTCTCACTCTTGTGCTCTACTTTTTATTCCCTATTCTATTATCTATATTAAGGATAGTTTACAGAGGCCAATTAACATACCGGAATAGTTTGGGGATCTGGGGGGAACCCAGAGAAATTGGCAGTTCAACAAGTCTCAGTTTGGGATTCACTGATGCAGACTAGTTGTGCAGGGATTGTTCTTTCCTCGGATGTCCTTTATAGAACTTTGTAAGATTGTACATTGGGAGTATTGACAATCCCAGATGTAAGCTGAAAGAATGGAGAGACAAAAAACGTCAGTTTCTGGAATCTTGATCAAAACACAAAGTGCTGGAGGAACACAGCGAGTCCGGACCGGACAGGCAATGTTTCGAGTCGGGGCCCTTCCTCATACTGATAATCCTGAATGTTTATCTCGTGATTTGGAAGTTCAGTTTATTGTCACGTGTACCGAGGTACAGTGAAAAGCTTTTTGTTGCGTGCTAACGAGTCAGCAGGAAGACAATACATGATTAGTAGTAGTTTTATTGGCAGAAATGACTTTGCTTTTCTGCACCCAATTTTCAGTAGTTTGAGGAACTCTGGCGGTTAAGAGGGTTTTACTGATCAGGCACCAACATGGAAGGCAACTGGTCTACATGTATGCCAAAATACATTTTGCCCAACATCAGACAACACATACACTCAAATGAATCTGCCAAACCCAGGAGTTTGGTGCTGGATTTAGAAGTTTGTTTTTTGTACAATCGGATGCTTTTTATACTAATGCTTCACACAATTTTCTGATATTATGCTGTATTATGAATTTCCCATTCAACCTTGCAAGTTGAATGTGAGTACAGGAGATGGGCCACTGCTTTGTGTTAGAAAGAGTGCACAAAACAGTCCTCGTGAGTTAAAAGGACAAAACACCCAATGAGAAATACTAAACCAGTGGGATTTTGGGTGGTTAGATAGCAGATTATCAGACCTGAAGAAGGGTCTCGACCCGAAACATTGCCCATTTCCTTCGCTCCATAGATGCTGCCTCACCTGCTGAGTTTCTCCAGCACTTTTGTCTACCTTCGATTTTCCAGCATCTGCGGTTCCTTCTTAAACAAATGAATGAAAGATATATCTTGTGTAGGAAAGAACTGCAGATGCTCATTTAAATCGAAGGTAGATCACAAAATGCTGGAGTAACAGCATAACCGGCAGCATCTATGGAGAGAAGGAATGGGTGACATTTCGGGTCGAGACCCTGCTTCAGACTTTCTCTCGTTTGAAGAAGGTTTTGATGCAAAACATCACCTATTTTCTCTTGAGATGCTGCCTGGCATGCTGAGTTACTCCAGCTTTTTATGTCTGTCCTCACAATATTCCAAATGTGGTCTGTCCAGTTACATTTAAAGCCTCAGCATTATGTGTAGGAAAGAACTACAGATGCTGGTTTAAATAGAAGGTAGACACAATGTGTCTGAGGAAGAGTCTCAACCCAAAATGTCACCCATTCCTTCTCTCCAGAAATGCTGCATGTCCTGCTGAGTTACTCCAGCATTTTGTGTTTCTATCCATCAGTATTCTATCCCTGCTTTTATATTCCAGTCCTCTTGTAATAAATGCTAACATTGCTTATGCCTTCCTTATTACTAATTAATTTCAAGCACCCCGTTTATGTCCAGTATATTGCCCTGAGGTGCGACTGTAATGATGTTCTGAGGCTTGACCTCTAGCGTCTCACCCAAGGATAGACACAAAATGCTGGAGTAACTCAGCGGAACAGGCAGCATCTCTGGACAGAATGGGTGACGTTTCAGGTCAAGACCCTTCTTCAGCATCACAGCCATGTTGCTTTGTGTGGTACATGATTCTAATCACTGGAGAGTTGCACATTGGCATTGATTTTTGCCATGATACCTTAATGCCACACAAGGTCAAATGCTTGAAGCTAAGGGCAGTCACTCTCATGCTACCTGCAGAATTTAGTGTTTTGGACGACATAATGACCTGTGATGTTGTACTACTGTCTCTCTCCAATATCCCCATTGCTTACACTCTTGAAAGATCAGCCTGAATGTTTTCACTAAGTTATTTTCATTCACCTGCTATCGTAATTGTAAAACTGAATTGCCCTTTGCAAATTATTGTTCTCAAACTGTAGCTACATTGCTGTGGATTGCTGTTGTGGTTAAAGATTGCAGATTTCCTCCCATAAAACCAGCATTTAAAAAAAAAAACTACAATCTTGTTTAGTTGCAGATTTTAATTTTCCATTGATTTAACTTATTTTTTATTCCTTGATCCTATAGAGGAATTTGAATTTCTAGCTCAAAGTCAGTCCATATCCCTGGAATTCTTTGCCTCAGGCGGCTGTGGAGGCAAAGTCAGTAGATATATGTAAGGCAGAGATAGATAAATAGATTCTTGATTAGTATTGGTATCAGAGATTATGGGGGGGGGGGGGGGTGGAAGATTGCAACCTTCACGTGGTCTGCCCTGTATTTAATACAATCAATTCGACGTGCACAAGCGGAAGAACAAGTTGCCCTACAACATTTTATATGAGAGGGAGAGGGAGAGAGAGAGAGCGCTAATTCTACCATCACATGATCATTGATAAAAGTACTATGCTTTTGTAGACAAATATGGAGAACTGTATTTGCAAATTGTGTAGTTTGTTAAAAGGCATGTTCTTTAAACTTTTGCAGCTATATTCAGTAGGCTGCCTTTTAATAGGGATTAAATGTGTTTTCATTATTCATATTAATGTTCGACAATGTAATTCCATCATGTCAAATATTGCTGTGGTCATTTTTTTTATAAACTTGATGACAAATTCGTTGCTGTTATTAAACTTTTAGAAAGTGACCAATTTGGCATTGGTGATTTTCTCAATGACAATGGCCAGAACTTTTTAAAAGACAGAAGGCATGATTTAATAACTGATCACAAAAACCTGCAGGAAATGAAAAGGCCTGTCAAAGATTCTATTTGGATGAATAGTTGTGTGCACTTCAGCAGTGTAGCCAGTGTCTTGGTTCTCAGAGTGTTAAGAGCTGGTGACATAAGCATTAAATATGTTTTAAATGCAAAATATAGATACCCGGTTACTCCAAGGTCATCTTGCCTGTGTTGGAAGTCAAACTACAGAAATGAACTGATAACTTCAAAAGAAAAGTTAAAATATTTTATTTTGGGACGGTGTTTAGAAAGAGTTGATATCATTGGTGCGTAAAGTGCAGGAGTAACTCAGGCAGGCAGTATCTCTGGAGTACGGGCAGCACGGTGGCAAAGAGGTAGAGCTACTGCCTTAACGCAAGAGACCGGGTTTGATTCTGACTACGGGTGCTTGTCAGTAAGGAGTTTGTACGTGCTCTCCGTGACCTGCGTGGGTTTTCTCCGAGATCTTCAGTTTCCTCCCACACTCCAAAGACGTACAAGTTTGTAGGCTAATTGCTTTGCTGTAAAATATAAAAATTGGCCCTAGTATGTGTAGGGTAGTGTTAATGTGCGGGAATTGCTGGTCGGTGCAGGCCAGCGGGCTTGTTTTTGCGCTATATCTCTAAACTAAAAACATGGCTAGGTGACATTTTGACCTGAAACATCGCCTATCCATGTTTTCTAGAATATAGAAATGAGGAACTGCAAATACTTGCGTCATTTTGTTTATTGAACAAGTGCATTTCCTTGTTTCTATGTTCTGGGTATCATGGGTTTTGGCTTGCAAACAAAGTATTAGATAGGAGGTTTGGCAAGGTTCTTGTACCAGTTTTCATTTTGAGCATTACAATATTAAATTCAACTTGGTCTTAATGTTTTAATCCCATAAGCTTGGCCTGTATATCAACCTTGCTACAATGGTATGTGCTTTGCTAATTTTTAATTGTCTTGAGCATCAGTAGCATAATTGTAGGATTTGAATTTCCAACCCCACATGTTACATAGCCGTGAGATGCAAACAAATGGTGGAAACCGCCTTCAGTCAATCAGTTAGCATCCTGCTGAGAAAGCAGATGTCACCATTACAGGACAGACCTTTTGACAGTTCTTGTCTCAGATTTCCAGTATGCAATTGTTTCCTGCGCTATGTGCAGCAGAGCAGGGAGGGAGAAGATTCCCGGAATGTAAACACTAGCGTGGTTAATGGTCTGTCTTTTCCTTGACTTCTTTGCAATTCTATATCCAATTGTGATAATTTCATTGGTTTTGAGGTAATCCCAGATTTTAGGGCTTTGACAGATGAATGTTGGAGTAGTGTTGGTGAAACTATATTCTGGTATGAGTGAGCCCAGACTTCGATGGTCCTGTGCCCCTGAGATGGAGACGAGGGGAGATGATGGTGGTGATAGCACCATGGAGAGATCTGAAAACAAAAAAGGAATTACATTTTTCTTTGCTTCATTTGGAGCCATTGTACATTAGAAAGCAAAAGGTTGATGCGGAACAAGACTTGGTGTAAGTTAGTGGGCAACAGGGATTTGAAGAATGTAAATCCAGGGTACAATAATTATAATAGTCAAGTCTAGAAATCTGACAACGATGTTTGGCAGCATTGAGTTGAGACGGGGTCAGAATTTGGCCGTGTAAAATGGAGCAGTAGATTTGTGGCCTTGGAGACGGCACGGACTTCCACTGTCTAGAATAGACACAAAAAGTTGGAGTAACTCTAGCGGGGAGACAGCATCTCTGGAAAAAGGGAATTTCAGGCCAAGACCCATATTCAGACTGTCTAGACCCCAGTTTAATTCGGGAGATCATTTGGGAAGGGGATGGAGTCTGCTATGGCTTGGTAAGTGTGTGACAGCCACTGAAGTCGACGTTTCCCCAGTGATTTAATTGAAGGAAATTTTATGCAGATCCACTTTTGGATGTCTGCCAAACTGTCTGCCAGTATAATGAAGTTGGAAGGGATTGAAATACACTGGGTTTTATCTGTGCCATCCAGGAATGGAAATGTAAGTGTTAAAACCCCTCTCCCTGCTTCTACTACACATCTGTAGGGAAGGGAGAGGAGCTTGGCACCGATCATTAGTGTTAATAGCAGTTAATCGGTTACCTCTGTTGCTTCAATCACTTCCCCGTCATGTCGGCAAACTTCCTCAAGAGATTTTCCCCTTGTTCTTGGCCCTGAATCTGAATCTTTTCACAATCTTAAATCCTACTTTCACTTTGTCATTGAATTACTGCCCCCTCCTAGCCACACCAGTCTTCCCTCCCCAAGGCCCACATTAGCTGATGTGCTTCTCTCACCTTGGGTATTATTTTCCCCTCCTTCAAATCTAATGGTATTGTCCCTCAAGCCCTTTGGCCTTCTGTCCCTGATAGACCATATCCAGTTGGATTTCGAAGTCTGTTATCTGGCAACTGAATCATCCTACCACAACTAGAGAACAGTCCTGAACTACTATCTACCTCATTGGTGACCCTCAGACTATCATTGGTTGAACTTTACTGGCTTTATCTTGCACTAAATGTTATTCCTTATCTATTATCTATGCACTGTAAATGGCTCAATTGTATTCATGTATTGTCTTTCCGCTGACTGGTTAGCACACAACAAAAGTTTTTCACTGTACCTCGGTACACGTGACAATACATTAAACGAAAGTATTGCTGTTTCAAATCTGTCTGTTTTTCCTGGTGGAATTCCCTCCGTTGGCTCTCCATACCCGCAGTACTGGAGCAGCTCTTGCCTGCATAACCTGATTACCCCCTCCTCCCCTCTCCTCCTGGTCTTAGACTGGCCAGTTACCCATTCAATCCTCTGCCAAAGGCTCTATATTGACATTCAACTGGCTGGGGAATATTTTTCATTTCTTTCCATGTTTCTCCATCCATCTGTTTCTGTGGAATTATATCTGAGGGCTTCTGCTCCAGATTCTAAACCTTTCTTACCACATTTGCTGACTGTGCCAAGTTTTCCCCTCTGACATTACCTTGCCTCCTATAAAGTTTCTAAATCATGTGATAGGAGTAGAATTAGGCAATTCGGCCCATCCAGTCAACTCCCCATTCAATCATGGCTGATCTAACTCTCCTCACGCCATTCTCCTGCCTTCTCCCCATAACCTCTGACACCTGTACTAATCAAAAATCTATCTATCTCTGTCTTAAAAAAATATCCACTGACTTTGTCTCTACACCCTTCTGTGGCAAAGAACTCCACAGATTCACCACCCTCTGACTAAATCGCCTATGTTTCCCAGCAGAGTTTTCTTCCAACTGAACAGACAAGGATCAAGGACATTTCCCTTGGTCCCCGCCATAAGCCTTATTTCCTAATCGGTGACTTTGTCCACATCTGTATCTATAACTGCCATCCACGTCGGTGGTTCTTAACCTTTTTGGCACCAGTACGCGCATACGTGAACAAAACACTATGGTATGTACCTTTGTTCGGTTCCTCAACAAATTGATATGTCATTTGTGTCCCCTTCATGACCCCTGGCAAAGCCCCAAATGACCCACAGGTTAAGAACCATTGACTACGTCGTACGAGACTCTCGGACTAACTTTGATTGGACTTTACTGGTGTTATCTTGCACTTAATGTTATTCCATCTATCGTGTATCTGTACATTGGCCCGATTGTAAATGTGTGTTGTCTTTCCACTGACTGGTTAGCACGCAACAAAAGCTTTTTGCAGTACCTCAGTACACGTGACAATAAACTCAAACTTTAAGGCAAAATCTGACTGGTCGCAGCTTTGAAGTGGCATATGAGCTTTGGCCCACATGCTGTGGCATCCCAATAAATGCTTCCTTTCAGCTCCAGGCATCGTGCCCGACACAGACATTGTGGGCTGGAGGCCTGTTTCTGTCCTGTACTGTCTGGCCTATCATATATCCTTTAGGCTGCCTCAGTTTTTCTGCTAGAATCCTAATCTACCCTCTAGTCTTGACCGTTCCTGACTGACCTTCCATGGTCTACCCATAAACCCGGTTGTCATAGAAACATAGAAAATAGGTGCATTCAGCCCTTCCAGCCAGCATCACCATTCAATGTGATCATGGCTGATCATCCACAATCAGTAGCCTGTTCCTGCCTTCTCCCCACTAAGAGCTCTATCTAACTCTCTTTTAAATGCATCCAGTGAATCGGCCTCCACTGCCTTCTGAGACAGAATTCCACAAATTCACAACTCTCTGGGTGAAAATGTTTTTCCTCATCTCGCTTCTAAATGGCCTACCCCTTATTCTTAAACTGTGGCCCCTGGTTCTGGACTCCCCCAACATGTTTCCTGCATCTAGCTTGTCCAATCCCGTCATAATTTTAAGGTAGACAAAATGCTGGAGTAACTCAGCGGGACCGGCAGCATCTCTGGAGAGAAGGAATGGGTGACGTTTCGGGTCAAGACCCTTCTTCAGGCTGATTATATATTATAATTTTATATATTTCTATAAGATCCCCTCTCATCCATCTAAATTCCAGGCAAATTGTACCCACATCCTAACACACACTGCCTTTGCCCAGATTCCCTGTACTCGCTGACCTATATTGGTTTCTGGGTAAGCACCCCCTTGTGTTTAAAATGCTTCCCCTGGTTACCCAGTCTCCTCTCGTCTTTATGTACTTCTCCAGCTGTCCCCCTTTTTCTAAGTTCCTCCAAGTCTGCTCTCTCGGGCATCCTTGTATGAGTCACTGTACAGTACTGCTGCAACTTTTTATCTGACGGTGTCCAACCCTTTGGGATTGTCTCCCAAAATGTTTCTCCTCAACTTTAGAAGTTCACCTTAACTAATCTTTTGTTTTTTTGCCAAATTACTTCCTTGTACAACTAAATGTCAGATTTTGGTACCCCTCCAACGAAAAGTCTTGGGGCCATATTCGTACTGTATAAATGAAACTCTGCTCTGCTACGTATTTTTGGGCGCTGGAGGAAATACTTAACTGTTCTTGACAAAGATGGTGCAACTAGTCAAGAGTGTTTTAATATATGTTCCCAAATGGAACAATGAAATTCTTACTTGCAGTAACACAGCAGATGTGTAAATATAGTAATCTCTGCAAGCACCATAATATACAACAAAAAAAACCTTCAGTGTATGTAGAAGAATAACAGTGACAATGCATCCGTGTCTACATAGTTTGGGACTTGCGTGGAGATTGTAGAATCTTCTATATGCAATTTTTATTTTTCTAAATCCATTATATGGATGTGAAGTATGGTGTCTTGCTTCTGTGTTCCTGGAATTTATCTCTGACTTATCTTTTGCAATCTTGTAAACTAAATGTTTCTTTTATCGTTAATGCTTTTCTTGCAGAAACTAGAAGGATCTAAGTACAAAGGACAGCTGCTTATCTGTGGAGCCACAAACTGGGACTTGATTGGTCGCAAGGAAGTTCCTAAGCAGCAAGGTAGGACTAGCACCTTCTCTGGATGCTATGGTACCCCAGCCTTGCTAATCTAGAGTTGCTCAAACTGCCTTGCAGCATGAAATTGCAACTTTGCATGACAAAGCAGACTTGCAACCAATCTGTCCAACAATGCCAGTTCACATGCTTGTGTGCAAATTGCCTTGCTATACATCTGTAGTCTGCATCAAACAATTGCATCTGGTCAATGGCTCTTTTAAAAAAAAAAATTAAAAAAAGTTTAAGAAGGAACTGCAGATGCTGGAAAATTGAAGGTAATCAAAAATGCTGGAGAAACTCAATGGGTGAGGCAGCATCTATGGAGCGAAGGAAATGGGTAATGTTTCAGGTCGAAACCCTTCTTCAGACTCTTCAGATTCTTTTTTAATAATCTCAATCATCCAGGTTTTTAAAAGGCTCCCTTCCAGGGGCAACTCAATGGCACAGCTGGTAGAGTTGATGCATCATAAGGGTTAGATTCTGACCCAAGGTGCTGTTCTTGTGCAGTTTTCCCTATAATTGCATGCATTCCCCCTTGTGCTCTGGTTTTCTCCTGCATCCCAAACATGTGCGGGATTGCCGGTTAATTGGTCTCTCTAAATTGCCCCTCTTGTGTAGGGAGTGGATGAAAAAATGGGATAATGTAGAACTAGTGTGAACAGGTGATGATTGATGGTCGGTGTGGATTTGGTGGGCTGAGGACAATGTCTCTACACTATTGACTTTGTTGTGTACTTTGCTTGCTAAATTTCCTTTTTTGTGCTTTTCTCCCTTGAAAGTGGTTCAGAATCCTCAGTGCAGATGTGTGTGTGTGTGTGTGTGTGTGTGTGTGTGTGTGTGTGTGTGTGGGGGGGGGGGGTCCAGATGCCCAACACCTCCAGCAGAATTGCTGTCTTCCGATCAAAGTTGAAATCCTGCACAACAGCTCCCATCCCCAACATAAGGATGCATCCCAATCTCTCCAGTCTGCTCTCACCTACTTCCCCATCCAACACATTGCATATGGGCAAAGCAGGTCCCATTGTAAAGAAATAAAAGAGAAAAAGTGCAGGAGTAACTCAGCAGGTCAGGCATCATCTCTGGAGAACATGGATAGGTGATGATTTGGGTCGGGGACCCTTCTTTTAGACTGAAGAAGGGTGCCGACCTGAAATGTAATTATCGGTCTGAAGAAGGATCCCAACCCTAAACGTTGCCGGGCCATATTCTCCTCAGATGCAGCTTGACCTGTTGAGTTGCGCGAGGACATTTGTGTTGTCTTCTGTAAACCAGCATTGACAGTTCCTTGCTGTATAAATAAATCAAACTTGGGCCCTTCTTAAACGGCATGTTAATTCTGCTCCTATCACTTATGAACCGCCATCTTGTGCGTTATGGCTTCCAGCTCCTGTTCCAGGCCCAGCCCAGAGCTCAAGCACCTATACTCCGTCCACTGCCTCTCACTGCCTCTAATTGTTCTCTGTAAATAATGAGCCACCAAAGATGGATGTCACCCAGAGATGCTGCCTGGTTAACCCACTTGGTTACCCCGGCATTTGCAGTTCCTTTTTGTTACAATGAGCCACCAAGTTCACTTTAATTACAAATAGTTGGTAGTCATAACAGCAGTATCTCAACAAGTTAAGATTAGGTAAATTATTGCAAGGGTTATTATTACGGTGGATGTGACATGGACTTAAACTAAATGCTGGAGTAACTCAGCGGGACAGGCACCATCTATGGAGAGAAGGAATTGGATATAGGCTGTACTTGTGACATGCTGAGCGGACCACTGCTGTCAACTAGTCTAGAGGCACAGAGTCCACTTGTGGCCAGAGCCAAGGTCCAAAACAATGGGTGATTGGTGGATCAAATTCACAGTGCCCTTACATTTTACAGAATGCCGCAACTCTAGCTAAACTTCCCCAATGTTCTCATGCAGGATTATTTTTAAAGGCTATTCCAGCTGCATTTTTGTTGTCTGAATCATTTGAGATCATACATTAACTGCAACCAGGGAGATAGATGTGACTACCCTCCCATTTGGCAAAGGCCCATTTACATTACTTTGATTGTAGTTTACATCTAATTTTTATCAACTGCAAGAGTTGATAACAATAAGTTTTGATAATATTAAACCAACCGTGACATGTTTGTCTGTTGCTTGGTTTGCCCACTTCAGCCTGTTACTTGCTGTAAACCATGCCAGCAGTGTTGCACTTGTGATAAAGAAGATGAAATGCCAGCCAGGCAGTTTTGTAACATTTTATTATCATGTTTGCTGCAATAACGTGCCAATAATAGTTTATCAATCTCTGGATTGTTTCAGTGGCTTATCGCAACTTGGGGCAGAACCTGTGGGGGCCAAATCGTTATGGCTGCCTCTCGGGGGTACGTGTGCGGACAGTGTCATCGGGCGCGTGTGCTGCCCACAACCTCATCATTACCACAGAGGGCACCATCTGGAGCTGGGGTAAGTGGCAGGGAGATGAATGAGGGGTTATGGAGAGCATGGGGTAAGTGGCTAGGAGCTGAGCGAGGGTATGACATCTTTGTGCACTGGGATTGCCTTTATTTTTTCAGTTGAATTGACTAAAAGCCAATTACTGACGGGTAACAGAACTTTGCTTATCAGTTTTGCATATATAGATTTGGATGTTTGGTTCTTGGGTTCCAGGATATTTAATTTTCAGCAATTTAGTTTATTGTCACGTGTACCGAGGTACAGTGAAAAGCTTTTGTTGCGTGCTATCCAGTCAATGGAAAGGCAATACATGATTATAATAAAGTCATTCACAGTGTACGGGAATAATGGGAATAATGTTTAGTGCATGATAAAGCCAGTCTAAAGTCCGATCAAACATAGTCCGAGGGTCGCCAATGATGTAGACAGTATTGAAGTGCAGAGAACCTGTTAGTTTAGAAACGAGCAGCTACTTTGGATCCGGCTGAGAATATAGTAAAGTTGGGGTCCATTGCCGGTCGAGGTGAGCGAGGGCTGTGGGAGAGTCAGAGCGAGGGCCCGCTGGTGCCAGTGCACGGTGGCCGGTGTGGAACGCAGGGCGCGGATGGAGAACAGTGGTAAGAGGCAGTGGATGGAGTGTAGATTCTTGAGATCTGGGTTGGGTCTGAACTGGGAGGCCTGGAACTGGCGCTGGAAGCCTTAACACAAGATGGTGGTTCATAAGTGATAGGAGCAGAGTTAGGCCATCAAGTGGCTGATCTATGTCTCCCTCCAAACTCCATTCTCCTGCCTTCTCCCCATAACCCCGAACATGAAAGTGTTGAGGAAAGTGTTGTGGTGGTGAAATAAACCATTGTTTCACTTTATTGCCCTTGTAGTCTAGTTTCATACAATTTGAATACTGCTTTTTAATCCCCAGCCTATCCACTTGTGGTGTTTACCAAAAACATTCTTGCTGTGCGCATTAAAGTTTGATTCCCAGGTTATTGATCTTGGGAATGTTTTGCTGTTTCATTGCCTGCAGTTCTGGTCGCAAGATTATTGGCAGGTTATTTAAGCTATGGCGAGGGTGCAGGAGATGTGTGAGGATGAGCTTTAAGGAGAGGTTAGACAGAGGTTGACAGCTGATAGAAGTTCATCAAATGAGGGCAATGGGGGGGGGGGGGGGGGGGGGGGGGGCGGGGGGTACATTGGAACTTCTTTCCTAGGTGAAAATGTCAAATCGCTGAGGGTGTAGTTATAAGGCCATAGGGGGCGAAGTTTAAACCAGATGTACAGGGCAATTTTTTATTGACAGTGCTTGGTGGTGGGGGCAGATGCGAGTGACATTTAAGATGCTGTAAGATGGACTCGGGAATTGAGGGATACGGATCACCAGCGGGCGAGAGTGATTAGTTTAATTTGACGTAATTCCAGCACAGACATTGTGGGCTGAAGAGCCTGCTCTTAATCTGTTCGGTTTTGTTATAAACATTTTGTGGGTTTTTAAATGCTTCTATTAATCGCTGGCTCACCTTCTACACTCTGAGAACACCTGCTTCCTCTCCGGTGTGTCCGTGATCAGTAGTCCTTCATTCCTGGAAATATTCTCGTAAATATCTTCTGTCTCCTGCAAAGTTCCTTTCTCTCATAAAAATATAACAATCATATTCCTAATCAAGTTGCAGGTTTTAGTACAGCCTTGTCAGCTTAAAGGATCAACTTGAATACAAACGATCATCTTTTGATAGTAGACGAAAATGTAGAGAAAGATCGATTTGATGCATGAAAACAAGAAAGGCACGTACAAGCATTGCCAATGACTGCTTTGGCTACAATGTTTTTAACACCCCCATCCCTTCTTTCCACCCCCCCCCCCATTTGTTTATCTCACTGTTCAGGCCGTGGTGAAAAAGGACAGCTAGGACACGGCGACACGAAGCGCGGAGAAGTCCCCAAACTTATTGATGCTCTCAAAGATCAGACAATCGTCGCAGGAGCTTGCGGGCGTAACCACAGTCTCTGTTTAACAGGTAACCCTGAGATTGCATGGAAAACCTTGGCATTCATTTTGTTTATGGAGAGAAAATACTCTATCTAGGCTCTGACTGGGCTAGGTTTAATGTCTGAGTGGCATATTGTACCTTAAATTGACATTATGAATTTTAATGGGTGCAGAGCTTAATATTTTGTTGGTTTGTGATAAGCTGTAAATAAGTCTTTCTGCATGTAATATAGCATACAGATAGATGTAACTTTAAGGGACATTATTACCTGCCAAGTTAACACCTGTGTAGGAAAGAACCTGCCTTCCACAGAACAGTTAGCACGAGTATTGTTACAGCACTCATCAATGTGCGGAGGGGCAGTTGTTAACTCAACGATAGACATAAAGCTGGAGTAATTCAGCGGGTCAGACAGTATCTCTGGGGGGAAAAAAGGAACAGGTGACATTTTCGGATTGAGACCTTTCTTCAGACAGGAGAAGGGACTCAACCCAAAATGTCACCTGTTTACTCCAGAGATGCTGTCTGGCCCGCTGAGTTACTCCAGCTTTTTGTGTCTATCTTCGAGTTAACACCTGCCCGTCCTTACATTGATGAGTGCTAACTGTTCTGTGGAAGGGAAGGCAAGCCGGATGATTTTGCAGGACTAATCCTTGGACAATTTTCTCTCTTCTACGATTTGGACAGCTCACTAAATGTAACAATGATAGCCCCCTGGGGAAGATGTGAGACTGGCAGATGACCCAGCCCTGTCTCCCTGACACGTTTCCAATTTGAAGACCGAATAAGGCTAAGTTTGCGGGAAGAAATTCTGTTTGTCATCCTAAATATAATTGAGTGTCGATGTGTTTGATTCCTTGCTGAACCTTTCAGACTTTTCATCTTCTGCATGACGAACTGCTGTCTAATCCTGGTTTTGATTGATTTCAAGTCTCGTGGGTTTTAAGATCATCAAGGGCTTGTAGTTGAAAGGTTACCGTGAATAGTCAATGATGTCCATTTCATTGCCGAGGAAGTGAAGCTGAGCATTTGATGTGGGGTCCAATGGCTGATAATTGCAGATTCTGCTTTAAGTCCCTGTATATTTGAACTACCTGACATTCATCTGGGTGCCACAGTGCAATGATAATATTTCTAAAATATGGTTTGGATATTTGATATAGAATATGCAGTGTCTTAGTTCCTGACCTGTGATACAAGGTTTGTTCTTGTGTTCACTTGGCTCTGCTTTGAGCTTCCATAGTGTAGATTTGTTGACACCAGGAACTGCAGATGCTGATATGCAAAAAAAGACAGTGCTGGAATAACAGGGCAGTTTCTCTGGAGAACATGGGTAACGTTTCGGGCTGGGACCCTTCTTCAGACTCCGCTCTGTTATGGAGCAGTGCAGATCAAACTATTCCAGCCCATGAGACTCTGCAAGATGTTGGTCAGGCCGCATTTGGAATATTGTGAGCAATTTTGGGCACCATATCTGAGGAAGGATGTGCTGGCTCTGAAGAGGGTCCAGAGAAGGTTTACAAGAATGATCCCAAGAATGAGTAGGTTATCCTATGATCAGCACTGGGCCTGTACGCGCTGGCGTTTAGAAGTATGAGGGGGGACCTCATTGAAATATACAGAAGAGTGAAAGGCCTTTGATAGAATGTAAGTGGAGAGGTTGTTTCCACTAATGGGAGAGGACACAGCCTCAAGGACATTCTTTTAGGAAGGAAATTAGGAGAATTTCTTTAAATTCGAGGGTGGTGAATCTATATACAGCTGCAAGTCTTTTGGGGTATGTCTCTACCAGCTTTGCACATCTAGAGACTGACATTTTTGCCCATTCTTCTTTGCAAAATAGCTCAAGCTCAGTCAGATTGGATGGAGAGCATCTGTGAACAGCAATTTTCAAGTCTTACCAGAGATTCTCAATTGGATTTAGGTCTGGACTTTGACTGGGCCATTCTAACACATGAGAATGCTTTGATCTAAACCATTCCTTTGTAGCTCTGGCTGTATGTTTTGGGTCATTGTCCTGCTGGAAGGTGAACCTCCGCCCCAGTCTCAAGTCTTTTGCAGACTCTAACAGGTTTTCTTCCAAGATTGCCCTGTATTTGGCTCCATCCATCCCATTAACTCTGACCAGCTTCCCTGTCCCTGCTGAAGAAAAGCATCCCCACAGCATGATGCTGCCACCATGTTTCAGTGGGGATGGTGTGTTCAGGGTGATGTGCAGTGTTAGTTTTCCGCCACACATAGCGTTTTGCATTTAGGCCAAAAACTTCAATTTTGGTCTCATCAGACCAGAGCACCTTCCTCCACATGTTTGCTGTGTCCCCCACATGGCTTGTGGCAAACTGCAAAAGGGACTTCTTATGGCTTTGTTTCAACAATGGGTTTCTTCTTGCCACTCTTCCATAAAGGCCCGATTTGTGGAGTGCACGACTAATAGTTGTCCTGTGGACAGATTCTCCTACCTGAACTGTGGATCTCTGCAGCTCCTCCAGAATTCCCCCATGGGCCTCTTGGCTGCTTCTCTGATGCTCTCCTTGCCCGGCCTGTCAGTTTAGGTGGACGGCCATGTCTTGGTAGGTTTGCAGTTGTGCCATACTCTTTCCATTTTCGGATGATGGATTGAACAGTGCTCCATGAGATGTTCAAAGTTTGGGATATTTTTTATAACCTAACCTTGCTTTAAACTTCTCCACAACTTTATCCCTGACCTGTCTGGTGTGTTCCTTGGACTTCGTGATGCTGTTTGTTCACTAATGTTCTCTAACAAACCTCTGAGGCCTTCGCAGAACAGCTGTATTTATACTGAGTTTAGATTACACACAAGTGGACTCTATTTACTAATTAGGTGACTTCTGAAGGCAATTGGTTGCACTGGATTTTATTTAGGGATATCAGAGTAAAGGGGGCTGAATCCTTTTGCACGCCACACTTTTCAGTTTTTTATTTGTAAAACAATTTGAAAACCATGTATCATTTTCCTTCCACTTCACAATTATGTGCCACTTTGTGTTGGTCTATCACATAAAATTCCAATAAAATACATTTACGTTTGTGGTTGTAATGTGACAAAATGTGGAAAAGTTCAAGGGGTATGAAAACCTTTGTAAGCCACTGTAGATCAGCCATGATTGAATAGCGAAGTAGACTTGATGGGCTGAATGGCCTAATTCTGCACACATTCATTATGACCGTATGTACCTTTGCTTTCCCTCTTGGTCCCTCTCCGTCCTTATTCCCCGACTAGATTTGTCTTGCTGATGAATTTTACTGATTGTATAACTCGTGGTCACCTTCCCCTCGGCCAACAACGAACCATTCTGCATTTCCTTGATCATCGTCCCCTTTGATCTGACGTTTTCATACCTTGCCCTTCCATATCTCCAGTCTTCCTCTCCCCTGACTCTGTCTGAAGAAGGGTCTCAACCCAAAACATTGCCCATTATATATTTTCTCCAACATTTTGTGTCTATCTTCGGTGTTAACCAGCATCTGCAGTTCCTTCCTTCACCAGAGATCTTGGTTTTCACTTCTCTGCTCTCAGTTGACATGGCTTCTCGGGTTGCTGTGTTTTCCCCCTGCATACCTGGCCAAGCTAATGGAAAGGTTTGCTACTTACTGATGTTTCTACTGAAAAGTGGTTTAGTGGCACAGAATTGTGTTTGTGACCTTCTGGGTCTCACTGGGACTACACTGATGACATGCTGGAGGTGGAGGGAGTTGGGATGAAAAATAGCAAATGAATCCTCGTGGGAAAAACTGTGTTTAACATAACACACGTATCCTAATGAAGTTATTGTGACAACTGCGAATGTACTAAACTATATACAACTTAAGAGAACTTTGGGTTTTTTTAAAACGCATGCTGTTTGTGATTGAGATCCTTGTATATAATCTAAATATCCAACGGCATGTGACTCTCATCAGAAAAGGGTGTGTTTCCCATCCTGCTCCACTGGAGTGGAATCAAAAAATAATTACCCTGCTGCAAAAACAGCTTTATTTTTTTATCCTACTAAGCCTGGCTGCTCATAGAGGTCATAGCCTCAGAATTAAAGGACGTTCCTTTAGGAAGTAAATGAGGAGGAATTTCTTTAGTCAGAACGTGGTAAATCTGTGAGAATTCATTGCTACAAAAGGCTGTCGAGGCCAAGTCAATGGATATTTTTACGGCAGAAATAGATTGTTGATTAGTACGGGTGTCGGGGGTTATGGGGAGAAGGCAGGAGAATGGGGTTAGGAGGGAGAGATAGATCAGCCATGATTGCGCAGTAGATGCACAGAGTCTTTTACTCTTGCCCAGAGCAGGGAATCGAGGACCAGAGGACATGGGTTTTAAGTGAAGGGGTAAAGATTTAATAAGAATCTGAGTAGTATCTTTTCCACACAAAAGGTGGTGGATGTATGGAACAAGCTGCCAGAGGAGGTTGTTGAGACGGGGACTATCCCAACATTTAAAAAGCGGTTAAAAGACAGGTACATGGACAGGACAGGTTTGGAGGGATATGGACCAAATGCTGGCAGGTGAGACTAGAGCAGCTGGAACATGTGGGCCGAGGGGGGCCGTTTCCACACTATCACTCTGAGTCTACGATTGAATGTTGACGTAGACTTAATGGGCCAAATGGACTAATTCTGCTCCTATCACTTCACGTCATGCAGCTTAACAGAGTTGAACTCCACTGTCTGCTTGGTTGTTGGATGCTGGCAGATTCACAGTTGGGAGAGAGTGCCAGCAAGCATACCCGAAAAGTCACCAATCCAGTTTGTCCACAGATGCTACCTGACCCACTGAGTTACTCCAGCACTTTGTGACCTTTTGTGTAAGCCGGCATCTGCAGTTCCTTGTTTCTACCAGTTCTAATACCGAAATTCTAAGTGAGCGTTGTGAGAAGAAGCTATTTCACTCCTATTGACTGCAGGCTGATTTGTTTTTGGTTTGAAGGCAGTGATACCTTTCTTATGAACAAATGCATTACTAATTGTCTTCATTTTTTACTTGTTCTTAGAAAATGGAACAGTTTTTGCCTTTGGTGAGAACAAAATGGGACAACTTGGCCTTGGAAACCAGACTGAAGCAGAACCCTGCCCTGCACAGGTAAAGAATCTGAAGCACTTTTTTGGTGAATACGTCCCTTGCACCTCATAGACATAGACCTCGCCCATTCAATGTTCTAAATCTCTTGTAATGGCTTGGTACAATGAATCACATTTTGCAGGTTTTAATCATCCTTGTGGTACATTGCGTATAAACCTGTCGTTACGTGCTTTTATTGCATGTTAGGCTATTTATGTATGTTGGAGAGTGGGTGTTGCAAGGAAACGTTACATCCTGGTCTAATGTGAAGAGGCTGCGAAATAGTTATCGGAGGCTAGTACAAAGTGTTGGAGGAGCTCAGCGAGTCGGGCAGCATCTCAAAAGGGACTGGACCGGCAGTGTCTTGGATCAGGACCCTTCAGATTGATTGTGATAGGGAACGAGGGGGGGGGGGGGGGGGGGGGGGGGAGGGAAGAAAGCCAGAGAAGAGAAGTTGGGGTGAGTCGAAACCTGGCAAGTGATAGGTGGATATTGGTGAGGTGGCTTTTATTGACAGATTGGAGTTAGTGAAAAAAGCTATCGGTGAAACGGAGACAAAAGGTTGTTGGATAGGGTGATGAGAGGAATGAAATGTAAATCTGGAAGGAGGAATGTGGATTTCTGGTGGTGGGGGGGGATGGTAGGGATAATCGGCAACAGAGGACTCTGTGATAGGAGGTGAGTGTACCAAAAGAGGGGGAAAAGAATGGGGTGAGTGGAAGATGGTGGAAGACATCAGAATGGAGATATTTTGGTCACTTTGAAGCACCATTGAAACTGCCCCCCTCTGTTTGTACATTTTATGTCGTTTAAAATGTGTATTTTTTTTTAAAAAAAACAAGTATCCAAAGTAAATTCTGCTAAAACGTGGGGAAATAGTCATATGACTTTAGCAAACGGTAAAGTCAAATAGTTCATTGCCAAACCATTCTATTCCTTGCTTTCCACTGACTGGGTAGCACGCATCGAAAGCTTTTCAGTCTACCTCGGTACACGTGACAATAAACTAAACTTAAGTTAAAGCAGTATAATATTGACTTTGCATTTGGACAAGTATTTTCTAAACCCCAGCAATTGCACAAGTTTTTTTTTACTTGTCCGTGTTGCTGTTGACATTCCAGTGGGAATTTGCAATTCCCAAGTATGTTTTCCCACAATATTTAGAATTTTTGTTTATTCGCCGGGTGCTGAGTGCAAGGGGCGATCTGAGAATTGCAAAAACCTGCAGCATAGGGTCAGTTGTGATGACAAGGGGTTGATTGAAAATATATGTCGCCACAATTTATACTTGTCAGCAAATAAAAAGATGCATGCTCAGCAAGGAAACTAATCCACAGAAAGACATTGTGGATGTGGACAATAAAATAAATGTGCATTTTCAAAAGGTGCTGTAATGTTAGCGCTGGAGGCTGTCTCGTCATCCAGTGGACTGATCAATTAGCTTGATTATTCTTGTCATTTTTCTTCCTTCAGATCATGTACAATGGCCAGCCAATTGTGAAAATAGCCTGTGGTGCAGAATTCAGTATGATCGCTGACTGTAAAGGAAACCTCTATTCCTTTGGCCACCCAGAGTATGGACAGCTTGGTACGTCTGCACTGTTGTGAAAAAAATGTGTGCTTTAACACTTGGTTTATCATCCAAAGCTTCCATTTTGCCATACGTTCAATGGGAAGGAACATAACAAGCCACTGCACACAACTTAAAAAAAAATAAATACAAATCTTGGCAGATTGTTCATTGCAACTTGCTGTGTGCAATTCACCGTTGCAATAACCAACACGTTTCATAAATTTAAAAGTAATTTCATTGATTGTATTGGATTCTTGTTGACTGAGGCAATGTGTTCCCCTCCATAAAACAAATATGGAATTCTGGCAACCTGAACTAAACAAGGTGTTCTAGAAATTCGTAGCGGTCAAGAAGTATTTGGGGACAGCAGAACTGAGTTTAAGATCAATGATCTTTCATCCAAACTAGTAAGGTTTTTTACTTTAAATGTTAGCAGTATTTACTTGACCACGGATGCTGTCTGATCTCTATTCCACTGGAGTATTCTGCACTTTCTGACTTGGCAGCACTTCTTGTCAATGAAAGTGAACAACTTGCTTGCGCTTGCACCACGGGGCACCTTGCCCACATTCAAAAACATGAAGTTTCATCCTCTGCCATTTTCCTGCTTGCCAATTATTTTTAATCTAGAGACCATGAATGCTTGCTACCCTCCCTTCATAATGGGCCAAGTTTATGTCTCCCGGGTCCTACATAGCAATGATTCCAAAGCAGTGATCGTTCAAGTGCATGCGTGTAGGACTTGGGTATGAAGGGGCTCTTTGATATGAATAAATAGTTTTATAACCTAAATAGAACCAGAGTCTAAATAGAGCAACAACCTAAATGTACTTAAAATAAGCAATGCTTTTGGAATATCAAAGACTAGAGGGCATAGCTTGAAGCTAAGAGAGGAAAAGCTGAAAGGAGACGTGCGAATGAAGTATTTGCGTAGAGGGTGGTGGGGCTTGGAATGTGCTGCTGGGTGGTGGTGGAACCAGAGACAATAGTGCTATTTAAGAGGCTTTTAGATGGGCACATAGATATGCAAATAATGGAGGTGTATGAATGATGTGCAGGCTGATAAGATGAGTTTTGTTAGCACGCAACAAATGCTTTTTGCTGCATCTCCGTGCAGGTGACCGTAAACTAAACTTGTTTATCTTGGCATTATGTTCAGCAGAGACACTGCAGCCACACAGACGCAGAAGGGCCTGTTCTTGTGTTGTACTTTTCCGTGGTCAATGGGAAGGCAGAATGCTGCCTAAAATCACAGGGACTAGCATCAAATGATTGTTCATAAAAGTAATGATGAATTCCTGAAAAATCATTATTCAATGTGGCAGATCAATGATGGAAATCGCATAGAACTGGTTATTTAGTTGTCACGTGTACCGAGGTACAGTGAAAAGCTTTTCTGCTGACTGGTTAGCACGCAAAAAGACAATACATGATTACAATCTATCCATGTACAGTGATCAGGGAATATATGATCAAGGAATATAGACACAAAATACTGGAGTAACTCAGCGGGACAGGCAGCATCTCTGGAGAGAAGGAATGGGTGAAGTTTCGGGTCGAGACCCTTCAGATGTCTCCAGAGGTCTGCAGACCGATCTGGCAAATTCTATCACTAGAGATGCTGCCCGAGTTACTCCAGCATTTTGTCTTTTCTTTGGTTTATACCAGCATCTGTAGTTCCTTCCTACACATGAGAAGGAGATAACGTTTAGTGCAAGGTAAAGCCAGACAAAGTTATCTAGGGTTAGTCTGAGAGTCACCAAAGAGGTAGACAGTAGTACAGCACTCTGGGTGGTCTGGTTGTGATAGGATGCTAACTATATGCTTGTAAAATTGTCACTTACTGTATGTCATGTTGTCACTTGTGAGTGGAGTACCAAGGCAAATTCCTTGTATGTGAGCATACTTGGCCAATAATCTTATTCATTTATTCAAAACAGGTCACAACTCTGATGGCAAGTTCATTGCCAGGGCGCAGAGAATTGAGTTTGACTGTGAGGTGGTGCCGCGACGGGTAGCCATCTTCCTGGAAAAGACAAAAGATGGTCAAATCTTGCCGGTGCCGAATGTTGTGGTCCGCGAGGTGGCCTGTGGAGCAAACCATACGGTACGAAACGATGATCAGCTTTTGGGACAGTCCTGCTGAAGAAACGTGTGTGACGTGCCCCCTCATCTGCATCAATATCAGCATCGCTTTCAGTACTCGGCATCACTCTCTCGTAGATTTTAGTTGAGATAGAGTACGTAAACGGGTGCCTTGGCCCACTGAGTCCGTGCCGACCAGCGATCCCTGTACCTCAACACTGTCCCTCACACTGGGGACAATTTTACATTTAATCCATGAAAATAATTTGAGTGGAAGCTGTGATTTAAGGAACAATCGACTCATTACCATTCATCTACGCGGACGAACAGGGGTGGCGCAGTGGTAGAGTTGCGGTGTTAGAGCGCGGGAGACCCGCGTTCAATCCTGACTACGGGTGCTGTCTCTACGGAGTTTGTACGTTCTCCCCGTGACCTGCATGAGTTTTCTCCGGGTGGTCTGGTTTCCTCCCACACTCCAAAGACGTACATGTTTTCTGGTTAATTGGCTTCCGTTAAATTGTCCCTGGTGTGTGTAGGATAGTGTTAGTGTGCCGGGATCGCTGGTCAGTGCGGACTCGGTGGGCCGAAGGGCCTATTTCCGTGCTTTATCACTAAACTCCTGAACAGGGTTTCTTTCCAATATGGCATTTGCAGATTTTTCCCAGCCTTGATATTTTGGGTGGGGGGAAGCTTGTCTGCTTTGCCTGGAGTTCATTTAACCGGCAGCTGTTTAGTCGTTTCTGGTCAAGGGTTTGATCCTGAAATGTTCACGAGCCTTTTCTTCCTTTGTTCCCAGTTGCCAACGCACCTGCTGTGTCTGCTCACTGCCTTGTCTTTATGTTGAGTACAAACTTTTGCTTGCTGCTCTGTGTTATCCCAAGTGCTAATATTAATCACAGCTCACTTCGCCTTCTCAGTAGTTGATGGCACTTGCCCTTCTCTCAATGCCACAGTCAAAGCGGGTTGACTGCTCTGCTGTCGATCTATATTTCACGTACGTGTCTGAAGATCATTCTGCTGTAATCCTTGGGAGAATTAACGAGTGTGCAGCCATTGAGGTGTATGAAATGATGAGAGGAATAGATCGGGTAGATGTGCAGAGTCTCGTTCAGAGTAGGAGAATCGAGGACCAGGTGACAGGTTTATGGTGAAGGGGAAAACATTTTTTTTTTATTTTTTAATTTTTTTATTATAGAAACAATATATACAGAGTACACTCTTATGCGGCATTAAAAATTATATAATATACAAAATTATATAATATTGATTATCAATTGATACTGTTTGTGTTATTTGTAATGTTATCCATTATACATTTCCTGGTTATTTATTTTGTATGATTGGGAGTGTATGTAGTATATTCCTAAAATAAGCAATATACTCACACTTCTCATACCACACATATTTCTTCTAATTACCAAATACAAATCCCCCCCTAATATAACTACATAATACCCAATCTTAACCAAACTTCTATGATATTCATGATATTTTCATAATATTAAGAGTGTTTGTATTATTATTAACTTTATATTTCAAAATTATTATATAGTTGAAAAATGCGCAATTTTATATAATTACAAATTTAAGACATCTATAATATTTTCATACAACTAATAATATGTATATTCATACTAATATTAAGAATATATATAATATGTTTCTATACTTTTTTTCCTACTTAAAGATAGAAAGATAGAGATAGAAAGTAGAAAATAGAAAAGAAAATGTGAAAAGTTTGGTGGAGATTAAAATATTACTCAATAATCCGTTCTTGGAGATACATTCATGATTTATTATATGTATTTCTTCATTCATTCAGATATTCAGGCCTCAGTCAAGTCCCCGCGCCGAACCATTATGACCCTGTAAATATTTAATATATGGAGACCAAATCCCTTTGAAGAGATCTAACCTATCCATAAGGACAAGTCTCAATCTCTCCAAGTGAAGTGTCTCCGACATTTCTGTATTCCACATTTTAATTGTTGGGGATGCAGGGCCTTTCCAAAATTTTAGTATTAATTTTTTCCCAATTATTAGAGAATAGTCGATAAAAATTCTTTGATTCCTTGTAATTATTTGTTCCGTTTCAGGTATTCCAAGTATTATTAACTTTGGATCAGGAATCATAGTAATATTAACAACATTCGAGATTATCTTAAATATTTCGTTCCAATATTCTACAATCTTCGTACAATTAGTGAATGAATGTGACAAATTTGCTTCTAAGATTTGACATTTATCACATATAGGCGATAATTTGGAAATATATTATGTAATTTAGATTTGGAGTAATGTAATCTATGTAAAATTTTAAACTGTATAAGAGCATGTTTAGCATTTAACGAGCAGTAATGTATGTGTTGTAAGCTTTCTTCCCATATTTCTGGGCTTATTATTTGACCTAATTCATTTTCCCAAAGCTGTCTGTGTGTTTCCGATGATGGAATATCACTTTCCAACAAAATATTGTAAATATTATGATATCATTTTTTCTGTATTTGGATGTTTATTCAAGCATTCATCTAAAATTTCACTCTTTCTATTTCTGAATTCTTGTGTATTTGCAGAGATATAGTTTCTGATTTGTAAATATCTAAAAATATTCATTATTATGAAGCCCGTAAGCTTGTTGTAACTCTTGAAATGAAAGAAAAACATTTTCCTTATAAAGATCCCCTATATTTAAAATTCCTTTATTTTTCCATTGTATAAAAGCCTTATCCATCGTTGAGGGTTTAAACGTAAAATTGTTGGCAATAGTAAGACCTAGCGGTATAAATTTTAGTTTTAATGTTTTCTTTATTTGTTTCCAAATACGGATTCCGCTTTCTATTATCGAGTTTTCACTATAAATTTTCTTAGGTACATTAATATTAGCAAATATCATAGGGGAAAACATTTAATAGGGACCTTAGGGCTAACTTTTTCACGAAAAGGGTGTTGGCTATATGGAACAAACTGCCAGAGAAGGTAGTTGAGGCTGGGACTTTAACAACGTTTAAGAAACACTTAGACTAGTACATGGATGGGGCAGGTTTGGAGGGTTAAGGACCAAATGCGAGCAGGTGGGACTAGTGTAGCTGGGACAGGTGTGGGCAAGTTGGGCCGGAGAGCCCGTTTCCCTACTGGATCGCTCTGACTCTGACCTGGCGACAAGGAAGAATGGCTCCTTTTACTGATCAAGATGTGTGTTCCTTAGATTGCTCTCGACTCCCAGAAGAGGGTGTTCACTTGGGGCTTTGGAGGATATGGTCGCCTCGGGCACTCTGAGCAGAAGGATGAGATGGTCCCTCGTCTGGTTAAACTCTTTGACTTCCCTGGCCGTGGGGCCATGCGGATCTGCGCTGGAAACACCTGCTCGTTTGCAGTCAATGAGATGGGTTAGTAAAGTGCAATGTCCCATTTTTATGGACTAGTTGTAAAGTTTTATTGCTTCTGTATATAATGTGATTTAATCAGTGGCATGGGGCCATTTCTGACACTCTGTTACACACATTGATATCTGGAAATTTGTTCCATGTGGGTCACTAACATTCTTGCGATCCTTGAAGCTTGTTCTCAGGGTAAAATGTCTCATTTAGGGTATATCCAGTTTCCACCTCAGAAATGTGGAGGAAGGAACTGCAAATATTGGTTTAAATCGAAGACACTTCCTTGGTGCTGTCCGACCCGCTCAGTTACTCCAGCTTTTTGGGTCTATCTTCAGTTTCATCTAACGTTGTCTAGGCCTCTTCTTTTGCACATATTTGCTGCATTAATTGTTACATAATGGTTATTACATTTCAAAAGTAATTTGTTTTTAAAGTATAAACAGCCCAATATAAAGATAAAATGGGTAGGAAAAACTGCAGATGCTGGTAGTGGAGCAGACAAAATGTGTAGGAAATCCCGTTGAGTTACTCCAGCATTTTGTCTACCTTCAATCTAAAGATAAGTTATCAATTCCGTTCCCATACTTTGACCATGGCTGCTCAGTCTCTGAGCTTTTCCTAACTCTTGTATCTGCTTGAAGGAACAGATTGGAAACAAAAAAATCCGTGTCCTTTAGAATAGAGATATAGCAGGGAAACGGGCCCTTTGGCATGAAGGTAGACACAAAATGCTGGAATGACAAACAGCGGGACAGACAGCATTTCTGGAGAGAAGGAATGGGCGAAGTTTCGGGTCAAGACCGTTCTTCGATGCCCTTTGGCACTCTCCAACCAGTGATTATCCTGGACATTAACTCTAACACATACACCGGGGACATATACAATTTTACCAAAGCCAATTAACCTACACACCTGTACATCTTTGGAGTGTGGGATGAAACCAGAGCACCCAAAGAAAACCCACACAGTCATAGGTAAACGTGCAAACTCCATACACAGCGGCCATTGTTGGGATTGAACCAGGATCTCTGGCGCTATTAGGCAGCAACTCTACCACCCATCCTATTTTAACAAGATTGGAATAAAACACTGGGGCAATTGGATTCCCTTCACTTAATTAATCTTGTACATTTATTCTTGTTTCACTTTCACCACAGGTGGTTTATTTTTCTGGGGTGCCACCAACACCTCTCGTGATTCCACAATGTACCCCAAAGTGGTGCAGGACTTGTGTGGGTGGAAGGTTCGAAGCCTTTCCAGTGGGTGAGTAGACGGCTGCAGGGCGGCCAAATCATTGAAGGGTCCCGACACCCTCTTCACCGCATTCCGCCAACCCCAAACTTTGTTCATTCCCATCATAGATGCTGCCTGATATGCTGAGTTTCTCCTGCAGTTTTTTTACACAGATAATGTTATATAGTCTGGCCTACGGGTATATTCCTAGCGTGCCAGAATACCTAAAGTATACAAAGGAGGAAAACTTGGCAAAAATAGCCTGGCCTCGTTAAAAATGGAGAGTTACGCAAGGTTGGTGTCCGTAACAATGCAAACAGCGGCTGGAGAGGCAGCATGAAGTGGCAGACCGTCAAATGCATGGGTCAGTCCTGTGCGTTGTGTAGGAGCCCCCCCCCCCCAGCTCGATCACCCAGTCTGTATTTGGGGTTCCTCCAATGTTGAGGTCACATTGTGAACACAAGATTGGAAGATGGATCCATGGATGGTGGGAACGGGGTGTTGCTGCACTGTGGTTGTACTGGGAAACGCCACAGAACAGGGAGCGTTGAAAGAGCAGACCAGGAGTGTTGAACAAACCATCCCTTGGAAACCACAGGGAATGTGTGTCAGGTGATATGACCTTGTTGCAGCCAGTGGAAATTGAAGATGATCTGTTGAAATGGAAGCTAGTGGATTTGGAGGCGAGGATCAGGGGAACTCTGTTCTTGCCCTCTCTGGGAAGAGGGGTGTGGGTGGTGAGAACAGAAGTTAGAAAATGGATGAGATGCAGTCAAATGCTGTATTTGTGCTTGAGTGGAAGCCGTGGTGATGAAAGACATCTGTGTGGTGAAGATGGAGGGACTGAGAACTGGACGCGTTCTTGCAGGAGGCTGGGTGGGAGGAAGTATAATCAAGGTAGTTGTGGAAGTGCGGGCTTGCAGTGGTTATTTGTGGCTGGCTATCCATGGAGCTGGAGTATTTACTCTATTGCTTCGTGAGGCCACCCATTGTCCTCATCATTGGCCGTTGATTCAACAGGCCACGAGTGCCCCAGAAACAAAGCGGGGAAGGATGCACAACTTGTGCCTTGTGTATGTCGAGCTTAGTTTCTGGCTCGTGACATTGCAACAGATTCTAAACATGCAGTCTTTGAGAAACATGCAAGAGAATTTCCGTTTACTTTATTGTCACGTGTACCAAGGTGCAGTGAAAAGATTTATTGCGTGCTAACCAGCAGAAAAACAATACCTGACTACAATTGCCATCCACATTGTACAGATACATGCCAAAGGGGATACAGTTTAGAGATTTAAAAGTATCGAGTGATTGTAATGCAAGATTGTTGTTCCATGTCTGTGACGAGCAAGGGGAGCTGCCTGGCCTGGACACAATCTTGGGTTACGGGGAAAGGGTTTCCTCTTTGGAATTTGCATGGATTCGTGGGACCAATGCTCATATTGTGACCAATGTGAGAGGCCGTTAAGGCACAGCCAGCCAAGCTTGGAACTTGGATCTTGGAAAACTTTATTGTCATTCAGACCTTGCGGTCTGAACGAAATTTTGTTGCCTGCAGTCATACATATAGTAAATAACAAAACACACAATAAACACATATTTAACATCCACCACAGTGAGTTCACCAGGCACCTCCTCACTGTGGTGGAAGGCAACAATCTTGTCTTTGTCTCTTCCCTTCTTCCTCTTCCTCTTCCCCTGCGCTGAGGCGACCCGGGCCTCCGATGTTGTGACCGCACCGGGTGATGTAAATAAGTCCCGTGGGTGAACCGCGCTCCGCGAGCGGGCCAGTTCAACTCCGCGGCCCGGGGCGGTCGAAGCTGCCGAAGCTGCCGCCCTCCAGTCCGGCGGACGCAGCTGTTGCCGCGGGAGCTCCGGAAAAACAGGCCACCAACCCGTGACCTGCGAGCTCCCGACGATGTCGTCCACTGGGCCCGCGGCCGGGCCTCCGAAGTTGCTGCCGCCGCCACCGGAAAGCCGCCACAGCTCCGAGTCGAGCCGCCGGAACGCCTGAACCCGCCACAGCCCCGAAGTCGGCCAGCCCCGCGCTGGTAAGTCCTGGCTGCCTCTGCCTCCGGAGCCTCGGGTCGGTCGCAGTTAAAGTTGGAGGCCGCCAGCTCCGCGATAGGCCTCAGCGCAGACGGAGACGGTGAGGGGGATACGACAAGAAAAGTTAAAAGTAAAAAGCTAACGCTAAAAACAAGACAAGAAAACAACAAATAACAAAGAAAAACAGACGGACTGCAGGCGAGCCGCTGCTGCCAGGGCAGCGCCGCCACTCCTACTTGCAACATCTGTACCGCATCCTGGACAATACAGCTCGCCCTCTCCATGACCTACCGGTCAACCAAGATGCAGCACAGAACGTCACAGGAGATCCTTCTTCCCTGTGGCTATCAAACTGTACAACTCCTTCCCCCTTATGTAGTGGGGTAGACTGAGACTGGCTCTCTTTTCTTTCCCCCCCCCCCCCCCCCCCCCCCCCCGATCGTTCCACTCGTCGCTTTAGTTTCATGAATTTTGTGTTTTATGAAAGTTGGTAGTTCAATTTCTCTCCTGGAATAAAGAAAGTTCTATTGTATTGTAAAATGAAAGGTCTGATTACGGTATTTTGATTGTCATCAGACAGTGGGTTGGTAAATGGTGCTTGAAAAGAGGCTGGCGATGGAATGTTTACAAGAGTGTGGATTATCATAGAGTCGTTCAGTGTGGAAACAGGCACTTTGACCCAACCTGCCCACACCAGCCAACATGTCCCAGCTACACTGGTCACACCTGCTTGCAGTTGGCCCTTATCCCTCTAAACCTGTCCTTTCCATGTACCTGTCTAAATGTTTCTTTAACATTGCGACAGTACCTGCCTCAATTACTTCCTCCGGTAGTTTGTTCCACACACCCACCACTCTTTATGTGGAAAAAATTACCTTTTGGGTTCCAATTAAATCACAACCCCCCCCCCCCCCCCCCCCCCCCCCCCCCCCACCACCACCCCCTTAAACCTATGTTCTCTGGTTCTTGATTCCCTTACTCTGGGCAAGAGACTCTGAGCGTGTACCCAATCTCTTCCTCATGGATTTTGTACAAATTGTATTGTTTTTTTATCTGCAGAAAAAGCAGCATAATTGTTGCAGCTGATGAGAGCACAATCAGTTGGGGACCATCACCCACCTTTGGAGAACTGGTAAGAGCTGTAGTTTCAAACCTGGCCCTCATTGCTTGACCTCTCTCTGGGAACTGTCAAAACTAAGGTTTAAGTTCAGTGCGAGAAGAAGGGGAAAATGTATTTTTAAATCTTCACTGAAAATAAGATTGAGTGACTGCATGCAATAATTTTCCTGTTTAATCCATTTGGGACACATTGAATTGAATATAGAACATGTAAATGGGGACTTTCATAAGTCAGAGGAGCAGAATTAGGCCATTTGGCTATTCAAGTTTACTCCACCATTCAATCATGGCTGATCTATCTTTCGTTTTCAATCCCATTCTCCTGCCTTCCTCCCATGAGCTGTACTGTCAATCTCCACCTTAAATATTCATTGACTTGTCCTCCACAGCCTTCTGTGGTAATGAATCCCACAGATTCACCACCGTCTGACTGGATATTGTCTATTGAACCAATACATTAAGTATGGTATTTAATTTGCCTTTACATTTGTTGGTTCAAAGTGGTTGCATTCAATGGGGAGTTAAGATTGAACCGGACTGCAGAGGGCCCCACACTGTGCCCCTCTATTATAGGGACCGACCGAGTGTGTCCGTGTCCTGGCACGTGGCTCAGACTCTAGACGTCACCCGTTGCCTTTGTCCCCTGACTCGGCATTGCTGCTACAGCAGTTTTACACCAACATCACGGTCAATGTTCCCATTTTATTGATACAGAATATTAATTCAAGGCCACCGTGTAATCAGGAGGCTGACAATGGGCTTGTTGTGAATCCTTGGAGTTCTGAAGCATAATTATAATTGGAAAGTGATTCAGCCTCCCTCCAGAGTAAGCTAATCTCTCGCTGAAGATGTGGGCACCTCCAGTGAAGCCACAGAATAAACATTTGTGGTTCTCACTGGGATGTCCAAACAGGGTGCAGCCTCTGTTCCCACAGTGCTAACAGTAGCACTGGCAAGTTTGGGAGTTGGTCGATCCAATGAACGGAGAAAGACGGGTCTTGACCCAAATTGGCGTCTATGTTCTCGAGTGATACTGAGACCCACTGAGTTACTCCAGCACTTTGTACCTGTCCATGTTCTCCAGTGATGCTGCCTGACCCACTGAGTTACACCAGCACTTTGTACCTGTCCATGTTCTCCAGTGATGCTGCCTGACCCACTGAGTTACACCAGCACTTTGTACCTGTCCATGTTCTCCAGTGATACTGAGACCCACTGAGTTACACCAGCACTTTGTACCTGTCCATGTTCTCCAGTGATACTGAGACCCACTGAGTTACACCAGCATTTTGTACCTGTCCATGTTCTCCAGTGATGCTGCCTGACCCACTGAGTTACTCCGGCACTTTGTGTCTTGCAATAAAATGTTTGCCAAGCTCTGCTCCATTTTAGATTTGCAGCAGAGTTGTAAATTAGTCAATCATCTCCAAGCATGGCAATGTAATTTATAAATATTGAAATAACTTTATCTTTGCTGCCACGACCAAGGGATGTTTGAGAAGTTTGCATAATTTTATAGTTGATTTAGAAACTGGCCGGGCGATTGTGCCAAATGTAATGAATTTTAATAAGTCAGTGTTCACTTGCAATGCGATGGGCAGTGTTGCAGGTTAGGAGATTATGGCTTGTTGCTTTTCAAGAGACATCTGTTGGCAAGCATTTGAAAAGACAAGACAAATCTTAAATGGGCAGTCTAACATCCATGGTAGAATTCTGTTTAACGTGAGCCATTTAAATCCTTCTCTGCTATTGCTGATGCTGCAACCAAATGCTAACCTATTAAAAATGCCACAATTAGTTATTAGAATTTTCATTACATTTGGCAATGGATGTTAGTGTGTTGCAATAGACACAAAATGCTGGAATATCTAAGTCTATTCAGGGTGGAACACTTTAATATGCAGGGATGTTTTCTATTTTGCAACAGATATAAACATACCTGGTAGTTTATTTGCAAAAGCTTGTCTTGGTAAGGATACCCTCCTGGTGGTCCTACACATGATGGTCCGTGTGTGATTTTGAACCATTACTATTGTTGCAGGGCTATGGTGACAACAAGCCCAAGTCCTCCACCACTGCACAGGAGATAAAGACCTTGGATGGTGTTTACATTGAGCAGGTGAGACAACCTTTTATTTGCTTTCTTAAGCTGGGAGTTGTTATGTGCAGTTTCACTGCATTATGTGACTGCACTTGGTTATGGCAAATCCTGATGTGAACTCTGCAGTTTAAGTGCAAGTCTTTCTTTCGTTGCCCGTGGTCGCGTTGTGTTGAATGGCGATTCACGGGGAGCACCTGTTCAATTATTTTTCTTCCCGCAGGTTGCCATGGGCCATGCACATTCGCTGATGATAGCAAGAGATGAAAGTGATGCAGAGAAAGAGAGGATTAAGAAGTTGCCTGAATATAACCCGCGGATTATCTGACGTAGCCTTGAGCAGCCACACATGAAAGCTTCACTTGAACAAAGGCAGCTGGAGTTTACGGTGCACTGGTCAATGAGATAAATATCCACACTGAACAGCAAGCCAGGCGATGGACCACATCTTACAAAGAGATTTTCCAATTCGTGCAAAAATGTTAGTGCTACTTACACGATGACAATTTCAAACGCAGCTGTGTAGTGTTTCCAGAGCAACTGATTTAACAATGTATGCAGATAGTTAATTTTACTTGTATTCTTTGGCCATTGTGTTGCCATTGGCTTAGGTAATGGCCAATTTCTATTGATGTGTTGGAACTTTTTTTTGAACCCAGGTGTGACTCTTATAATTGGCCAGCAAGAGTGGTGTAAACTAGCTGAAACATTTGGAACCATAACCTTCAATTGGCTGCACTAAGCATCAAACTAGCAACTTGCATTTCCACTTTATTTTTAAATGGGAGCTGGCGGCTGTTATGGCCGGTGATGTGTTTGTCTTCTGCTAACTTTCTTCCTCCTAATTACTTGTGATGGATAGAGTGATTTATCACCCATTCGGTTAACTATAGTCTTAAAAATGCGGGGCCCTGCTCTCTGACAGGATAGGCCTGGGTGGTTGAGTTGAGAGTGTGGGTGGGTGGTTGAGTTGAGAGTGTGGGTGTGAACGGCACTTATGGCTCTGCCCTTGGAGCTTTGGAGTAGCTGTGCTCCAGTGAAGGCCCTAGTCTCTGAAACTCACTTGCTCTCTCGTGATCAACTGCACTTGGTTGAATCTGTAGAAAAGGGCTTGCATTCCACGCTTCTCCCTGTTACACTTGGGTTTCTGTTTTCATTGAGACCATGTGTTGCTGTTGAATACAGGAGCTCCACGTACTGGCTGTCAACAACACATCTCGTGAACCTGCCTTATTGTTCCCATCTCTGGCCAATACATTGGCAATAACATTAATCAATCGACCTTTGCTAATTTGCTTAGTATGACTCTAAATAAAATCATCATTTTGCTTTCAATCCCTCATCTATTTGATGGTTTGGTTCAGTTCTAGACGTCTGATAACCTAATGGTACAGATTGTTTTTTTATAACCGAACCCATTCCCCCAGGAGAACAGTGAGATATCTAGGTCAAATCTGTATCAACAAGTCCCCCTACCATATTGGATATTTTTGTTTGAAGTCATTGTAGTTTATTTGAGACTTTTCAATCTCTCATTTTATATACGCCAGGATTAATCAGTTGGTTTGTTTCCCTCTTTGGGGAATGGTGTGAAATTGACACGAGAGGAAGTAAGAATTGGAAGATCCCAAGGGAAGTGAAGGAAGGAAACTGCCTTGGATAAAGAGGAAATGTGGTTCCATTTCTATTGAGTACCAGTGGCTTAGCAACTGTTCATTATCTAATATCCTTGCTATCCCGAGAAGCCGCATGTAAAAGGTGTTTTATTAGGTGCAGAACAACTTGTTCAACTCGAGGCTGTTTTGAGAATGTATTTGTATTCTCTGAATTCAGCCTCCACCTTAATGGCAACTCTTATGTGGACATGTTTTGTAGCATAAACATGTTGACTTTCTTGTAGCATTAGTCAGCAAAATCTTCCATGCTGCAGTCTTATTCCTTTGTTCCACATTCCAATGTCCTCGGTTTATTAGCGGAAGTTCTCGTCCGTTAACAAACAGATAGACCTTGTAGAGAAGCTCAAAGGCTTTCTCATTTCTCTCTAAATGCCCGAGATTGTTCCCTGTTGGCCTCTCTTCTGTTGCTTTGTAGCCCGACCAGCTGTGATGTGTGCAATATTGATGATTTCTCAGCGATGCCAGAACGGCCACAGATGAAAAAGGATGTTACTGAACTCTCGTCGGGAGGTTTCTCTCCGGCCACAGATGAAATCTTTAGTGATGTGGCTCTGTCTTGCTTGTGTCAATCAGAAATCCAGCAGGTTGAGTCTACCTGTACAGAATGGTGACCCTGGGATTCTAAGTCTGGCTCTGGTTGCCATCTTTGAACAGGAGAAACAGTATCTCCCCATAAACCATTTGCAAGAGGAGGTGCAGGAAATATGGGATTACTGCTCAAGATTCCCGCCCCCCCCCCCCCCCCCCCCATCATTTAGTTTGGTCTCTGCAGAACCAAACAATCAGAAATATCCCTAGTTTATTAACCTTGTAACCCTTAAAAATAAATGTTTGCTGATTTCAAATCTGATGCCCAAGATGAATGTGCTACAAGAACCTTTAATGATTTGGTTATATCGGTCTATAAGCAGAGCTGGCAAGCTGAAGGATTTGGATGTGATTGAACCAAGATATTTTTACAATCGTGGTTCAACTGATCCACAACTAGGTCGGGGTATGGTGCTCTCGGTAACCGCGCTCCACGGTGCTGCTGAGGTATCAGTGGTGGACCTTCTCTCTGAGATATGGCCAGAGGGGGCAGTGCTGCCGTCGTGATGCTGGTTTGATGTCTCGCGTCACCTTTTGGGTGTGCTTCAACTCGCCTACCCGCCTTAACGAAGCTGAAAATTGGCTGCCTCTTAACAAAGGTTAAATTGACACCAATGTGAAAGTTGTGCTGAAACAATCGCTTATTTAAGTCTGATGTAGAATGCATCGGTTTACAAGTTTCCCAATTTTCAGCCTTTGCAGGAGTTGAACAAAATTCTGCTCTGATATTGTCAATTCCTAATCATTTATTAATATTAAATTTGCTCCCCTCTGACTTGCCGGCTATTCTGCCTGCCTTCCTGCTGGTCTGCTTGACTTTAACTGTTCCTGCCTTGGGCTTGTGAGGCCGTACTAAGTCACCATGCTGAACGTTGCTAGTGCTGTAATGGAATACATGTGCTTTTATACTGATCCTTTTTCTACCGTGGGACTTGATGTCCTTGTGTGGCTCTGTTACATTCATGTCTTCCTGTAGCAGCCAATGTTTAAATATCTAAGATGGGGAAAACATGAAACGTTGGCCCACATTTTACACTTTTTTTCTTTCTTCTGGTTTTGAAGGTCCATGCTTTGTAGAATTGTACCGCAGAAGTTTGCAGGTGCAGGGTGCAGAGACAGTGTATTGCACCTGCAGCTGTGAGTATGCACTCTGATCTGTAAGTGTTGCATGGTATCCCACCAGATCTCAAAAATAAAGTCACTTGATTAAATTTTGGAGTTGCTGCTATCTTTCAATAATGCTGAGCCGGCTGGAATTTGGGTATAAAATGATCAGACTTGGAACAAGATAACCACAGTGCTGTCCTTGAACCTGGTTTGGTCTTTTGAAAACATATTTCTCCTTGGGGGTAAAAGGCAAGCTGCTGTTGCAGTTCAGTGCCTTGTATGGCAACGGCCTGTAATCAACTGCAGTTGCTATTACTTAATACAAGTATTTGTTGTGCTTGTGCAGGTCTGTTCCAGTTGTCCACTCCAGCCAGTACCTGATTGTGTCCATTTAAATTTTGATACTGTAAATGGAAGTCCTGCTGGACTTTAAACGCATTGGGCATTTGAAATTGACTAGTCAACTTGGGAAAGGTAAAGTAACAAGTCGATCATCTTGGTTTTAAAAAGACAGTTGTGCGGGAAGGAATGTTGACCAAGACTTGAAGCTGCGGTGGTTCAGACTCTTCTCATCACATTTGCACTCAAAAAACAAATTTTCCTTTTTTGTGGGGGGTGGGGGGGGGGGGGGGGGGGGGGGGGGGGGGGAGGTAACAACTTCTAGGGGTAATGAGGCCTAGACTGTTTCTCTCCTCTCCAACTAAGTTCCCCAGGGGAGAACAATTGTGAGTTCATTCTGCAGCTATTATGCTGAGAGGAAACTATTTCACTGCAGACAATACAACCATCTCTCTGTGTCGATGGTCTCCTTGCCATCTCCAAACTAATAAAGCAATTGAGCATCTATGAAATCTTTGACATTTTCCAAGTACAGGTGAACTATCGGCTTGTTTAGCAAGGTGAATAGGGAGGGGGCTTCTCCTCATGCTGGTTAATAGCGACTGGCTTAGGCATTATTAGGTTTAGAAAGTGATTTTGTAGCTAATTAGTTACCTGTTCAGTGCTGTAAACCTTTTCTTTTTTTTACTTTTGTATTTCCTGCAATAAATGGAATAAATTCTTGCCTTGTGTGTCCTTCCACTGTGTGAGACTGGATTTGGTTTCTTGAACTGGTTGGTCAAACTTGCTGTTGGTGAACTTAGTACAGGTTTATTGCTCCACAAATCCTCTTCACCTGATTATTATGTGGTCAAAACACAATATCTGTTAATGTGCGGATGATGCTGACTCAATTTGCTTTCCCGCAATAGCAGGGCATTTTAAATCTTAAAATGTTATGGGCGGCATAGTGGTGCAGCGGTAGAGTTGCTGCCTAACAGACCTGGGTTTGATCCTGACTTCAGGTGCTGTCTGTATGGGGTTTGCATGTTCTCCCCGTGCCCTGTGGGTTTTCTCTGACATCTTCGGTTTCCTCCCACACTCGATACGTACAGATTTGCATGTTAACCTAGTCCTAGTGTGTGAGGATAGTTTGTCTGAGGGTTTCCAATGAGGTAAATAGTGGTTCTGGACTGCTCTCTGGTTGGTAGGATGATTCAGTTGCCTGATAAGAAACTGTCCCTGAATCTAGAAATGTCACACTTCAGTGCCTTTTGCCTGAGGGGAGAAGAGTGAGTGCCCATGGTCTCGACCCGAAATGTCACCCATTCCTACTCTCCAGCGATGCTGCCTGTACCCACTGAGTTACTCCAGCATTTTGTGTCCATCTTCAATGGAAGAAGGGTTGGTTTGTGTGATGGTCTGAGCTGCATCCGCAATTCTCTGCAATTTCTTGCGGTCTTTGATGGATCTGTTCCCAAACCAAGCTGAGATGCATTGTGATAGAATGCTCTCTATGGCACATCTAACTTGGTGAGAGGTGGACATGCTGAACCTCCGAAGCCTTCTAAGGAAGTGGAGGCATTGGTGTGCTTTGTTGGCCAGTGCTTCAGTGCGGGTGGTCCAGGATAATAAGGGAGTGGTTCAGCTCTCTTATTTGTGTAAGTGACCATTCTCTGTGAGGTTTCAACAGGAAAATGCAGAAGAATATTGTATTTCAATGTTTTTTTCTGCCAGGCATCTTGATGGTAAATGGGAGAAAAATCCTGGCTACCACTTCTGGAGTGGACTGTTTTATTAGATGTAATTTAAGCGTTAAGCTAGTGAGTTTTTATGTGAGTTAATGAAGCTACATATGACACCAGGTCTAAATATAGTACATTTAGTTTTAGCAATACAGAGTGGAAGTGGGCCCTTCGGCCCACTGAGTCTGCCTGTACAATAGTTCTATCCCACACACACTAGGGACAATTTACGGAAGCCAATTCACCTACGATCTGCACAAGTTTGGGAAACCGGAGCACCTGGAGAAATCCCACGCGGTTACAGGGAGTATGTACAAATTGCACATGGGCAGCACCCAAGGTCAGGATTGAACCCGGCTGTCTGGCACTGTAAGGCAACAACTCTACCGCTACGCCACCGTGTCGGACTGTTAACCGCTCTGCCTCTGGTTAGATGAAAGAACTTCCCTCCGTTAATTAATCGAGGGCAAGCTCAGTGGTGGACTACCATCCTCGACTTTGTCTCGCTGCAACCCAAGATAATTCTACCCGCGAAGAATGAAGACCTAGCTGCATGTTATTTCCAGTCTTGGGTAATTGAAAGCAGACCAAGGATGCTGGTCAGTAAGAATAGCTCCCTGTAGTTTCCTTCACATCTATTCTGCATGTATTTGTGATGTGTGTGAGCAGTGTCCATCAATGCATAGACCATCAATTACAAGCAAGGGCTAACATTTACAAGCAAAATTTTATTGGTCTTTTTTTAATGGCAAAAAGCCTATTTGAATAATATTTCTAACATGTAGTCTTGGTTCAGTTGTTCGCCATAATCTGTTGAGTAAAACAGATGGTAAGTTTATGTGAAGGAGCATTATTAGGCCATTCAACCCATCAAGTCTACTCTGCCATTCAATCATGGCTGATCAATCTTTCCCTCTCAACCCCATTCTCCTGCATTCTTTCTCCCCATAACCCCTAACACCCATACTAATCAAGAATCTGCCTTAACTATATCCATTGACTTGCATCTACAGCCTTCTGTGGCAATGAATTCTGCAGATTCACCACCCTCTAACTAAAGACATTCCTCCATCTCCTTCCTGAAGGAACGTCCTTAACAATTACTTGCTTTGAGATGGCTAAATGCACCTCCTTCCCTGAACACGGGTGCTACACACTGTCAGAAGGCTGAACACATTTGAGCTCCTGCATCTGAGAAATGGGGAAATTGGGCCATCATAGTGTCAGTTGTGCATTTCTTGTAACGAGGAACCAGTCCCTGTATCTAATGAATGATTACATGTCTCAACATTACTGACCTTCCAATTATGTTTTGGTTTGGCTTCTGAACTGCATTAGCTGATTAATATTTTGCCTTAATTGCTGCTGCCAGCAAACTACCAAGAGTTTTGCTCCTGGTCGGTGATTAGTGAGTGGGTGAGACTGGTTTAGAGGGATATGGACCAAACGCAGGAAGGTGGGACTAGTGTAGCTGGGGCATGTAGACCGGTGTGGGCAAGTTGGGCTGTAGGGCCTGTTTCCACACTGTATCACTCTGACTAGTGCAGCTGGGGCATGTTGGCTAGGGTTAGCAAGTTGGGCCGAAGGGCCTGTTTCCACACTATCACTCTATGACTAGTGTAGCTGGGGCAAGTTGGCTGGTGCGGGCAAGTTGGGCCAAAGGACCTGTTTCAACACTGTATCACTATGGCTGTTGTTTTTAGCCGGGCTATGTGTGTGCTTTGTGGTGGAACCTGTCAGCACTGCCCAGTGACTCAGTCACTGCATAGAGGATGAACATTAAGGGGTGTGTGGCTGTACTCGAGCAAGAATCCGCTTCACCAGAGATGACAAAAGGAACGGGAGTAAACACGGCTATAAAAAAAATCGCGACCTATTTTGGGAACGTTTGATTATTTTGAGACTTTCAAATGATGATTAAATAGAAGCAGAGAGATCATAACCAGAAGTAATTCTCTCTGGTCACATGCTCACACTTCCAGGCCACCCTGTTTCAGTGCTCACAGACTTCCCTTGACCCCTATTCACGCTCAGGTTACCATGCTTAATGTACACATTAATGGACATGTTTTAGGAAAGGTATTGTCAAGCTTGCAAGGGTTCAGAGAAGATTTACGAGGATGTTGCCAGGACTAGAAGTTGTGAGCTACAGGGAGAGGTTGAATAGGCTGGGTTTCTGTTCCTTGGAGCATGGGAGGATGAGGGGAGATCTTATACAGGTGTATAAAATCATGAGGGGAATAGATTGGGTAGATGCACAGATTCTCTTGCCCAGAGTAGGGTAATCAAGGACCAGAGGACATATACAGTAGGTTCAAGATGAAGGTGAAAAGATTTAATAGGAATCTGAGGGGTAACATTTTCACACAAAGGGTGGTGGGTGTATGGAATGAGCTGCCAGAGGAGGTTGTTGAGGCTGGGACTATCGCAACGTTTAAGAAATGTGTACATGGCTAGGACAAGTTTGGAGGGATATGGATCAAACGCAGGCAGGTGGGACTAGTGTAGCTGGGACAAGTTGGCTGTTGTGGGCAAGTTAGGCCGAAGGGCCTGTTCCACACTCTATGACAGACAGTTTGAATAAATATATATGGTTCTGCATATTCCTGGTTTGCATCCAAATAAACAATAATTTGACATGGTTTATGTTATTTGGGCCATGTGTGAGTTTATTTCATCATGTTGGGAGTGGCTTAACATGTGCAGAAACAATGGTGTCATGATACATAGTGGTACGTGCAGTAGTGGGAGCTTCCAGGTTCAGTGTCACCTGTACCAATTGAGGAGTGGACTCTGGCATAAGAGTCATCAGTGACACGAGTACATTTCACCTGTAAGGTTTTCATGCGATATGGTGTAAAACAGTTGCCGTTAGATTTACTCGTGCCATAGTTATGCGAAATATTCCTGACAATTCCCTGCCTGATTTCCATCTTCTACCCAGACATACAAACCTGAAGCGCAGCAGACTGTGACGAGCTGCAGACCCTGTCATTAAGTGAAAGCACTTTACTGTACGGAGTGCATTTCACAGAGTGGACAAGCTGGGATTTATCCTGCACTTTTGGCTTTCTGAACAGATTCCAGGGCGCTTCGCCGTAAGTGATTTAAAAACCGTGTGGGATAGTGCATGGGAAAATAACATCATTCCCTCTAGGTTATTTTGTTACTGGAATCGTGAATAAGGCAACCATATACTGAACATAGAACTACAGTACAGCGCGGGAACAGGCCGTTCGGCCCACAATATCCGTGCTGAACGTGATGCAGAGATAAACTAAGCTCATCGGACTGCACGTGATCCGGATACCTCCATTCCCTGCATAATCCATGTGCCTATCTAAAATCCTCCTCAATGCCAGATTGTATCTGCCTTCACCACCGCTAGCAGCAAGTTCCAGGCCCTCACTACACTGTATTTGAAGGCTTACCCTGCACATCTCTGCACTTTGCACCTTTCACCTTAAAGTCTTGCCCTCTAGTCTTTGCCATTTCCACACTGGTGTAAAAGGTTCTGATTGTCTCCCCTATTTCAGTCTCTACAGTTTACCAGCGCGGTGGCCAGCACCGACTGGTGTGTTTGTGCCATTCACTCAGCGGCAGGTACCTGGGCAATCCAGTCGTTGTAGGCAGACACACGAGTGAAGACAGTGGGCTTCTTCTTGGCATTGCAACCCAGGCTCGAGACAAAGCTGGCGATTCCGTGCACCTCCCATCTTCCGTCAGCCGCCTGGCAGTTCAGTGGTCCACCCGAGTCCCCCTAGTGAGAGAAGATGTGGCTCTTACATCTGTTGGAAGGAACTGCAGATGCTGCTTTAGACACAAAATGCTGGAGTAACTCAGCGGGACGGGCAGCATCTCTGGAGAGAAGAATGGGTGACTATTCGGTCATTTCTTCTCTCCAGAGAAGCTGCCTGTCCCGCTGATGTTAGTCCAGCATTTTGTGCCTATATGATTTAAACCAGCGTCTGCAGTTCTTTCAGACACATTTTGCTCTGACATTTTTGTTCTTCATTACCCAGATAGTAAAATGAGGGAACTGATTAAATCTATTGGTTGTCTCCCACTCCCAATCACCACTGTTTTAAAAGCAGAGCCGCTTGAATTTTGTGTTCTAGTCTTTGCTCTTTCATTTGGCTGCGTTTTGCATTTTGGTGTCTGGCTTTGGTCAGTGGTCAATGATTCCTTTATGGACACATGTACAGATGTACAGTGAGTTTTCTCGGCATACAGTTGAGTAAAGCATTGGCATGCCCATTACCCACAATGCCCCATTAGTGAAATAGTCACCGTGATCACATGCAAAACTCACTTGACTTCAAACAAAGCTGCTGAGAAGAATGTTGTGACGCGCGGCTCAACGCTGTTACTCACATTGCAGCCGGCAACAATGCCGTCACCACCGGCACAGACCATGGTCTTCCTCACACCAAAGCCCCACCAGTCCAGCTTGGAGCACGTTTCATGGTCAACGACCGGCAGAAGGGCCTGCTGGAGGTTGTCGGCTATCGGCCCGTCAGCTGCAGTGAGGATGAAACTGGACATTGATTACATTTTTGAATACGTTGGTGCATTATCTCTCCTTCCTTGAGACAATAGACTATAGGTGCAGGAGTAGGTCATTCGGCCCTTGGAGCCAGCACCGCCATTCAATGTGATCATGGCTGATCATCCCCAATCAGTACTCCGTTCCTGCCTTCTCCCCATGTCCCATTTGCTAAAAAACTTCCTCTGGATATCTTTTCTTTTTTTAACTATGGAATGTCCCAACCCCTTGTCCTTTGCCCGATACCCACTGATGTCGCCTCCACATGTGTCTGTGGCAATTAATGTACAGGCCCAGTGACGCCAAACGCTCTTCGTGTTGAAACGCTTCTTCAGACTGAAGAAGGGTCTTGACCCGAAAATGTCACCGTAGAGTTGCTGCCTTGCAACGCCAGAGACCCGGGTTCGATCCCAACTATGGGTGCTGTCTGTACGGAGTTTGTACGTTCTCCCCATGACCTCAGTTTCCCCCACACTCCAAATACAGCATGTACAGGTTTGTAGGCTAATTGGCTTGGTATGAAATGTAAATTGTCCTTAGTGTGAGTAGGATAGTGTTGGTGTACGGGGATCGCTGGTCGCTGCCAACGCAATGGGCCGAAGGGCCTGTTTCTGTGCTGTCTCTCTAAACTAAACTCAACATATTGAAATGGTAGAGCTCTCCCTCTTCTTGATCAGTCTTCCCTTTGTCACCATCATGGCAAGAGCCGCAGGTGTAAATGTTGCCGGCTTCCCATTCACATGTGACTCACTGTAGAGGCGGCCCCACCCTGTGATGTAGCAGGGGTAGTGGTTCGCCAGCACGCTGCCCGCTGTGGGAATGCAGCCAAGCTCGATCTCACTGCTCAGTGCTACAGGGCTGGCCAGCCGAAGCAGCGCAATGTCGTACCTGTTGGTGAACCAAGAATTTACACGTAAACATGCAGAGTTTTAGCAACAGAAACTGGCACACGCCCAAGCGGGCAGAACGCACAACTTCCCAGCACTTTTAATGTCAAGTATAATTTTTAACCTTGGTGATTTCACAGGAAATAAATTTACCAGCCACAACCTGCTGTTAACATTTACTAAACAAACACCATGCAACGTTATAGATCTTTCGCAAATGATGGTATCATGGGATTTATTGGCCCATGAGATCCAGCTTGTGTAGGAAGGAACTGCAGATGCTGGTTTACACCGCAGGTGGACACTAAATACTGGAGTAACTCAGTGGGTCAGGCAGCATCTCTGGAGAGAAAGCTTAGGGGATTTTCAGGTTAAGACCCTTCATTAGTCTCATGAAGGGTTTCGACCCGAAACGTCACCTATTTATTTTCTCCAGAGATGCTGCCTGACCACTTGAGTTACTCCAGCATTTTGTGTCTGTCTTCCATATCATACACCCTCTTGAATGGAGTTTGAATGAGCAACATGTGGCTTCTAACTGATGCATATTGCAGGCAGATCCAACACAGTTAATTCACACGTATCAACCTGAAACATTACCTCGCTTTGTCACTTCAGCTGCAGCCTGCCCTGCTGAGTACTTTCTAGATCATGTGGCCTGGCTGAATTTGGGATGATCGCACCTTGAGATCTAATTGCTCACCATCCTTCGCCACAAGTTGTCACTTACCCAAGAGCGACAAGTATTGGGTTCCACTTCTCGTGGACAAACAGGTTTCCTGGAGCAATTTCAATGGCAACAGATCCTGGTTCAGAAGCTCTGAGGTTCTGTTTCCCCAGAACAACCTGATACGTCTTGTCCTTGCTGAAAACAAGAAGAATCAGAACATTCAGTCTTTTGTGTAAATGTTTCTTTCAGCAGCAGAGTAACCTCAGTGAAGGGCATTGGCGCTACTCTGCACGGTCTACCGACACTGAGGGAGTCTGTCAGAAGGTTTACGCAGACTCGAGAGCTGAGCTGTAGGGAGAGGTTGAGTAGGCTAGGACATTATTCCTTGGAGCGCAGGAGGATGAGGAGTGATTTTATAGAGGTGTATGAAATCATGAGAGGAATAGATCGGGTAGATGCGCAGAGTCTTGCCCAGAGTAGGGGCATTGAGAAACTGGATATAAGGTGAAGGGGGGTAAACTTGTTCACATGCGGAACGAGCTGCCGGGAGGTCGTTGAGGCAGGGACTATCACAATGTTTAGGAAACATTTAGACAGGTACATGGATAGGACAGGTTTAGAGGGATATGGACCAAACGCGGGCAGGTGGGACTAGTGTAGATGGGACGTGTTGGCCAGTGTGGGCAAGTTTCCACGCTGTATCACTCTATCTCTCTAAGGTGAATAACATCAGGACCAAATGCGGGCAAATGGGATCAGCTGAGATCGGGCATTTTAGTTGGCATAGATGAGTTGGGAAGGGCCACGTTCCCAGCTGAATGACCGAGTGTAGGTGACCAGAATCAGTTTGGGATTTAGATTACAATGGTGGTAGAATACTGCATGGTGGGGCAGCCTCACAGCACCAGAGTCCCGGGTTCGATCCTGACTACGGGTGCTGTCTGTACGGAGTTTGTATCCCATGACCTGCGTGGGTTTTCTCCAGGTGCTCCGGTTTCCTCCTACACTCCAAAGATGTACAGATTCGTAGGTTAGTTGGTTTGTGTAAATTGTCACTAGTGTTAGTGTGCGAAAGGCCTGTTTCCACGCTGTATCTCTAAACCAGACTTTGAGTATGAGGCCATGTGAAACTGAGGCAGCATGTGTCTGCAGTCCATTGGTCAGTGTCTATCTTCAAACAAGCGATGTAATTTGTCCCACTTTGCCTGTTCCCTGCTGTTATTTTCCCCCCTTTTCAAGGATGATTCACATTTCGGAATTGTTTCTGATTGTTGTCACACCTCATGTTCTGAGAGTTGGAATGATGCGTGGATGAACAGTGAGGGGTTGTGGATGGAGGGTGCAAAGTACACGTGTCATTCATTCAACTGAACCATTAGCAGCAATAAGAAGGATGCTGGTTTATACTAAAGGTAGACACAAAATGCTGGAGTAACTCAGGCAGCATCTCTGGAAAAAATGAATAGGCGACTTTTCTGGTTGGACTAAGGAAGGGTCTCAACCTGAAACGTCACCGATCCATGTTCCCCACAGATGCTGCCTGACCCGCTGAGTTACTCCAGCACTCTGTGAAACGTCACCTATCCATGTTCCCCACAGATGCTGCCTGACCCGCTGAGTTACTCCAGCACTCTGTGAAACGTCACCTATCCATGTTCTCCACAGATGCTGCCTGACCCGCTGAGTTACTCCAGCACTCTGTGAAACGTCACCTATCCATGTTCTCCACTGCTGCTGACCGCTGAGTTACTCCAGCACTGTGAAACGTCACCTATCATGTTCTCCACAGATGCTGCCTGACCCGCTGAGTTACTCCAGCACTCTGTGAAACGTCACCTATCCATGTTCTCCACAGATGCTGCCTGACCCGCTGAGTTACTCCAGCACTCTGTGAAACGTCACCTATCCATGTTCTCCACAGATGCTGCCTGACCCGCTGAGTTACTCCAGCACTCTGTGTCTATCTTTGAACCATTAGCAATTTTGGACGGTATTGAGACAAAGAAGGTGGCGATGAGGGGTGACTTGCTGTTCACACACAGGATGTCTTGTCTGACAGCTGTTAGTTTGTCCCATGGATAACTCACCTGATGCAGTGGGCAGCAGTCATCACCCAGTTACTGGCGATCAGGGAACCTCCACAAGTGTGGCGCCACTCACCATTTCTCAGATATTGAAGAGAGACCTTGTTGAAGGAGAAACAAGAAAAACACGATTACGATGCCAGATCTGAAGTAAAATAAATGTGCTCATCAAATACAGACCTGCTCCCTGTCACGTTTTGTGAAATTAATGTCCTGGTAAGGTCAGGGAGTCAGAGCCACTGAACTATCCTGTAGCAACAGTATATGCAGAAGGAATTCAGTGGGTCTTTAGACTGTACTTTAGAGATAGAGCGTGGAAACAAGCCCATTGGTTCACCGAGTCTGCGCCAACCAGCCATCACCCCGTACACTAGGTCTGAAGATAGGCCTTGACCCATTCCTTCTCTCCAGAGATGCTGCCTGCCCCACTGAATTACTCCAGCATTTTGTGTGTATCCCCGCACACTAGAGCTATCCTACACACACTAGGGACAATTTATACCAAAGCCAATTAACCTACACCTTTGGTATACGCCTTTGGAGTGTGGGAGGAAACCGGAGCACCCCGGAGAAAGCCCACGCAGGTCACGGGGAGGATGTACAAACTCCGTACAGACAGCGCCCGTAGTCGGGATCGAACCCGAGTCTCTGGCGCTGTGAGGCAGCAACTCTACCGCTGCGCCACCGGGCCGCCATGCTTAATACAACATTTCAGGGAATATTGACATGGACAATATGTTGTGTTAAAGAAGGAACTGCAGATGCTGGAAAATCGAGGGTTTACACAAAGTGTTGGAGAAACTCAGTGGATGCAGCAGCATCTATGGAGCGAAGGAGAAAGGCAACGTTTCGGGCCGAAACCCTTCTTCAGACATGGACAATATGTTTGGTTTGGTCAATGTCACCCAACTCCTTGCTGTGTTGATGAGCAGCCTTGCAGTAGTCCTTGCCCACCACCAGATGGTGGTGTTCCTCTTCTATATATTTACAACTTGCATCAGCAATGGAATCACAGCTGAGATTATTGTGGCTGAGAATAGGACAGCAAAGCTGCAATGGACTGCTCCATTTAAGTGGCTTTGTTTAATGTTCAATGTTTTATGTGTCATTCCTAACTGTCACTGTATGTCATGTTGTCACTTGAGGACGGAGCACCAAGGGCAAATTCCTTGTATGTGACTACTTGATCAATAAACTTATTCATTCATTCATTCTTTTTGATATGCAGGGAGTGGAAAGATAGAACACCACAGGCCCTTCGGCCCATCATGTCCATGCCAAACATGATGCCAAGTCAAACTAATCTCCTCTGCCTGCAAATGATCGGCATCCCAGGGTATTTCCCAGTGATGGGGCACACCACTAAAGGGCGTAACTGAGATAAGAGAGGGGAAAGTTTAATGGAAGATAGACACAAAGCTGGAGTAACTCAGCGGGACAGGCAGCGTCTCTGGAGAGGAGGATTGGGTGACATTTCGGGTCGAGACCCTTCTTCAAAGTTTAATGGAGATGTGTGGGGCAGGATTTTGTTTTACACAGAGGCTGGTGGTGGAGGCAGATATGATAGTGGTTTAAGAAGTTTTCAGATAGGTGCATGGAAGAGCAGGGAATAGAGGGATATGGATCATGTACAGGGAGATGAGCTCAGTTTAAATTGGCATTGTGTCCGCACAGATTTGCGGGCTGAAGGGCCTGTTCCTGTGCTGTCCATTCCCAGCATGTCCATGTGCTTATCCAAGAGCCACTTAAATGCATAGTAGCATGAGCAGGCCATTCAGCCCATTGCATCTTTACTGTTTGGAGTGGATGAGAATGTGGGATAACATAGAACTAGTGTGAACGGATGATCGATGGCTGCCGTGGTCTTGGTGGGCCGAAGGACCTGTTTCCGCCTGTATCTCACAACTAAAACTGAAGGATCTGCCGTCACTACCTGCCCCTAGCAGCAATTGGTCAACACATAACCAGCGATCGGCAGTAAAGATCCGGTACAAATAAATGCCATACCTCCTGGAGGGTCAGCAATGAGAAGGATCGTAGTTCAGGATTACTCTCTGGTTGTCGAGTAGTTCATGCTCCAGAGGACCACCTGTTGTAACAAGCATGCTAGATTGTTGAAGGTAGCACAGAAACCCCGACCAGCCCCGTCGCGGGGTCCGACGCCTGGCACGCGGGAGTGATCGCCTGATGCGGAGGGCCCAAACGCGCCTGCTACAGGAGTCAAATGTCCCGTCAAGGAGGGCTCGAGGCCCGACCGCGGGAGAGCAAAGAAGGGAGAGATTTGAACATTTTTTAACCTTCCATCACAGTGAGGAATGTGGAGGAGTCACTCTGGCGGGATGTTTATGGTTAAAATGCTTTTGTGTGTTTCTTTTGCTTTTTATTTGTAATTCTCGTATGTGATAAACAACTTGGCCAATAAGTAAGTTGTGATTGATTGTAAAATGTGATGGTCGTCTTGAGAAACTGGGACTGAGGGGTCAGTGCGGAGATTTGTGAGCGGTATTTAAAATATTGAAAATTCAGAAGTTGTCAAGAGAGAGTTAGATTTAGCTCTTAGGGCGAACGGAATCAAGGGCTATGGGGAGAAGGCAGGAGCGGGGCACTGATTCTGGATGATCAACCATGATCATATTGAATGGCGGTGCTGGCTCGAGAGGTTGAGTGGTCTACTCATGCACCTATTGTCTATGTTTCTTAGGGTCTGTAATGACTCTGTTCAGTTCCGTTTATTGTCACGTGTACCGAAGGTACGATTATATTTTTTATCAGTCAGCAGAACGACAATGCCTCGTTACGATCGAGTTGTCCACAGTGCACAGATACACGGTAAAGCTGCAGGAGCCCTGCATGGCAGCCACACCAACAGCCTGTCTCGTCCTATTCTCCTTTTGCTGTTTTGGACTGTGTTTACTTGTATGTTTTTAATGCGCCTTTAGTTGTTGTTTTACGTGTGGGGGGGAGGGGGGGAATTGGGAAACCTTTTTTATCTCTTCGCTCGACGGAGATGCAACTTTTGCCGTATCCTATCTCCGTCCGCACTGCGGGTTTAACATCGGGGAGCTGGCAGTCTCTTTGTTAGGGATCGACTTCGGGAGCTCCAACCGCGGGAGCTTCAACCGCCCCGATCACGGTAGGTTAATCACCTTCCATCACAGTGGGGAACGTGAGGTCGCTGGGAGAGCAAGATGGACGTGCTGCTGCGCCGGTGAGGACTCGGAGGCAGTGCGGTGAGTGCGGTGAGGGCGGTGAGTGCGGTGAGTGGTGAGGGCGGTGAGTGCGGTGAGGGCGGAGGTTGAGTGCGGTGTTGGAGTGCGAGTGAGTGCGGTGAGTGGTGGAGTGCGGTGAGGGCGGTGATGCGGGTGGTGAGTGCGGTGAGCGCGGTGGAGTGCGGTGAGGGCTGGTTGAGGGCGATGGGGCGGTGAGTGCGGTGAGGGCGGTGAGTGCGGTGAGGGCGGTGAGGGCGGTGAGTGCGGTGAGGGCGGTGAGGGCGGTGAGGGCGGTGAGTGCGGTGAGGGCGGTGAGTGCGGTGAGGGCGGTGTGCTCGGTGAGGGCGGTGAGGGCGGGTGAATGAGCGGGGGTGAGGGCGGTGAGTGCGGTGAGGGCGGTTGAGGGCGGTGAGGGCGGTGAGCGCGGTGAGCGCGGTGAGGGCGGTGAGGTCGGGGTAGAGGGCGGTGAGTGCGGTGGAGGGCGGTGAGGGCGGTTGAGGGTGGGTGAGCTCGGTGGCGCGGTGAGGGCGGTGAGGGCGGTGAGGGCGGTGAGGGCGGTGAGGGCGGTGAGGGCGGTGAGCGCGGTGAGGGCGGTGAGGGCGGTGAGTGCGGTGAGGGCGGTGAGGGCGGGGGTGAGGGCGGTTCGGGGCGGTGTGAGTGTGAGTGCGGTGATTTCGCTGTTTGCAGGGACATGGCTCCATGAGGACATCCCGGAGTCTAGTGCGAGTGCGGACGGCTTTCTGACTGTTGGGGTGGACAGGGACTGCAGAGAGAGTGACAATGGTCGGTACAACTCTGGTCACATCACGGTGAAGGAGCTTGTGTGTGTGTGTGGCCCGGACATTGAACGGATGGCTGCAGGTCTCCATTGATGCTGGTGCCCTGGGGATTGTCACACGCCTCTGTGGTGTCCATTTAAGTTTACATTTAATCTTTATGTCTTGTGGCTTTATTGTATGACTGTTGGCAAATCAAATTCCTTGTCTGTCTGCATACTTGGCTAATTAATTAATTACAATCACAACTACAATGAAGGGAATAATGTGTTGAATGTCTAGTGCAAGGTAGAGCCAATACGGTCCGGCTTTGACCTTTGACCTCCACGTGGAGGCTGGACATTACCTGCCACGGCCAGCTATGGGGCACGGCATCCGTTCCACCCACAACCCTGGAGATGAGCGGAGGGGTGGTGGGCACCCCACATCCCCAAGCTGCAAGGACAACAACATGTCATTGGTTCTTCATGTGGGTAGGAGCAGAAACATTTTAGGGGGGGGGTGGGGCCATTGGTACCCCCAACTACCCCATCAACCCATCCCCATCAAGTTACTCCGCCTGGCCTACCCCTTATTTTAAAAACTGTGGACCCCTGGTTCGGACTCCCCCAATTCGGGTAACATTTTTCCTGCATCTAGCTGTCAATCCCTTAAGAATTGTATATGTTTCTATAAGATCCCTTCTCATCCATCTAAATCCCTGTGGATACAGAGTTCTGTGGTGACTTAAAACCACTATCTGATTCTTCACTGATTCTTCCACCTTCTGCATTTCCACTAGTGATTAATTACCGGTAACTAGTTACATGTGATAAATGGGGATTTATTTTTACCTACCGTATGTACAAATATTGATTTGTTACTCCTTAACCTGGCAATGATCTGCATCCAAACATAACAGCGTTATCTCTTTGCTTCAATCAAGCGATGTACCACGGCAACGGTCTCTTGTGCTCGATGTAATTCTGAGCTACTTTCTCATTACTGCCAATTCCACCCAAACAGGTCAATTGAGTCATTCCTCTGTTTCTCCATCTGTATCGCAGTGGAAATTACCACAGAGACCGCTGCAACCTTCCAAAGGCGAGCAGCTTTGTAGGTTAATTGGCTTCTGTAAATACTACGGTGTGTACTACATAGAACTAGTGTAAGGGTGATCGATGGGCAGTGCGGATGCTGTGAGCTGAAGAACCTGTTTCCATGCTGTATTTCTGAACCAAACTCAACCTAACTAAACTAAACTAAATCAAACTAAATCAAATTAAATTAAATTAAACCAAACCAAGATTAAATTAAATTAAATTAAACTGATCTGAACTGAACTCACCTAAACTTGGTGATCTTCAGGGGAAGGTTCCAGTGCATGGATGCTTGGTTATCATTAGTGTTCTCAGCAGGGTGAGCAGTTAACGGCGCTGTTATAAGTATTTAGTTTGCTACAGCCTGCCTTATCCCAGCCGCATCAAGTGACTGTAGTCTCCAACACTCACATCTCTGGGACATCGTGGAAGGAACCCAGAGCCCAGAGACGGGGGAGGAAACCCACCCAGTCCGACAGAGAACAGGTAAACAGACAGCATTGGAGGTCAGAACCGAACCCTCATCGCTGCAGCTGTGAGACAGCGACTACCATGCCGCTTGTTATTGCATGGCTCGCATACTGAAAGCTTCATTACCAGAGCTAATACATCAGGTATAGAGGAACTGGGAAAATGGAACAGAGTCTGTCGGAAAGCACTGTCATTGTTATCACACACCAGAGGAAAAAGCCTTCATCTGCGTATCTGCCAGGGCAGGCTAGGACTTCTTGAAGCACAGGAGGATGAGGGCTGGTCTTATAGAGGTGTACAAAATAAGAAGAGGAATAGATCGGAGTCTCTTGCCAGTGTTGGGGAATCGAGAAGAAACCCAGAGGTATAGGTGGAAAGGGGAAAGATTTAATAGGAACCTGAGGGTAACTTTTACACAAAGGGTGGTGGGTGTATGGAACAAGCTGTCTGGATTAACCCATTTGTGATAGGAGCAGATTAGGCCATTGCCATCAAGTCTCTCTGCCATTCAATCATGGTGATCTTCTCTCCCTCTCGCCTAAACCCCATTCTCCTGCCTTTCTAACCCAGACACGTTCTATTTCAAGAATCTGTCTATCTCTGCTTTATAAATATCCTAGTCTTGGCTTCCACAGCGTCTGTGGAATTGAATTCACAGATTCACCATTCCTGTAGGACTGAAGAAATTTCTCCTCATCTCCTTTCTAAAAGTACGTCCTTTTATTCTGAGGCTTTACTCTCTGACCTAGACTCTCCCACTAATGGAGACATCCACTCTGTCAAGGCCTTTAACTATTCGGTAAGTTTCAATGAGATCTCCCCTCATGCTTCTCTAACTCGCCCTGCCATAGATATTCCCGTTGTTCTATCCATCTTCCCTATCCTCTACGGAGGTTCCCTTCCATGGCCGTTTCATGTTCGCCTGTACAAGTCAACAAGCTGCTCCTGTCCTGTTTGTTTGTGGGAACCACTAGCCTGTTCCCCAACACAGGGCCATCACTTGCTGGTGAAGAGAGAGTGAGCGAGAGAGAGAGAGAGACACACACAGACCAAACTCGGCAGTACTGAACATGTGCTTACCTCCAGCCACCAGCAACGTTGCCACCACGAGTGAGATCATCTCTGCACCGGCCACTGGCCCCGCCGCATGGCTTGCAGTGACATTTATAGAGATTGCTGGGCTCCTATCTGAAGATGATTGATCAGGGTCTCAAATTAGCTGCATGAGATGGAAAGCCAGAGTGCCGCACATTGTGAAGTTGTCCCTGGATCGTTCACAGCTGTCATAGGTTACACTGGGTCACGTTGACCATGGTGACTCTTCACCACTGAGAATCCAAGGCCACGGGTATCAGCGAGTGTGCAAGGCCGTGACAGGTAGAGGCATCGATGTGGACTGTATTCAGCTCAAATCAGCTCAACATCAGCTGCCACGGTCTCTGTTCTTCAGCGTTCCCAAACTAACCCCAAATCCAAACTCACAAAGGTTGGGTGTAAGGAACTGCATGATTGCTGGTTTTAAAACCGAAGCTAGACATAAAAAAGCTGGAGTAAACTCAGCGGGTTTCTGGCAGCATCTCTGGAGTGAAGGAATGGGTGACGTTTAGTAGAGACCCTTCTTTACACTTTTCTTCGACAGCCAGCGTCTGTGGTTAACATTTGAACACACAAAGTCAGCCTAATCGCTGCATTGGAATTTAGAAAATGATACCAAAGAACTTTGTTTATCCCAGGAGGAAAATTGGATTTTGCCACGTTGGAAAATAACACAAAATACCTGAAAACATGAAAAGTATAAGTGACGTGTGGTCAGGCTTTGGGGATTGCAAAGATTGAGGATGGTGGGGGTGGGATGGGGTGGGGAATCAGTCTCCTCAGCCCACCCATCACCTTAGGCTGTGACAAATTTGCACAACTGGTTATTATTCAACTTATCAAGTTGGTTTTCAAGCACGGAGATGATTTGCCTGCAGCTTCTTTGTGTCCACCAGAACATGCCACCAGCCAGAGGGAATAAATGTCATAGTGTTGTAGACTGTACAGTGCGGAAAAACAGGCCCTTTGGCCAACTTTCCCACACCGACCAGGATGTCCCAGCTTTTAGTCCTGCGTTTGGCCGTATCCATCCAACCTGTCCTATCCTGTACTTCTCTACTGTTTCTTAATGTTGGGATAGTCCCAGCTCAAAAACTCTCTGGCATTGTTCCATACAGAACAGGGGCCCACAGTTTTTTAAGAATAAGGTGGGGGGCCTTTTGGAAACAGTGCTGAGGATAAGTCGTTTTCACAAAGAGTTGTGTGAATTCTGTGGAATTCTCTGCGCAGAAGGCAGTGGAGGCTGATTCACTGGAGTTTTCAAGAGAGTTAGATTTAGCTCGTAGGCTTAACGGAATCAAGGGATAAGGGGAGAAAGCAGGGTGTAACAGGGTACTGATTTTAGATGATCAGCCATGATCACATTTGATGGCGGTGCTGGCTCGAAGGGCCGAATGGCCTACTCTGTACCTATTGTCCATGTATCCATGTTATCCACCACCTTTGTGTGAAACGTCATCATCGGTTCCTATTAATTCCTTACCTCACCTTAAAGATTTAATCGGAACCTGCGCCAGTAACATTTCACCACAAAGGAAGGTGGTGAGTTTTATGGAAACGAAGTGAATCGAATTAACCCATTTATTTTCTAAGTTCATAAGTGATAGGAGCAGAATTAGGCCATTGGCCACAAGTCCAGCGCCAATCAATCATGGCTGCTATATTTCTCCCTTCCTAACCCCTTTCTCCTGCCTTCTCCCTGTGACCCGGTCCCACTGTATAAATGTTGTGCGGTTGTGGGTGGCAGCAGGGTGGGGTAACAGTGAGAACGTGCAAACTCCACAGGACACCAGCGGGATCAACTGAACCTGGTCGCAACGCTTGCTGTGAGGGTACCAGCTACACCAAGCTGCCGTCCACAAAGAGGATCAGTCAGCTTCAAATCTTCCCCACCTCCCTATTTTGAAGAGTTTCGGAGAGAAGCGGGTGGTTATGTGAGTGCTGTGCTGTGTGGACCTGGTCTATTCCTCGTGTGGGCAAACAGCAGGTTTACATAGAAACATTGAAACATAGAAATTAGGTGCAGGATAGGCCATTCAGCCCTTCGAGCCTGCACTGCCATTCAATCATTTGATCATGGCAGATCATCCAACTCAGTATCCTGTACCTGCCTTCTCTCCATACCCCCTGATCCCTTCAGCCACAAGGGCCACATCCAACTCCCTCTTAAATATGGCCAACGAACTGGCCTCAACTACCTTCTGTGGCAAAGAATTCCACAGATTCACCACTCTCTGTGTGAAAAACTATTTTCTCATCTAATTACATTCTAATTGGTCAGCCTTTGGTTACATACAAGTAAACAAGATTGACACCAATGTGAGCATGTTGCTCGCTGCAACCAATGTGCTATATAAATAACATTTACTTACTTACTATGTCCAGGTCATTTATCTACATCATGAGCAGCGGTGGTCCCAGTACCTGCGCAACTCCACCGGTCACAGACCTCCAGCCTGAATATTGTCCCTCCACCACAACCCTCTGTCTTCTTTTTTTTTTGTTTGTTTATTTTTGTTGGAAGTAAGTACAGTAGTCTGGTACTTAAGTACCTAACACATAAATACATATTTCCATTCTTGTACAACTTCATACTTTTGATTTAATAATAAAAGAACAGTGAGAGAAAAAAGAAATAAAGCGTGTCGGAATAGATAGACAAGCGAGTAGAAACAGATAGCCAAAGAAATACAGGACCGAGAAAAGAAGCTAGAAGGATTGAAAGAAAAGGCGAAAAAAAAAAAAAGTTTTTTTGAAGTAAAGAAAAGAGAGATTAGGAGAGATCTACCTATTTCATATTTTTGCCCATCGTCACCGGTTCTAAACCATTTAATTCGTATGTGCACCATCTGCTTGTTAAAAAGTTGATAAAAGGAGAACCAAGTCTTTAAGAATAGGTTACTTTGCCCAGTAGGAGGGATCTCATTTTTCTTCAAGATGTAGCATTTCAGACATGTTTCGAGAGATCCACATTTTGAATGTTGGCGTGGTAGCGTTTTTCACAAAATTTGAGTAATAAGAAAAGCTTCTTGGAATATTAGTTAGTTTACTTCCCTCTTCCATTGATCCAAAGATAATCAGTTTGTATTGGGGTTCAATTTTTGTTAACGTTTTAAATAGTTTTGAAAAAAAATCCAAAAATTTAATTCCAAAATGTATAGTTTTGTACTAGAGACAAAGGAATGTGCTATAGTGGCATTTTGAGTTAAACATTTGTCGCAGATGGGGGAAACATTTGAAAATATTTTATTCAGTCTAGTTTTCGAATAATATAATCTATGTAAAATTTTAAATTGAATTAGGTTGTGTCTTACATTAATTGAACATTTATTTACATATAATAATTTTTTTTCCCATCAATCATTCTGAATTTTTATCAATAACTCTTGTTCCCAGACCCTTCTAATTGCCTCTGTCGTTGGTGTTTGTATATTTAGAATTGTATTATATAAGTAAGATATTAAATTGCTTGATTCTGCCTTTCTATTCATTCCTTCCTCCAATATATCTGAAGTTTGATATCCTTGTATATATTTTTTCAAATAATCTTGAATTTGAAGAAATTTGAAATATTGATTATTTTTCAAATTATATTTTAGTTGTAATTGTTGGAATGATAAAAGTTTTCCCATTTCATACATATCTCCAATCGTCAATTCCTATTCTTTCCCAATGGGTAAACATTTTATCAACAATGGATGGTTTGAATGAGGGATTATTAGCTATTGGAGAAAGAAGTGATAATTTTCTTAATTTTAAAGTTAATTTTATTTGTTTCCAAATTTGTATTATACTGTGAATAATTGGATTCTTCTTATATATTATATTGTTCAGTTTCATCGGGGAAAGAAGGATCGCTCCTATATTATTCCCCCCCTCCCCCCCCCCCCCCCAAGGGAACAATCCTCTTTCTCATTCTTAGACAATCTACTGTTGGGCAGAACTGTCCAACCAATAGATTATATTTTTAATATTCACTGCCAATAGTAATACAATAAGTTAGGAAGTGTCAGTCCCCCTGATTCTTTTGATTTACACAAGTGTTTTTTTTATTTTCTGTGTGATTTATAATCCCATATGTAAGTTCATAATATCACAGTCTAGTTTTTTTAAATAATTTTTTAGGTAAGTATATTGGTATTGATTGAAATAGTACAATATTTGTGGTAAGAACGATCATTTTTATTGCGTTTATTATCTGCCTATGAAGGAAATCGCAGTGTTTTCCAAAAATGTAATCAACCCATTTAATTTAAGTGAATAAAGGCATATAGTTTGCGTTGAGTTTTGAATATTTATCCTAGTGATTTGGGATGCCCTAATACTTAAATTTTTCTGTTGCAAATCTAAAGAGGTATTTTAACAAATGTTTGTCGGCTCTTGTAGTTTTATCGTCATAATTTCGCTTTTGTTCCAATTTATTCTATATCCTGAAAAAGAACCAAATTCCTCTATTAAGTTATTAGTATATTAGGTATGCTCATTTGCGAATTTGTAATATATATGTCGTCTGCATATAATGAAATTTTATTATTTGAGTGTTTGGTATTATATCCATAAATATTCGGATGACTTCTTATACTTTCTGCTAAAGGCTCTATCACTAGTGCAAATAGCAGAGGCGATAGTACGCACCCCTGCCTATTTCCCCTTGCTAATTGGAATTTTGGGGATAATATATTATTAGTCAGTATTCTAGCCGTTGGCTTATCATATAATAATTTTACCCATGAGATAAAGTTATCTTCCATGTTAAACTTTTGCAATACTTTGAATAAATATTGCCATCCTACTTGATCGAAAGCTTTTTCTGCATCCAATGAAATAATTGCTAGTTCTTCTTCAGTATTATGTGAGTACATTATATTAGACAGCCGTCTCAAATTGTTTTAAAAGAGTATCTCTTTGGTATAAACCCTTGTTTTGTCCGGGTTTATTAGTTTGCTAACATAATATTTTACTCAATCTTCTCGCCAGGTTCTTTGCTAATATTGTTTGATCTGTATTTAGGAGTGCAATAGCTCTATATGAGCCTGGGTCATCTTTATCCTTTTTTTTGGGTATAAGTATAATCGTTGACTCAGTTAATGTTTCTGGTAGTTTATTTTCTTTAAAAGCGTATATATATAAATCTTGCAGGCATGGAGAAATTATCCCATAGAATCTTTTATAGAATTCATTACTAAAGCTATCTGGTCCTGGCGTTTTGCCATTCTTCAACAAATTTATTGTTTCTTCTATTTCCTGTAGTGTAAATCTTGGGCTCCTAATCCCTCTTGTTCCAACCATATTTAAATTTTGGAAGATTACAATTGTCTAAGAAATTTGTAATTTGAAAATATATTTGCAGAGGTTTTCGATGTATATAAATTTTGATAAAATTGAGCAAATCTTTTATTAATATCTTTAGGTTGTGTTAGTAATTCCCCTTTGTCTGATTTAATTTTAGTAATGTATTTTCTGTTCCCCGTTTTTTCAGTTGGCCGTGCTAAGAGTTTATGTGGTTTATCACAAATTCAAAATTTTCTTGTTTTATAGTTTGAAATAATCTTATTATTCTGGCCGATAAAATTTTATTTAATTTATATTTTAGTATTGTTATCTTATTATGTTTATCTATAGTTGGTTCTTTAGCATTTTCTAAATCTAATTGTCTAATTTCTTGTTCTAACTGCAATTGTTCAGTGTTTTTTTTTATTTTGGAAAGCTTGATATGAGATCATAGTTCCTTAAAAGTTTCCCATAATAAGGAGGGTGAAATATCTGGTGTATCATTTGTCTCAAAAAAGAATCCCATCTGCTCTTTTGAATATGTACATCCTTGTGAATTGTTTAAGATTTGGAGGTTAAACCTCCAAAACGATTTTTTATCAGGCATTCCACCTAATTTTAAAGAAAAAGTTAGCGGGGAATGATCAGAAATAATACTATTATGATATTTAGAATTATATGTATATGGAATTAGTTTTGTGTCCACTAAGAAGTAATCAATACGTGAATATTGTTTTATGTACCGTTGAATAAAATGAATATTCCATACCTACTGGGTTAGCGATCCTCCATACATCTGTTATGTTGGTATTTTTCATGTATGTATTTAGGAGTTCACTAGTTTTAGATTTTATGTTACCCTTTTTTGTTTTGCTGATTTATCCAGATATGGATCTAAAAACACAATTCAAATCTCCCCCTATTATCACATTTTGATAGTTAAGTTCTGTAATTGTATCCAAAATTTTACTAAAGAATTGGGGGTTGTCAAAATTAGGAGCATAAATATTTATCAAAGTAAGTGGAGTCGATTAAATTTCTCCCGTGACTATGACGTACGTCCCCTCTTTATCTGCTATAGTATTCTTAATTTAATGGTATACCTTTACGAATGATAATAGCCGTCACCTCTAGATTTAGAAGTAAATGAAGAGTTTGTATGTTTGCTCAATACAATTTGCTTCAATCTTATCTGTGTTTGATATTTCAAATGCGTCTTTATAAGAAAATGATGTCACTGTTTAAGGCTTTTAATTGGGCAAAGATCTTACCCCTTTTAATTGGTTCATTAGCGCCCCTTATATTCCAAATACAGAACGTGATTCCTCCAGTTTTTCTTTTGTTTATCGTCTTGCATTATGAATCATGTTAATACCTTTACTTCATATGGTTCAACCAAGAACCTCATAACTCCAGATGAAGGATGATCATCCCCAGCTGTTCAGTTTTGTTGGCATCTCTCCTTCAGAATAGACCTTGAAAAAGACCAGAAAGTGTAGTCGTGAAAAGATACTTAACAAACAAAAAGTGATATTATAATATCCAAAAATAAAGATATTATAATTAAAAACAGACCACCAACAGGTGGTAAAAAAATTCTTATTGATTCCGTAGTTGTTTTTATATGTTTCGCTCTGCTCCCTTGACCATTTATTATTAATTGGAAGAGAGAGCGATACAAAGTTCAGAAATATATATATAATCAATAGATTGATTAGAAATATATCTTCAAAGAGAAAAAACAAAATAAAAAAGAGTTTCCGAGTATATATTTAGATATGACAGTAATTATGTTAATTATATATCCATATCTATTGATATGCCTAGCTCTATTACAATTAAGTCTCTAACTTTTGTATCAAACACCAGCAGGTTCCAAGGGGTTAACCAGATTCAGACCCTTGGGTAACTTCCAAGCATCTGAGTCCTCCCTTCTCTTTGCGCGCAATTTAGACTAAATCTACTATATCCATAAAATGTGTTAGTACGTTACTAGTACTTATCAATCATATTTAACTTGTTATTCTTATATTTAGCAAGTAATTAACATCATGAAATAAACATCAGCCATTATTACGCTATGCCTTAATATTACACAATTTTATTAATTATATTTTATGTTAGTATGTAATTGTGTGTTTCTTAAATCATAAATTTCTATATACGTCCACTGATAAATATTTTTCCTATTAGAAACATAGAAACATAGAAATTAGGTGCAGGAGTTAGGCCATTCAGCCCTTCGAGCTGCACCGCCATTCAATATGATCATGGCTATCATCCAACTCAGTATCCCGTACCTGCCTTCTCTCCATACCCTCTGATCCCCTTAGGCCACAAGGGCCACATCCCAACTCACTCTTAAATATAGCCAAATGAACTGGCCTCAACTACCCTCTGTGGCAGAGAGTTTCCAGAGACTCACCACTCTCTGTGTGAAGAAAGTCTTTCTCATCTCGGTCTTAAAGGATTTCCCCCTTATCCTTAAGCTGTGACCCCTTGTCCTGGACTTCCCCAACATCGGGAACAATCTTCCTGCATCTAGGCCTGTCCAACCCTTAAGAATTTTGTAAGTTTATTCTCAAGTTATTTTCCCCGCCACAATTTTTCTTCTTTGTCAATCCTTTGTTGAATTGAAGCATAAATTCTGACCTTGAGTTAACATTCCAAAGTTAAAATGGCTAGACAACGCCTCGAGGAAAGTTCTCCATCTTAACCAGAGCAGTATTTTTTGTATGTTAAAAAAAAAGAAACACAGTTCTTTCTTCATCATTTCTCATGATCAGTAGTCCTCCTTTGTGCATAATTAAATGCCTCTTCTGGATCCGTGAATGCACGTTCAACATGGTTATAAGTAATTCTCAATTTAGCGGGATATACTATCCCATATCTTACTCCCGAGACCTCTTTCAGTAGCCTTCTCGTGTTTGTAAACTTGTCCTCTTTCCATGACTTCACCTGGAAAATCACGGAAGAATCTTAGTTTGCTTCTTCAAACACAAATTCACACCATATGGAATTTTTTTCATAATTCCTTCCAGGGTTGAAATGTCATAGAATTTCAGAATAATCTGTCTTGGGGGGGCAGATTAGAGTCTCAAATTAGCTGCAGAGATGAAAGGCCAGCGCCGCACATGTGACAGGTTGTCCCTGGATCGTTCACAGCTGCTCAAAGTTACACTGGGTCACGTTGACCATGGTGACTCTTCACCACTGAGAATCCAAGGCCACGGGTTATCAGCGAGTGTGGCAAGGCCAGTGACAGGTAGAGGCATCGAGGTGACTGTATTCAGCTCAACATCAGCTCAACATCAGCCTGGCCACGGCCTCTGTTCTTCAGCCTTCCCAAACTAACCCCAAATCCAAACTCACAAAGGTCTGGGAAGGAACTGCAGATGCTGGTTTAAACCGAAGATAGACATAAAAAGCTGGAGTAACTCAGCGGGTCAGGCAGCATCTCTGGAGAGAAGGAATGGGTGACGTTTCAGGTAGAGACCCTTCTTTACACATTCTTCAGACAGCCCAGCGTCTGTGGTTAACTTTGAACACACACAGTCAGCCTAATCGCTGCATTGGAATTTACGAAATGATACCATAGAACTTTGTTTATCCCAGGAGGAAAATTAATTTGCCACGTTGGAAATAACACAAAATACCTGAAACATGAAAGTAAAGTGACGTGTGGTAAGGCTTTGGGGATGTGCAAAGATTGAGGAGGTGGGGGTGGGGGAATCAATCTCCTCAGCCCCACCCATCACCTTCAGGCTGTGACAAATCTTGCACAACTGGTTATTATTCAACTTATCAAGTTGGTTTTCAAGCACGGAGATGATTTGCTTGCAGCTTCTTTGTGTCCCACAGACATGCCCATCCCAGCCAGAGGGAATAAATGTCATAGTGTTGTAGACTGATACAGTGCGGAAACAGGCCCTTTGACCCAACTTTCCCACACCGACCAGCATGTCCCAGCTTTACTAGTCCCGCGTTTGGCCCGTATCCATCCAAACCTGTCCTATCCATGTACTTCTCTAACTGTTTCTTAAATGTTGGGATAGTCCCAGCCTCAACAACCTCCTCTGGCATCTCGTTCCATACAGAACCAGGGGCCACAGTTTAAGAATAAGGGGGGGGCCATTTGGAACAGAGATGAGGAAAAACGTTTTCACACAGAGTTGTGAATCTGTGGAATTCTCTGCCGCAGAAGGCAGTGGAGGCTGATTCACTGGATGTTTTCAAGAGAGTTAGATTTAGCTCTTAGGCTTAACGGAATCAAGGGATAAGGGGAGAAAGCAGGAACAGGGTACTGATTTTAGATGATCAGCCATGATCACATTGAATGGCGGTGCTGGCTCGAAGGGCCGAATGGCCTACTCCTGTACCTATTGTCTATGTATCCATGTATCCACCACCCTTTGTGTGAAAACGTCATCCATCAGGTTCCTATTAAATCCTTACCTCACCTTAAAGATTTAATCGGAACCTGCGCAGTAACATTTCACACAAAGGGTGGTGAGTTTATGGAACAAGCTGAATCGAATTAACCCATTTATTTCATAAGTTCATAAGTGATAAAGGAGCAGAATTAGGCCATTCGGCCCATCAGGTCCAGCGCCAATCAATCATGGCTGCTATATTTCTCCCTCCTAACCCCATTCTCCTGCCCTTCTCCCTGTGACCGTCGCCCACCTGTAGTAAATGTCTGTGGATGTGGGTGGCTGCAGGGGTGGTGAGGTCACAGGGAGAACGTGCAAACTCCACACGGACACCAGCTGGGATCAAACTGAACCCTGGTCGCTAACGCTGTGAGGCTACCAGCTACACCAAGCTGCCGTCCACAAAGAGGATCCAGTCAGCTTCAATTCTTCCCACCTCCCTATTTTGAAAGTTTCGGAGAGAAGCGGGTGGTTATGTGAGTGCTGTGCTGTGTGGACCTGGTCTATTCCTCGTGTGGGCAAACAGCAGGTTTACATAGAAACATTGAAACATAGAAATTAGGTGCAGGAGTAGGCCATTCAGCCCTTCGAGCCTGCACCGCCATTAAATATGATCATGGCAGATCATCCAACTCAGTATCCTGTACCTGCCTTCTCTCCATACCCCCTGATCCCTTCAGCCACAAAAAAAAAAAGGGCCACATCCAACTCCTCTATAAATATGGCCAACGAACTGGCCTCAACTACCTTCTGTGGCAAAGAATTCCACAGATTCACCACTCTCTGTGTGAAAAACTATTTTCTCATCTAATTACATTCTAATTGGTCAGCCTTTGGTTACATACAAGTAAACAAGATTGACACCAATGTGAGCATGTTGCTCGCTGCAACCAATGTGCTATATAAATAACATTTACTTACTTACTTATGTCCAGGTCATTTATCTACATCATGAGCAGCGGCGGTCCCAGTACCTGCGCAACTCCACCGGTCACAGACCTCCAGCCTGAATATTGTCCCTCCACCACAACCCTCTGTCTTCTTTTTTTTTTGTTTGTTTATTTTTGTTGGAAGTAAGTACAGTAGTCTGGTACTTAAGTACCTAACACATAAATACATATTTCCATTCTTGTACAACTTCATACTTTTGATTTAATAATAAAAGAACAGTGAGAGAAAAAAGAAATAAAGCGTGTCGGAATAGATAGACAAGCGAGTAGAAACAGATAGCCAAAGAAATACAGGACCGAGAAAAGAAGCTAGAAGGATTGAAAGAAAAGGCGAAAGTAAAGAAAAGAGAGATTAGGAGAGATCTACCTATTTCATATTTTTGCCCATCCGTCACCCGGTTCTAAACCATTTAATTTCTTATGTGCACCATCTGCTTGTAAAAAGTTGATAAAAGGAGACGCAAGTCTTTAAGAAATAGGTCTACTTTGCCCAGTAGGCACCGGGATCTCATTTCTTCAAGATGTAGCATTTCAGACATGTTTGAGATTCCACATTTTGAATGTTGGCGTGCTAGTAGCGTTTTTTCCAAAATTTGAGTTAATTTAAGAAAAGCTTCTTGGGAATATAGTTAGTTTACTTCCCTCTTCCATTGATCAAAGATAATCAGTTCTGTATTGGGGTTCAATTTTGTTTGTTAAATAGTTTTGAAAAAAATCCAAAAATTTAATTCCAAAATGTATAGTTTTTGTACTAGAGACAAAGGAATGTGCTATAGTGGCATTTTGAGTTAAAACATTTGTCGCGGTCAGTATGGGGGGGAAAACATTTGAAAATAATTTATTCTGTCTAGTTTTTCGAATAATATAATCTATGTAAAATTTTAAAATTGAATTAGTTTTGTTTGTGTCTTACATTAATTGAACATTTATTTACGTAATAATAATATTTTTTTTCCCCATCAATCATTCTGAATTTTTATAAATAACTCTTGTTCCCAGACCCTTCTAATTGCCTCTGTCGTTGGTTTGTATATTTAGAATTGTAAATAATACAAGTAAGATATTAAATTGCTTGATTCTGCCTTTCTATTCATTCCTTCCTCCTAATATATCTGAAGTTTGATATCCTTGTATATATTTTTTCAAATAATCTTGAATTTGAAGAAATTTGAAATATTGATTATTTTTCAAATTATATTTTAGTTGTAATTGTTGGAATGATAAAAGTTTTCCCATTTCATACATATCTCCAATCGTCAATTCCTATTCTTTCCCAATGGGTAAACATTTTATCAACAATGGATGGTTTGAATGAGGGATTATTAGCTATTGGAGAAAGAAGTGATAATTTTCTTAATTTTAAAGTTAATTTTATTTGTTTCCAAATTTGTATTATACTGTGAATAATTGGAGTCTTCTTATATATTATATTGTTCAGTTTCATCGGGGAAAGAAGGATCGCTCCTATATTATAAGGGGAACAATCCTCTTTCTCCATTCTTAGACAATCTACCTGTTGGGCAGAACTGTCCAACCAATAGATTATATTTTTAATATTCACTGCCCAATAGTAATACAATAAGTTAGGAAGTGTCAGTCCCCCTGATTCTTTAGATTTACACAAGTGTTTTTTTTTAATTCTGTGTGATTTATAATCCCATATGAAGTTCATAATATCACAGTCTAGTTTTTTAAATAATTTTTTAGGTAAGTATATTGGTATTGATTGAAATAGGTACAATATTTGTGGTAAGAAGATCATTTTATTGCGTTTATTCTGCCTATGAAGGAAATCGCCAGTGTTTTCCAAAATGTAATCAACCCATTTAATTTAGTTAATAAAGGCATATAGTTTGCGTTGAGTATATTTATATTTCCTAGTGATTTGGATGCCCAAATACTTAAATTTTTCTGTTGCAAATCTAAAGAGGTATTTTAACAAATGTGTCGGCTCTTGAGGTTTTATCGTCATAATTTCGCTTTTGTTCCAATTTATTCTATATCCTGAAAAAGAACCAAATTCCTCTATTAAGTTTAGTATATTTGGTATGCTAATTTGCGAATTTGTAATATATATGTCGTCTGCATATAATGAAATTTTATTATTTGAGTGTTTGGTATTATATCCATAAATATTCGGATGACTTCTTATACTTTCTGCTAAAGGCTCTATCACTAGTGCAAATAGCAGAGGCGATAGTACGCACCCCTGCCTATTTCCCCTTGCTAATTGGAATTTTGGGGATAATATATTATTAGTCAGTATTCTAGCCGTTGGCTTATCATATAATAATTTTACCCATGAGATAAAGTTATCTTCCATGTTAAACTTTTGCAATACTTGAATAAATATTGCCATCCTACTTGATCGAAAGCTTTTTCTGCATCCAATGAAATAATTGCTAGTTCTTCTTCAGTATTATGTGAGTACATTATATTAGACAGCCGTCTCAAATTGTTAAAAGAGTATCTCTTTGGTATAAACCCTGTTTGGTCCGGGTTTATTAGTTTGCTAACATATTTACTCAATCTTCTCGCTAGGTTCTTTGCTAATATTGTTTGATCTGTATTTAGGAGTGCAATAGCTCTATATGAGCCTGGGTCATCTTTATCCTTTTTTGGTATAAGTATAATCGTTGACTCAGTTAATGTTTCTGGTAGTTTATTTTCTTTAAAAGCGTATATATATATAAATCTTGCAGGCATGGAGAAATTATCCCATAGAATCTTTTATAGAATTCATTACTAAAGCTATCTGGTCCTGGCGTTTTGCCATTCTTCAACAAATTTATTGTTTCTTCTATTTCCTGTAGTGTAATCTGGGCTCCTAATCCCTCTTGTTCCACCATATTTAATTTTGGAAGATTACAATTGTCTAAGAAATTTGTAATTTGAATATTATTTGCAGAGGTTTTCGATGTATATAAATTTTGATAAAATTGAGCAAATCTTTTATTAATATCTTTAGGTAGTGTTAGTAATTCCCCTTTGTCTGATTTAATTTTAGTAATTGTATTTTCTGTTTCCCGTTTTTTCAGTTGGCGTGCTAAGAGTTTATGTGGTTTATCACAAATTCAAAATTTTCTTGTTTTATAGTTTGAAATAATCTTATTATTCTGGCCGATAAAATTTTATTTAATTATATTTTAGTATTTAACTTTATTATTAGTTTATCTATAGTTGGTTCTTTAGCATTTTCTAAATCTAATTGTCTAATTTCTTGTTCTAACTGCAATTGTTCAGTGTTTTTTTTTATTTTGGAAAGCTTGATATGAGATCATAGTTCCTTAAAAGTTTCCCATAATAAGGAGGGTGAAATATCTGGTGTATCATTTCTCAAAAAAGAATCCCATCTGCTCTTTTAAATATGTACATCCTTGTGAGCTGTTTAAGGATTTGGGGTTAAACCTCCAAAACGATTTTTTATCAGGCATTCCACCTAATTTTAAAGAAAAAGTTCAGCGGGGAATGATCAGAAATAATACTAATTATGATATTTAGAATTATATGTATATGGAATTAGTTTTGTGTCCACTAAGAAGTAATCAATACGTGAATATGTTTTATGTACCGTTGAATAAAATGAATATTCCATACCTACTGGGTTAGCGATCCTCCATACATCTGTTATGTTGGTATTTTTCATGTATGTATTTAGGAGTTCACTAGTTTTAGATTTTATGTTAATCCTTTTTTTGTTTTGCTGATTTATCCAGATATGGATCTAAAACACAATTCAAAATCTCCCCCTATTATCACATTTTGATAGTTAGTTCTGTAATTGTATCCAAAATTTTACTAAAGAATTGGGGGTTGTCAAAATTAGGAGCATAAATATTTATCAAAGTAAGTGGAGTCGATTAAATTTCTCCCGTGACTATGACGTACCTCCCCTCTTTATCTGCTATAGTATTCTTTAATTTAAATGGTATACCTTTACGAATGATAATAGCCGTACCTCTAGATTTAGAAGTAAATGAAGAGTAGTATGTTTGCTCAATACAATTTGCCTTCAATCTTATCTGTGTTTGATATTTCAAATGCGTCTCTTATAAGAAAATGATGTCACTGTTTAAGGCTTTTAATTGGGCAAAGATCTTACCCCTTTTAATTGGTTCATTAGCGCCCCTTATATTCCAAATACAGAACGTGATTCCTCCAGTTTTCTTTTGTTTATCGTCTTGCATTATGAATCATGTTAATACCTTTACTTCATATGGTTCAACCAAGAACCTCATAACTCCAGATGAAGGATGATCATCCCCAGCTGTTCAGTTTTGTTGGCATCTCTCCTTCAGAATAGACCTTGAAAAAGACCAGAAAGTGTAGTCGTGAAAAGATACTTAACAAACAAAAAGTGATATTATAATATCCAAAAATAAAGATATTATAATTAAAAACAGACCACCAACAGGTGGTAAAAAAATTCTTATTGATTCCGTAGTTGTTTTTATATGTTTCGCTCTGCTCCCTTGACCATTTATTATTAATTGGAAGAGAGAGCGATACAAAGTTCAGAAATATATATATAATCAATAGATTGATTAGAAATATATCTTCAAAGAGAAAAAACAAAATAAAAAAGAGTTTCCGAATATATATTTAGATATATATAAAAGAAGGGGGATGGATTTTTCAAATTTTAGGGCACTGGGACCAGTTCTGGGGATGGGACCGGTACAAACAGACAGAATAATGGAACATATTGTTCATTATGAGGGTAGTAAGCATTAGGTACAAGGTGAAAGGTAAAAGTGGCAGGCATATCCCCACTAGCTATAAGGGTAAATGCGTTTGTAAAAGACAAGCCCTATTCGTGTCTCAATGCAAGGAGTATTCCGTGCAGCTTCTATTACAATGAAGGATCTGCTAAGAGGAGATTAAAGCAATGGAAAGGAAGGACATTTGGAGGATATCAAGAGCACCAGGGGCAGAAAACGCTGGTCCCAACAGTAGCAGGTTGGTTGGTAACAAACAGATTCAGGCACCTTCAATCTACATATAGGGGTTAATCAAATTGGCAGTGCTGAGGTCGGATATTATCTCTGCCAACGCGATTTAGATGGGTTTTGTTAATCCTCTCTTATCCATGGAATAATGGTTGAGTTCTCCATTAGGATAGAGTGAATTTGTTAATTCAGTTAACTTTCACTTTGCGTAATTGGCCAAGATTGACTGGCAATTAATTGGGTTACTATAGTCTCTATGGAAACGACAAAAATTATCCCAGTTTGGCATAATCGGGAAGGTATCCGTGGATCATCAGGCGAAATGAAAGCGACACAAGTAGCCTGAAAAAGCAGCATACCAGAGACTAGAAATTCAAGACGTATTTAGGATAGATTACTGGCACATAGACTGCAAAAGTTTTTTATAGATATTAAGAGAAAGAGGTTATGTATCAGAAACAGGTGAGTTAATCGGATATCCGTCTTCACTAATATAAATAGCAGGGGACTGTGGTCTTCGTTATATAGGCTGCTCCCATTTATAGCTCAGGAAATAGTAATTAGAGTTCCTGAGGATTGGCGGTATGTAACCCCTCTTTTTAAGAAGGGAGAGAGAGAAAAACGGGAAATTAACAGAAATTTTAGGGTATTGGGGAAACTGTCAGAATAGCAGCAACATCCCATTTTACAAAAGGTTCACTGCGAATACCGAGGATGTTAACAAGCCTTGTGGTATATTCTGGACTATCCCACATAAGAGATTAGTATACAAAATTAAAGCATACGGTATTAGGGTTCAGTATTGATGTGGATAGAGAACTGGCTGGCAAACAGGAAGCAAGAGTAGGAGAAAACGGGTCCCTTTTCACAATGTACCGCAGGGCTCAGTGCTGGGACCCCCAGCTTTTACAAATATATATTAATGATCTGGATGAGGGAATGAAGGCTCTCCAAGATTAAGCTGGGGGGCAGTGTTCGCTTGTGAGGAGGGATGTAAAAAACAGGAAGCAGACATCTTTAAATGGGTGGCCGAATAGTGTGGTGTCAACTTCATTGTAGGCAGCAGGTGCAGCAGCAGTGAAAAAAGCGAATGGTATGTTAGCCATAGCAAAAGGATTTGAGTATCACAGGGAGGTTCTAACATCTGGTGAACCACACCTGGAGTAAGCGTGCAGTTCCTCCAAATCTGATTATGCCACAGTTCCCACTGAATTCCTGGATGTCAGGAGAAAAAGATATACTCTCTGAATTTAGGAATTAAGAGGGGATCCTTATCCTTAAGGGGTTGGACAGGCTTGTGCCGGAAATCCCGATGTTGGGGATGTCCAGACACGGGGTCACAACTTCTTCTTCACCAGACAACACTCCGGATTTAAAAACATTGGCTATATTTAAGATGTAGTTGGATGTGGCTATATTTAAGAGTGAGTTGATGTGGCCTAGCAAGGGGATTGGAGAGAAGGCAGCCTGTTATGATCACTATGATCATATGAATGGGCGGTGCGGCACGAAAGGGCTGAACACCTAATTTCATAATTTTTCTATAATGACTAGTAATAATGTTAAATTAAATATCTCTATATCTATTGTATGCCTATTCCAAGGCTGGTCATCCAACCCTTTGGGTATCATCCAAGCATATCCCGTCCTCCCTTCTCTTGCGCGCAATTTAGACTAAATCTACTATATCCATAAAATTGTTAGTACGTTACTAGTACTATCATCATATTTAACTGATTCTATATTTAGCAAGTACATCGAACAATCATCAGCCCTTATTTTGTAGAGTTTATTGTTTATTAATTATATTCTTATGTTAGTAAGTAATTGTGTGTTTCTTAAATCATAAATTTCTATATACGTCCACTGATAATATTTTTCCCTATTCTCAAGTTATTTTCCCCGCCACAATTTTTCTTCTTTGTCAATCCTTGTTGATTTTGAAGCATTAAAAACATAAATTCTGACCTTTAACAAAAAGTAGACAACGCCTCGAGGAAAGTTCTCCATCTTAACCAGAGCAGTATTTTTTGTATGTTAAAAAAAAAGAAACACAGTTCTTTCTTCATCATTTCTCATGATCAGTAGTCCTCCTTTGTGCATAATTAAATGCCTCTTCTGGATCCGTGAATGCACGTTCAACATGGTTATAAGTAATTCTCAATTTAGCGGGATATACTATCCCATATCTTACTCCCGAGACCTCTTTCAGTAGCCTTCTCGTGTTTGTAAACTTGTCCCTCTTTTCCATGACTTCACCTGGAAAATCACGGAAGAATCTTAGTTTGCCTTCTTCAAACATCAAATTCACACCATATGGAATTTTTTTCATAATTCCTTCCAGGGTTGAAATGTCATAGAATTTAAGAATAATCTGTCTTGGGGGGGCAGATTAGAGTCTCAAATTAGCTGCAGAGATGAAAGGCCAGCGCCGCACATGTGACAGGTTGTCCCTGGATCGTTCACAGCTGCTCAAAGTTACACTGGGTCACGTTGACCATGGTGACTCTTCACCACTGAGAATCCAAGGCCACGGGTTATCAGCGAGTGTGGCAAGGCCAGTGACAGGTAGAGGCATCGAGGTGACTGTATTCAGCTCAACATCAGCTCAACATCAGCCTGGCCACGGCCTCTGTTCTTCAGCCTTCCCAAACTAACCCCAAATCCAAACTCACAAAGGTCTGGGAAGGAACTGCAGATGCTGGTTTAAACCGAAGATAGACATAAAAAGCTGGAGTAACTCAGCGGGTCAGGCAGCATCTCTGGAGAGAAGGAATGGGTGACGTTTCAGGTAGAGACCCTTCTTTACACATTCTTCAGACAGCCCAGCGTCTGTGGTTAACTTTGAACACACACAGTCAGCCTAATCACTGCATTGGAAATTACGAAATGATACCATAGAACTTTGTTTATCCCAGGAGGAAAATTAATTTGCCACGTTGGAAATAACACAAAATACCTGAAACATGAAAGTAAAGTGACGTGTGGTAAGGCTTTGGGGATGTGCAAAGATTGAGGAGGTGGGGGTGGGGATGGGGGTGGGGGAATCAATCTCCTCAGCCCCACCCATCACCTTCAGGCTGTGACAAATCTTGCACAACTGGTTATTATTCAACTTATCAAGTTGGTTTTCAAGCACGGAGATAATTTGCTTGCAGCTTCTTTGTGTCCCACAGACATGCCCATCCCAGCCAGAGGGAATAAATGTCATAGTGTTGTAGACTGATACAGTGCGGAAACAGGCCCTTTGGCCCAACTTTCCCACACCGACCAGCATGTCCCAGCTTTACTAGTCCCGCGTTTGGCCCGTATCCATCCAAACCTGTCCTATCCATGTACTTCTCTAACTGTTTCTTAAATGTTGGGATAGTCCCAGCCTCAACAACCTCCTCTGGCATCTCGTTCCATACAGAACCAGGGGCCACAGTTTAAGAATAAGGGGGGGGCCATTTGGAACAGAGATGAGGAAAAACGTTTTCACACAGAGTTGTGAATCTGTGGAATTCTCTGCCGCAGAAGGCAGTGGAGGCTGATTCACTGGATGTTTTCAAGAGAGTTAGATTTAGCTCTTAGGCTTAACGGAATAATGGGATAAGGGGAGAAAGCAGGAACAGGGTACTGATTTTAGATGATCAGCCATGATCACATTGAATGGCGGTGCTGGCTCGAAGGGCCGAATGGCCTACTCCTGTACCTATTGTCTATGTATCCATGTATCCACCACCCTTTGTGTGAAAACGTCATCCATCAGGTTCCTATTAAATCCTTACCTCACCTTAAAGATTTAATCGGAACCTGCGCAGTAACATTTCACACAAAGGGTGGTGAGTTTATGGAACAAGCTGAATCGAATTAACCCATTTATTTCATAAGTTCATAAGTGATAGGAGCAGAATTAGGCCATTCGGCCCATCAAGTCCAGCGCCAATCAATCATGGCTGCTATATTTCTCCCTCCTAACCCCATTCTCCTGCCTTCTCCCTGTGACCCGTCCCACCTGTATAAATGTCTGTGGGATGTGGGTGGCAGCCAGGGGTGGGGTCACAGGGAGAACGTGCAAACTCCACACGGACACCAGCTGGGATCAAACTGAACCCTGGTCGCTAACGCTGTGAGGCTACCAGCTACACCAAGCTGCCGTCCACAAAGAGGATCCAGTCAGCTTCAATTCTTCCCACCTCCCTATTTTGAAAGTTTCGGAGAGAAGCGGGTGGTTATGTGAGTGCTGTGCTGTGTGGACCTGGTCTATTCCTCGTGTGGGCAAACAGCAGGTTTACATTCTAATTGGTCAGCCTTTGGTTACATACAAGTAAACAAGATTGACACCAATGTGAACATGTTGCTCACTGCAACCAGTGTGCTATATAAATAACATTTACTTACTTACTATGTCCAGGTCATTTATCTACATCATGAGCAGCGGCGGTCCCAGTACGTGCGCAACTCCACCGGTCACAGACCTCCAGCCTGAATATTGTCCCTCCACCACAAGCCTCTGTCTTCTAGCCAATTGTGAATCTATACAAGCAAGTTACTGGTAATCCCGTGCATCTTAATCTTCTGGATCAGCCTACTATGGGGGACAGTGACAAATGCCTTACCAACATCCATGTAGATAACATCCACCACCCTACCCTCATCGATCATTGCCACCTTATCAAAAAAACTGGACTAAGTTAGCAAGACACGACCTGCCGTGTACAAAGCCATGCTCACTATCCCGAATTATCCCAATCCCTTCCAAATGGGAATCCTATCCTGGGGGATGGATCTAATCCCATTTATCCAATCTGTTCACCTAACCCTCATCTGCCAATCATGTGGTCCATACTGACATCTTGTGCCCTGATGAATCATTCCACGGCTAATCTGAGCTCTGGTGGATGGATTATTGGTGAATCTGTACAACCTGGTAGCCTGGTTGTGAAGGAAGCAACTGCAGATGCTGCTTCACACTCAATATGAACACAAAGTGCTGGAGTAACTCAGCGGGTCAGGCAGCATCTCTGGAGAGAAGGAACAGGTGACACTTTGGGTCTGAACCCCTGCAGCCTTGCTGCTTATTCATTGCCAGCATGATATTCGCACAAACTTGATGTGTTCAGAAGGGCGGAGGTAGGTTCACAAACCAAGAAACAAGAAATAGGATCAAGTATCAGATTCTGATCTCAGTCCAAATATTGGACTGTGCGTTTTATCTCAGGCGTGGCTTGAATGAATGAATGAACACCTGTGTTGACAAGGACATTTGGATAACAGCAGCCATTATTAGGATAACCTGACTCCAGAGTGTTCCTGAGAAACACAGCAGGAATTTTCAGTGTTTACAGTGAAAACCCAACATCACGAACATGTTCAGCAAGAGAGCACTCAGTTGCTGAAACAATGGAGCTTTATTCTCATATCCATGGCATCTGCTAAGTCATTCTCCTTTTCATACAAAGGGTGGTGGGTGTATGGAACGAGCTGCCGGAAGAAGTAGTTGAGGCTGGTCCTATTGCAACGTTTGGGGCTCGTGCATAAATGTGACAGGTTTGGAGGGATATGCGCCAAATGCAGATGGGTGGGTCTAGTATAGATGGGAATGTTGTGCCAAAGAGCCTGTTTCCACACTGTGTAACTCTATTCATCTGAAGTAATCAGAACCACATCCAGAGAGCAGTGCTGAACTACTATCTACCTCATTGGTGACCCTCGGACTATCTTTGATCGGACTTTGCTGGCTTTTCCTTGCACTAAACGTTATTCCCTTTATCCTGTATCTGTACACTGTAAATGGCTGGATTGTAATCATGTATTGTCTTTCTGCTGACTGGATAGCGCGCAACAAAAGCTTTGGCTGCACGGTGGCGCAGCGGCAGAGGTTGCTGCCTCACAGCGCCAGAGACCCGGGTTCGATCCTGACGACGGGTGGTGTCTGTGCGGAGTTTGTACGTTTTCCCTGTAACCTGTGTGGTTTTTCTCCAAGATCTTTGGTTTCCTCCCACACTCCACTGGTGTACAGTTAATTGGCTCGATATAATTGTAAATTGTCCCTAGTGTGTGTAGGATAGTGTTAGTGTGCGGGTTGGCACGGACTCGGTGGGCCGAAGGGCCTATTACTGCACTGTATCACTGAACTAAACTAAGTTGCTGAAACAATTGAGCTTTATTCTCATTCTCCGTGACATCTGCTAAGTCATTCATCTGCAGTATTTAATAAAAGCAGTAAATCGACAACTCCCAGTGTTTAGTGTCACACGGAACTCTTGTAGCTCTTGTATTTTAAGGTTCCATTTTTAATTTGGCAAATACGCAGTTAAATTGTGGGTGTGACATTACCACAAACACTGAAGGAGTTGCATGAAGAGCTTATGTACTGAGCAGTGAAGGAACTGCAGATGCTGGTTTACACCGAAGATTGAAGATAGGCATAAAATGCTGGAGTAACTCAGCGGGTCAGGCAGCATCTCTGGAGAGAAGGGATGGGTGACGTTTCAGGTCATAATCCGAAGAATTAGAGTTTCGACCATTCCTTCTCTCCAGAGATGCTGCCTGTTCCGCTGAGTTACTCCAGCATTTTGTGTCTCTCTTCGATGTAAACCGGCGTCTGTGGTTAACTTTGTACACACACACAGCCCAATCACTGCATTGGAATTTTCGATATGATACGATAGAACTTTATTTATCCCAGGAGGAAAATTAATTTGTCAACAGCCGTAAAAAACACAAAATACCTGAAACATGAAACATGAAACTAAAGTGACACATGGTAAGGCTTTGGGGATGTGCAAAGATTGAGGAGGTGGGGGTGGGGGGGAGATCAGTCTCCTCTCAGCCCCATCCATCACCTTCAGGCTGTGACAAATCTTGCACAACTGGATATTATTCAACTTGTCAAGTTGGTTTTCAAGCACGGAGATGATTTGCCTGCAGCTTCTTTGTGTTCCCCAGCCAGAGAGAATAAATGTCATAGAGTCGTGGAGTGATACAATGCACAAACAGGCCCTTCGGCCCAACTTTCCCACACCGACCAGCGTTTGGCCCGTATCCATCCAAACCTGTCCGATCCATGTACTTCTCTTACTGTTTCTTAAATATTGGGATAGTCTGAAGAAGGGTCTCGACACGAAACGTCACCCATTCCTTCTCTCCAGAGATGCTGCCTGTCCCGCTGAGTTACTCCAGCATTTTGTGCTCCGTTAAGACAGTGGGGAATGGCCAGGTGGCTCGTTACCTTCACCTGTCCAGCTCTGGTGCTGCTGACTGGTGTCAGATTTTGACTGTACATGTGCATTCTCAGCACATCGTCCCACAATCTGCAGTGAATTTTCCTTTCTGCACGATCCCTGTACACAAACCGTGCGAAAGCCAACAGGTTGGAATGCATGCTTTGAACTTCTAAACTATATCTATCACCTGTCATGGCGATTTGAAGGTCTCTAATTGGATTCTCATTGTGCAGTTTCAGAATCAGACGACGTTATATTTTGTCATTAATGTGGAAATCTGGATGAACTTCACTGCAAACTTTTGATTCCTTTATTCCATTTTTATTCCCTTCCTCTGATTCACCGCGTTCTGTCCGGGTAATCGATGTGTTGATCAAAAGATCATTATTGAAGCAATGACCTCATTTAAAATGAGAGGAGGAAGGGGGATTGTTCCTACAGTCGTTACAGTGTTGTTCTTGTTTAATATCCCGGCTCATTTAATAAGCAACAACCTGGCAATCTATATAATCAGGAGGTGCCAACTGTAGATAAAAAGCTTAAAACAAACCAATCAAACTCATCACAAACCTTCACTTTGCTCCATTTCAGTTCTTGAGCAGACACGAGGTTACAGGGAGAAGGCAGGAGAATGGGGCTGAGAGGGAGAGATAGATCAGCCATGGTTTGGACGAGGGGATTGATGGCTTTGTGGCCATGTTTGCGGGTGATACGACAATAGGTGGAGGGGCAGGTAGCGTCGAGAAAGCAGGGAGTCTCTGCAGGAGGACTTGGACAGGTTGGGAGAGTGGGCAGAGAAGTGGCAGATGGAATATAGTGCAGCAAAGTGTGGAGTCATGCATTTTGGTCGTAGGAATAAAGGCGTATACTATTCTCTAAATGGGGAGAGAATGCAGAAATCGGAAGTGCAAAGGGTCTTGGGAGCTGGTGCAGGATTCCCAAAAAGATCATCTCTGTCCCCCTCCCCTCAGTTTCCAATTCCCATTTGCTGACCTAAACTGAGTTATTTTTCCTTTGAGGTGAGAGGAGGGGGTCAGGACTTGTTTGTTTTCATACTTGTTTAAGATACAGAAGACATTTTGTCTGATCGATTGAGTTATTAATCTTCATGTTGTTATTAATCTGCATGTTATTTTTCCCACAATTAATATCGTGTCACTTCTACCTGAAGGTCAATGATTATTCAGGTATAAATATCCATCACCAGGTGTGTGTGGAGGCCCAGCACCTTGCAAACATGATGCGTTTTGTCCTGGCTGCTCTGCTCGTTACAGCCGGTGAGTCCTCTTGGTAACTACAGTACATTTAGTTTCCATCTTAGTTGCGGTTCGAAGCTTCATCCGCAATGTTTCTTAAAGTCATTATTATGGGTCAAAGACCACCCTTGTCTCCCCCCCCACTGAACATTGGGGCCACTTAAAAGCAGGGGAGGCCCAAGTTCCCCAATTTCAAGCAGAGGTCCAAGAGCTGAAAGCAAAGGAATGAAAATGGTGAAAAGAAAGAGGAAGCATCTTTGCAAACACTTTCAAGAATGGGTTGTAAATCTGAAACTCCACTGAGCATAGCAGGAAAGATGTCATTGCTGGAAAGTGTGCTGAGAAGATTTAGGAGGATGTAGTCAGGACTCGATGGCCTAGAGCGAGGATTAGAGAGAGGATTGGGCAGTCTAGGGAGCACACAAGGCTAAGGGGTAGAAAAGAATGTTGCAGAAACTCAGCGGGTGCGGCAGCATCTATGGAGCGAAGGAAATAGGTGACGTTTCGGTTCAAGACCCTTCTTCAGACTAAGGGGTGATGTATTTGAGGTGGATAAGATCATGAGGGGAATTGATCCAGTGAATGCGTAGTATTTTACCCAGGGAAGGGGAACTGTGAACCAGAGGACATGGGTTTAAGGTGAGAGGGGAAAGATTTAATACAATCCTGAGGGTGTTAGGTGTATGGAATGAGCTATCAGAGGGGGTCACTGAGGTAGGTACAATAGCGACATTTAAAAAATAATTGGACACACAGGTGAATACAAATGGTTATAGGAAATAGAACTAGCTTAGATGGGGCATCCTGGTCTACATGGACAGGTTGGGCAGAAGGGCCTGTTTCAGTGCTGTATGACTCCAATAGAACTGTTCATTAGTTTACGAAAGTTATGAAAGGTTTGATTGCTTCGCAACCGCTCTGAACTAATGAAGCTACAGTGGTAGTTTATTCTAGCTTCTCTTCTAAATCAAAGTTCTTTAGTAACTTGTCAGTTTCTTTGTTGAACTAAATTAAGGCGCATGTTGCTATCAAAAGCGCTTGAACAAAGGTGCTGGAGTAACTCAGCGGGTCAGGCAGCATCTGTGGAGAACATGGATAGGTGATGTTTCACAGAGTGCTGGAGTAACTCAGCGGGTCAGGCAGCATCTCTAGATTTAAAGGATAGCTGGTGTTTTGGATCAAACCCCTTCTTCAGACGTCCGAAGAAAGGTCCCGATCTGCAACGTCACCTATTTATTTTCCTCCACAGGTGCTGTCTGACCCGCTGAGTTACTCCAGCACTCTGTGTCTATCTTCTGTGTAAACCAGATTCTGCAGTTCCTTCCCACACATTTTGTTAGCTTATTGCAGGTCTTGTTCTAATTCAGCCAGGTTACAGTAGGGGGTTGGATAATTGGGCCTCTGCATCTGTTGGGCAGGGGTGGGTTTGGGTGGAGAGTCGAGGCTACATTGCAAAGACAAGTCCTTGAGGCTGACACAATGCCGTCTATTACAGTGTACGGTTGTGGTACTCCCACATACCAACCCATCCTCTCCAAGGTGGTCGGTGGTGTGGATGCCAGACCCCACAGTTGGCCATGGCAGGTACGTCAACATGCAAACCAAACCGCATCGGTCTTTAAAGTCTCTGGTAGTGCGACGTGTTTGAACTGTTGAGTTTTCGCTGCAAGCACGACTCCTGTGGGCACCCTGTTGCAGATTGATGGGCACGGTGGCGCAGCGGGTAGAACTGCTGCCTCACAGCATCGGAGACCCAGGTTCGATCCTGACTATGGGTGTTGTGTGTACGGAGTTTGTATGTTCTCCCCATGACCTGCGTGGGTTTTTTCCGGGTGCCCCGGTTTCCTCCCACACTCCAAGGACGTGCAGGTTTGTAGATTAATTGGCTTTGGTAAAGTTGGAAATTGTCCCTAGTGTATGTAGGATAGTGTTAGTGTGCGGGGATCGCTGGTCAGCACGGACTCGGTGGGCTGAAGGGCCTGTTTCTGTGCTGATCTCTAAACTATACCCACGTTAAGAGTCGCTGATCCCGGCCAAGTCTCACCAAGGTACAACACCGATCGGCAATATTCGGCCGGAGATTCCGTTCCTGATCTGTAAGCGGTGGTCAATGATGGAGGACGTGTACTAATGATGGACAATGATCACAGTCGCTCTGAGCTGCGGCCACTGGCAAAGCTCTCCATACTGACTGGGGAGGTTCTCTTTGGAAAACCATGTACATGAGGGAAGACACAAAATGCTGGAGTAACTCAGCGGGACAGGCAGCATCACTGGAGAGAAGGAATGGGTGACGTTTCGGGTCAAGACCGTTCTTCAGACTAGTTAGGGATCAGGGAAACACGATATATAGACGGTGATGTGGAGAGATAAAGAACAATGAATGAGAGATATGCAAAAAAGTAACGATGATAAAGGAAACAGACCGTTGTTAGCTGTTTGTTGGGTGTAAACGAGAATCTAGTGCGACTTGAGTGGGGGAGGGGTAGAGGGTGAGGGAATGCCGGGGCGAAGTGACAGATGTACATGTACATGAAGATGTTTTTTTCTTATGAAACATTTTTTGAAGAAGGACATTGGAATTTCTTGCAGATCTCCCTCCAGATTTCTCGGGAAGGTCGTTGGAGCCACACTTGTGGGGGGTCACTCATTGACCCCAGATGGGTCATGACCGCCGCTCATTGCATCAAGTACGTTTCTCACTGAATTTGCCCGTTAGCTTTCAAGGTCAACGTTGGTGGCTGCTCCTGGCCAGATCTGTCCTGCTGTTAGTTGAAGATAGACACAGAGTGCTGGAGTAACTCAGCAGGCCAGGCAGCATCCCTGGAGAACATGGATAGGTGACGTTTTGGGTCGAGACCCTTCTTCAATTGGACCAATGCAAAAAGATATAGGTGACGTTTCGGGTCAGTCTGAAGAAGGGTTCCGACCCAAAACATCACCTATTCCTTCTCTCCAGATATGTTGCCTGCCCCACAGAGTTACTCCAGTAGTTTGTGAATATCTAGTGTTTATTTTAAGCTGCCGAAGTCCTATGGTGGTTAGTTCTATAAAAATGAGAGATGTGTTTCCTACAAGTTTGTGTTATTAACTGGTCAGCGCAGCTTGAAGCAGCCGCAGTGAGGATTAGACAGGAGTCATCTCACCTTCACCCACACTGTGCCGTTGGTCTACACTGACCTGTCTGGCAGTCTGTGGCCACACCATTGCCACTTTGTGGCTGAGATGAGGCCAGACTCAGTTTGCACTCGACACAAAATGCTGGAGTAACTCAGCGGGACAGGCAGCAACTCTGGAGAGGAGGAATGGGTGACGTTTCAGGTCCAGACCCTTCTTCAGACTGCCTGTCCCGCTGAATTACTCCAGCATTTTATGTCTATCTTCAATTTAAACCATCATCTGCAATTCTTTCCTACACGTTTTCATTAGAACAGTTTGCAACAGCTGAGATCATAAGTTGTGGTCACGCTTAATTCTTGATTCTTGCCTGAGGTTACGGGGTGAAGGCAGGAGAATGGGGTGAGTAGGGAGTGATAGATCAGCCATGATTGAATGGCTGAGTAGACTTGATGGGCCGAATGGCTTACTTCTGTTCCTAAAACGTATGAAAATGCCATTCAAGTGCCAGATATGACCTGTGCACCCAATATAAAGGCCAATGAAGACCTGATAGACCCTCCTCACAAAGCAGTCTTTCATTCCATGGCTGCTCAAGGAATTCCTCATCATAGTGCCTCCGATGAAAGAATGTTCTCCCCATCATCTCAGTCCCCACTCCAAGCCCCGGGAGGGGGTTTCTAGTTGTGTACCACTGTGTGACTGTGTAACTGTGTAACGCCATGTAACGCTGTGTAACGCTGTGTAACGCTGTGTAATGCTGTGTAACGCTGTGTAACGCTGTGTAACGCTGTGTAACGCTGTGTAATGCTGTGTAACGTTGTGTAACGCTGTGTAACGCTGTGTAACGTTGTGTAACGTTGTGTAACGCTGTGTAACGCTGTGTAACGCTGTGTAATGTTGTGTAACGCTGTGTAACGCTGTGTAACGCTGTGTAACGCTGTGTAACGCTGTGTAACGCCATGTAACGCTGTGTAACGCTGTGATACTGAAACGTTTCACCGTTGCTTCCAATCTTCTTGTCTTCCCGCAGCAACAAGTACACGTACAGAGTGGGCCTGGGCAAGCAGATCCTGTCCAAGGATGAAGCCGGCACGGTCTACGCTCCAGTTGAGAAGCTCATCCCCCACGAGAAGTTCAGCATGATCTTTGCTGCCAATGGGTGAGTACTGGGGGAAGCGTCAGCTGTCCGCAGTGCCAGCGGTGGAGATGGAGGGGCGCCCTGTTGAAGGGGAATCCACGAGGAGGAGGTGACGCAGTTGGGGCAAGAAGAAGAGGTGGGAGAAGGTCCATGCAGAGATAAACACTGACATGGACACCTTGGGCCAATTGGCCTGTTTCACTGCTTTATATATTCTGTTGCATCCAGTCACAGAATAATCATGGCAAGTAGATAGATGCATGTAGATGCCTGTTCCCCAGTGGAGTAGAGGCAGACAGCCACCCAGTGAGCAGATGTGTAGTGGAGGAGTCTAGACCTGAAGGGGTACTGGCCTAGTGTTAAACAGTGAGATTTAGGGCGGCACGGAGGCGCAGTGGTAGAGTTGCTGCCTTACTGTGCCAGAGATCCAGGTTCAATACCGACTACAGGTGCTGCCTGTACGGAGTTTGCACGCTCTCCCTGTGACGGCGTGGTTTTCTCCGGGTGCTCCGGTTTCCACACATTCCAAAGTCGTGCAGGTTTGTAGGTTAATTGGTTTGGGTAAAAATTGTAAAAATTGTCCCAGGGTGAGGGACAGTGCTAGTGTACGGATGATCGCTGGTCAGCGCGGACCGAAGGGCCTGTTTCCGCGCTGTAGCCGTCAAAAAGAAAACGTGTTCAGGGAGGTAAATCTCAGCACTGAAATATTTGTCTTTCTTTTGCCAGTTATGATATCGCCCTCGTCAAACTTGCTGAACCGGTGGTCCTGAACGACAAAGTGAATGTAGGCTGTATACCTGCTCCAGGCACTCTGTTACCCAATAACTACAGTTGCTATATCACTGGCTGGGGACTGCTGGAGGGTGAGTCCGTTAGATGCATGAGGTGGATCATGTCCACACAGTGAAGTACAATAAGGCAGTGTTTCTCAACACAGGCAACCAGACTAAACTCCTTGATCCAAAGTATCAGCATGTCTAGGCAATGCAGGTTTGTTAGAGTCATTAGTTCATGTGATAGGAGATGAATTAGGCCATTCAGCCCTTCAAATCTACTCCGCCATTCAATTATGGCTGATCCATCTTTCCCTCTCAACCCCATTCTCCTGCCTTCTCCCAGTAACAATTAATGTCCGGAATTATAAAATGGTTATAACTATTGCACGACTGTTTGGTTTAACCCGAGCAAGTGTGACAATTTACATTTATACCGAGCCAATTAACCTACAAAGCTGTGCGGCCTTGGAGTGTGGGAGGAAACCCACACAGGTCATGGGGTGAACGTACAAACTCCATACAGACAGCACCCGTGGTCAGGATCGAACCCGGGTCTATGCGCTGTGAGGCAGCAACTCTACCACTGGGCCACCATGCCCAATGCAATGGGCGGAGCAAGGGGGAAGGGTGGAGATGACTGACTGGTTTTGTTGCCTTGCAGCGGGGGGCACGGTGTCCAACGTCCTCCAGCAGGCGTTGCTGCCGGTGGTGGACCATGCCACCTGCTCACAGCCCAGCTGGTGGTGGATGATGGTGAAGGAATCCATGGTTTGTGCCGGTGGTGACGGTCTTGTCTCCGGATGTAACGTGAGTTCACCGGCGGGCTCCCCCGGTCTACAGTGGGCCTGGTCTCCCCGATCCACTGGGGTCCACCCATGCAGCGGCTGATCTGTGTCTGTGGTCCCCATTCTGGGGGTGTGTGGGGCTCGGGGTCCATCTACATCAGGGACCAGGGAGGAGGGTTCTGCACCGAGGAGTCCCGTGCAACCTGTTCCTATCCCAGTTCACAGATCACCAGCCACCTGTCACTATTGCGGGCTGGAAGAAACATAGAAACATAGGCAATAGGTGCAGGAGGAAGCCATTCGCCTCTTTGCGCCAGCACTGCCATTCAATATGATCATGGCTGATCATCCAAAGTCAGTGCCCCGCTCCTGCTTTCTCCTCATGCGAGTCTGTGTTCCACGTATATGGAGTGTGTGAAGCTGCAGCCCCTGTTCCAGTATCTAAAGGAGCTGCTCCTTGCCTTTTGGCTGCACTTCACACCCACCACCCTCATCTTTGGACACCCTGTGTGTAGGGGAGAGGGTAGGTCTGAAGATGTCCTGGTTGTGTTGCCCCTGGGCCTGGCCAGGCTGGCCATCCGCGAGTCACGGCGCCAGGGGGAAGAGGGTCTGCCCGAGCCGGCTTCCTGCCCCTTTTCCGGGGTTACGTCCATGCCCGGGTGGGGTTAGAGAGGGACTAAGCGCTGTCCACGGGCACCCTGGGGGATTTCTGGGACCGGTGGGCACCGCGGGGCGGGGGGGAGGAGGGGAATGTGGTGGCTTTTGTTATGAATTATTTTGTATTGTACATAATATTGTAAAATATTGACAAAATTATTTTTGATTAAAACCAGGGGGACTCTGGTGGGCCTCTGAACTGCCGCAACGCTGATGGGATGTGGGAGGTACATGGTGTGGTCAGCTTTGGCTCATCGCGTTGCAGCCACAAGAACAAACCAACTGTCTTCACACGTGTGTCCGCCTACAATGACTGGATCACAGAGGTACCCGAGCACAGCGACGCCCCTCACGAGAGTGCTGGCTGGTGTTGGAGTGTAGTCTATTGTCACCTGTACCGGGGTACAGTGAACAGCTGAAGATGGGCACAAGGTGCTGGACTAACTCAGCGGGGCAGGCAGCAGCATCTCTGGAGAGAAGGAACGGGTGACGTTTCGGGTCCAGACCCTTCTTCAGACCCATAACGTCGTCCTTTCCTTTTCTCCAGAGATTTTGCCTGTCCCGCTGAGTTATTCCAGCATTTTGTGTCTATCTTCTGGTTAAGCCGGCATCTTCTGTTCCTTCCAACAGTGAAGATCTTTTGTTGCGTGCTAACCAGTCAGTGGAAAGACAATACATGATTACAATCCAGCCATTGGCAGCGTTCAGATACACAATGAAGGGAATAACATTCAGTGCAAGATAAAGCCAGTAAAGTCCGATCAAAGATAGTCCGAGGGTCTCCAAAAAGGTAGATAGTAGTTCAGGACCGCTCTCTTATTGGTGATAGGATGGTTCAGTTGCCGGATAACAGCTGGGAAGAAACTGTCCCTGAATCTGGAGGTGTGCATTTTCACACTTCTGTACCTTTTGCCTGATGGGAGAGGGGGGAAGAGGGAGTGGCCGGGGTGAGACACGTCCTTAATCTTCAGCAATGCTCTTGCACTCATCGTGGTGTCATCTCCAGCTCTTTAACCCTGTTGTCAAAGTCTCAATTTTATTGCACCTTCCCTCATGGTCACCCCTCCCTGGCCTCCCCCTCCCCCTCCTCCCCCTCCCCCATTCACCCGTTCCTTCTCTCCAGAGATGCTGCCTGTCCCCCTGAGTTACTCCAGCATTTTGTGTCTTTTTTGGGTCTGGACTCTTGTTCAGGCTGGGGTTCCTCTAGTACTTTGTGTTTTGCTCCAGATTCCAGCTCCTGCAGTTCCTTGTATCTGCTTTGTAGCTCTGTTTTCTCCAACTCTCTTGTAAGCCCTACACTCCTGATGGCTGCACCTCCAGCTCCCATTGGCTCAGGTTTTGGGGATCTATCATTTAAACCCCTCCATAAAGCCTGCCTTTAGGCGTTTTAGGCACTTGTTATTCTGTGGTTCAGTATCAAAACTGGTCTGGTAATGCTCCTGTAGTTGAACTTAGTTTCATTTGGTTTATTGTCACGTGTACTGAGGTACAGTGAAGAGCTTTTGTTGCGTGCTACTCAGTCAGCGGAAAGACAATACACGATTACAATCGAGCCGTCCGCAGTGTACAGATACACGATAAGTGAATAACAGTCAGCTCAAGATAAGTAAAGTCTGATTAAGGATACTCCAAGGGTCTCCTGTGAGGAAGATTGGAGCTCAGGACCACTCTCTAGTTCCTGCTGGGAGTGTGTTTTGGACATTGGAGATGTTCGATCCAACATCTAGCACCCCACGTCAGAATCAAACCCCTATTTAGTTTACGGTAGACACAAAAAGCTGGAGTAACTCAGCGGATCAGGCAACATCTCTGGAGAGAAGGAATGGGTGATGTTTCAGGTTGAGACCCTTCTTCAGACTGAAATGGAGCCCGACCCGAAACGGATCAGTGTGACGAAGGGTCTCGACCCGAAACGTCACCCAGTCCTTCTCTACAGAGACGCTGCCTGTCCCGCTGAGTTACTCCAGCATTTTGTGTCTACCTTAGATTTAAATCAACATCTGCAGTTCCTTCCTACACACCCAGTTTAGTTTAGTTTAGAGATACAGCGTAGATACAGGCCCTTCGGCCCATCGAGTCTGCACCAGCCAGTGATCCCCGCACACTAACACTATCCTAGACACACTAGGGACGATTTACATTAATAAATCTATTCTAACAGTAATTCTTTTACTTTGCAGAAAATGATGAACAATTAAGGTGATCCACACCGCATTTCTAAAGATTCCAAACACCTGCACATCAGGATAAAAAAATAAATGTGTTTTTAAAAATATGTACAGCTGTGTGTTCTAGTTATTCGCTAGTGGTCTCCCTGTGCGGCCCATTGAACTGATCTACGTGAGCTGCACAGGGTGGGTGTGAATGCGAGGGATCGATATTCCAGGAACAATGTACTGTGTTTGTATCACGAACGGCCAAGTCAATGGCTATTTTTAAAGTGTAGAAAGAAACTGCAGATGCTGGTTTACACTGAAGATAGACACAATTACTGGAGTAACTCAGCGGGATGGGCAGCATCTCTGAAGAATATGGATAGCTGATGTTTTAGGTTGGGGTCTGAAGAAGGGTTTCGGCCCGAAACGTTGCCTATTTCCTTCGCTCCATAGATGCTGCCGCACCCGCTGAGTTTCTCCAGCACTTTTGTCTACCTTCGATTTTCCAGCATCTGCAGTTCCTTCTTAAACGATCAGCCATGATTGAATGGCGGAGTAGACTTGATGGGCCGAATGGCCTAATTCTACTAATAATGGCCATGTCCTACAGAGGTGCTGCCTGACCCGCTTTTTTTTGGAAGCCTCCTGAATTTATTTAACCCAGTATATTTGTTACTCCACACAAACTCTTACCTGTCCTGTCCAGAATTATTTTATTTCATTCACGTTTAATCAATAATGTTTTATTATTAGTGTTTAATGTTTTAAGTGTCATTCGTGACTGCCACTGTATATCAAGTTGTTACTTGTGGGCGGAGCACCAAGGCAAATTCCTTGTATGTGATTACCTGGCCAATACACTTATTCATTCATTCATATTGGGGTAATAAGGCATTCAGATACACACAGATGCTTCCAACCTAATGCTGGCACTCTGTGCACACAGTTACTTGCCAACTGTCCTATATAAGCCGGGCATCCCGTTTTCTCGGCTAAATTTGTTTCTCCCGTATGGGACTGCCCTTGTCCCGTATTTGACTGCTACTACTCGGGTTGACGGGACTGTCGGGTCAGAGCGCCATGTCCTTATTGTGACATGTTTTACCTCCCCAAGGTAAGAGTGAAGAAGGGCCTTGACCCGAAACGTCCCCCATTCCTTCTCTCCAGAGATGCTGTCTGTCCCGCTGAGTTACTTCATTGTTTTGTGTCTTTCTTGTGTTTAAACCATCACCTGCAGTTCCTTCCTACACAGGGTATGCAAAGAGTCACCACACCAAGGTCACCAACAAAGTTTCCATTTTTAACGCATTCCATTTATGGCCCTACTTAGTTACCGGCGGTTCCCCCCACACCGGATCCTCCGTTGTTCCTAGCGGTGTGTCCGTCCTCCAGCTCCCATGTGTCCTGCCCTTATCACCGACCCTCATCAAATGCCGGCCCGACCCCCTCAACGTCCGCTGCCGGGTCCACTCCTGACGTCTCCGCAATGCCCCGCTGACCCAGAGTCCAGCCGCGGGCGACACAACCCAGCATCTGCAGCTCGCTAAATGCTGAGCTCCTTGTCCTCCACCTCCTGTCTCCTCCACTCTGTGGTAACCACACCTGATCTCACATCGCTGCGTAAACTACAGGGCTCCCCCAGTAACAGCGAACCAGTCTCAGCCATCTGTCCAACTGCCCAATACATGGCCCAACAAGGCAAACAGTTCATACTCACCCACCACCAGTCATCATTGAGGGTAAAAGTGGGATAACATCTTCAAGAGAGAGTTAGATTTAACTTTTAGGGCCAACGGAATCGAGGGATATGGGGAGAAAGCAGGAACAGGGTCTTGATTCTGGATGATCAGCCAACATCACATTGAATGGCAGTGCAGGCTCGAAGGGCTGAATGGGCTACTCCTGCACCTATTTTCTATGTTTCTATGTGTCTAACATAGAACCAGTGTTAATGGGTGATCTGTGGTCGGCATGGATTCAATAGGCCGAATGGCCTATTTTCCTGCTGCATCTTTCAATCAATACAATCACCGATGCCTGCAGACGAGAGGAACCAAAGTCAACGCAAGTATTCTTTTATTTCAAAAATGTAAATATCTGTCAAAATTACACAATTATTCAACCAAAAACAGAGAGTTTTGTATCCAAAAAGGAAGATTTGCAAACTAGTAATTACTTGAAAATAATGTAGAAATCAGTGCTGACCTCAACGGGTCTCCATAAATGTGATTCACGGAGCAAGTTTATTAGAAATGAAGATAGGCACAAAAAGCTGGAGTAACGCAGTGGGACAGGCAGCATCTCTGGAGAGAAGGAATGGCTGACGTTTCAGGTCGAGACCCGTCTTCAGACTGAGGGTCAGGGGAATTCTGTGAACACATTTGTCCTCACTCAGAATGCCCAGTCTGAAGAAGGGTCTCAACCCTAAACGTCACCTATTATTTTTCTCCTGAGATGCTCCTGTCCCGCTGAGTTACTCCAGCATGTTGTGTCTATCTTCGATGTAAACCAGCATCTGCAGTTCCTGGCTGCCTCGCCTCATCTTCTGCTTCCACATCATACGGAACAAAAGCTTCCCACTGTACTTCAGTATACATGACAATAAACTAAACTGAACTGAACTGCTCAGGGAATTGTAGCGAACTATAGTTCCTATTCAAGTGTTCCTCATTCAAGCTGCCGTACCATTGTAAAGAGGGTGAGAAGGGGAACGCTCTGGTAACTTGTTCAAGAAGGAACTGCAGATGCTAGAAAATCGAAGGTAGACAAAAGTGCTGGAGAAACTCAGCGGGTGCAGCAGCATCTATGGGGCGAAGGAAATCGCCCCGTTGTTTTGTGGGCTGGTGTGCGTGAGTAAATAAGGCAGATGGTTAGGCCGGAGTTGAGGAGGTTTTCGTGCACGGAATCCACACATGACTGCTGGGAGAGGGCCACAGCACCAGAGACCCAGGTTCAATCCTGACCACGGAGTTTGTACATTCTCCCCGTGACCTACGTGGGTTTTAGATACATAGATACATAGAAACATAGCCAATGGGTGCAGGAGTAGGCCATTCGGCCCTTTGAGCCAGCACCACCATTTAATATGATCATAGCTGATCATCCCCAATCAGTACCCATTTCCTGCTTTCTCCCCATATCCCCTGATTCCGCTAGCCCTAAGAGTTCTATCTACTGTAACTCTATACTGTCTCTGCGCTGTATCTCAAACTAAAACTAATTGAAGAATCAATGGTTGCCATTAGACGACTTGCCGACTGGCACCGTACTGTTTCTTGACCCACTGTAGCCTGAAGATGCGGATGTCAGTTCGCCAGCCTATGGCAGGGTCCCAGCAGTACTCTGGGGACAGGATCTTGGTGGGTTTGTGAAGCCAGAAGTACTTGTTGAGATGGCTCTCGTCGTGCCACCGTGCCTCCACCTTGCGCTGCTTGTCCTGTAAGATGCCCCGGTGACAGGCCTCGGTCAGCCGCCTCACGCTCTGCCACGTCCCACCAAACACGGCCGCATGGTAGTAGAAGTCACCACGGCTCTGCACATAAGCCGTGGACAGCGGGTTAGTCTCGTACGTGTACAGGAACCTGGGCCTCCTGTAGAACCAGGCGTGGAGCAGCGCTACCGAATCGCCCAGCGCCTCCGTGCCAAAGCGCCCACTGAAATGCTGGTCCACATCGAAGCAGAAGATGTAATCCGCCTCGTTCTTCACTCGAGTCTCGATCAACTCCTTGATCAGCTTCATGCGCGACATGGAATTATCCTGCCAGCGCCCCTGCCTCTCCACAGCCACTTCCCGCAACATCCCTCTGTTGCTGAGCCTCACGCTGATCCTTCTCAGCTTGGCCAGGTCATCCACAAACACGTAGTAGATGACACGGAACCCGGGCATGAAGTGCTCGTCAGCCGACAGCAGGAAGCGCTCCAGGAACATGTCCAGGTAGCTGAAATATACAAAGACAAACAAACTCACCCACACACAAAGATGCTGGAGTAACACAGCAGGACACGCAGGCAGCATCTCTGAACAGAAGCAATGCCTGACTGAAGAAGGGTCTCAACCCTGAGAGGGAGATTAGAGATATGGAAGGGTAAGGTGTGAAAATGACAGATCAAAGCAGACGTTGATCAAGGAAATGTAGACTGGTTCATTGTTGGATGAGGTGGCAAGGAGGCGTACAAACAGTAAAATTAATCAGGAGGACAGTGAAACTGGTGGGAGAACTAGGGTGGGGAGGGACAGAGAGAGAGGAGTTAGAGAAGTCAATGTTCATACCGCTGGGGTGTAAGCTGCCCAAGCCAAACATGAGATGCTGTTCCTCCAATTTGCGCTGGGCCTCACTCTGACAATGGAGGAGGCCCAGGACAGGAAGGTCAGTGTGGGAATGGGAGGGAGAGTTACAGTGTTTCGTAACTGGGTGATCATGTAGGCCTTGGTGTACATGTTATTTGAACCCTTCCATATCTCTAGTTTCCCTATTCCCCGACTCAAGTCTGAAGTAGGGTCTCGACCCGAAACGTCACCCATTCCTTTTCTCCAGCATTTTGTGTCTATCTTCGGTGTAAAGCAGCATCTGCAGTTCCTTCTCCAACATACGTTATGTCCACACAATCCAGCAGAAGCAGTCCCAGGTAATGGTCACCAAATCAATCCTTGCCCACCCTTGCAACAATGCATCATTGCTCTCCACTAATACCACTAGTGTTGACCACAGGGTGACACAGCAGTAGAGTCGCTGCCTCACAGCGCCCGGGACCCAGGTTCGATCCCGACCACGGGTGCTGTCTGTACGGAGTTTGTACGTTCTCCCCGTGACCGCGTGGGTTTTCTCCGGGATGTTCGGTCTCCTCCCACACTCCAAAGACGTGCAGGTTTGTTGGTTAATTTGATTGGTATAAATGTAAATAGTCCCTGGAGTGTGTGGGATAGTGTTAGTTTGTGAGGTTAATTCACTGCAGGTAGAGTTCGATAATGAAACTGTTTCCAGCAGGGGATAGGGAAGGTTTAGAGGGATATGGGCCAAACGCAGGCAGGTGGGACCAGTGTGAGCATGTTGGTCAGCATGGGCAAGTTGGGCTGAAGGGCCTGTTTCCGCGCTGTCAGACTCGATAACATACTTGCCAACTGCAAAGACCGTGAGACCAATAACGATGTTCTGCTTCTTGTACATTTCATCGTATGCCACCGCATTAAAGGTACCGTCCCAGATGATTGGAGCATTCCATTTTGTACAGGTTTGCACATCAGTCCTGGCCCTAGACAGAGGAGGAAGGACAGCTGAGAGAAGCAGCCTCCATTTCCACATCTTTCATCTCCAGTTCTGATGCTCTGAAGGGGTTGCCCAGCATTGATATTCAAGGGTTTGTGTTTGTGTACGTCACTGAAGGCCAATATGCATCTGACAGCAGCGATGTCAGAGGCTTTATTGCAAAATGCTGCAATAAGGAAGAGAGACACCAAATGCTGGAGTAACTCAGCGGGACAGGTAGCATCTCTGGAGGGCAGGAATGGCTGACGTTTCGGGTCAAGACCCTTCTTCAGGCTCGGAGTTATTCCCGCTGAGGTGCTCCAGCATTTTGTGTCTATCTTTGGGGTAAACCAGTATCTGTAGTTGTGCTTTTTGGTAGGAGGACATGTTGACTCAAAGGATGGCTATTCAGGAACGATTCAACCAATCTAAGCATTTTATCGGGATACATCGCAGCTTGGTTTGGAAACAGCTCCAAGACCGCAGGAAATTGCAGAGAATTGTGGACGCAGTCCAGACCATCACACAAACCAACCTCCCTTTCATTGACTCCATGTCCTCACGCTGCCTCGGCAAGGCCAGCAGCAACATCAAGGTCACAGCCTGGCCACTCCCTCTTCTCTCCTCTCCAATCAGGCAAAAGGGTGGTGCAGCGGTAGGGTTGCTGCCTCACAGCACCAGAGACCCGGGTTCAATCCTGTCTACGGGTGCTGTCTGTATGGAGTTTGTACGTTCTCCCCCGTGACCTGCGTGGGTTTTCTCCGGGTGCTCTGGTTTCCTCCCATGTTCCAAATACGTGTGGGTTTGTAGGTTAATTGGCTTCGGCAATATTGTAAATTGTCCCTAAGTGTGCGTAGGGTAGTGTTAGTGTGTGGGGATCGCTGGCTGGCATGGAAACAGTGGGCCGAAGGGCCTGTTTCTGTGCTGTATCACTAAACTAAATTAATGCGCCAGGCTCCCAATGCCCATTGAAGGAAGGCCAATCCAACAAGTGCCCCACAAACATACAGATGGCAATTTCAGCCAATGGAAGATTTTCCCCCAACAACTTAATCCAATAGAAAATAAAAGCAACAATTGACAGATGTTTGAGAATAAAATGACACCAACCAATAATCCAGATAGTTGTCGGCATGGTTACCAGGCTTCAGCTTGAATCCTTTGGGCAAATGACACTTTTCCATGGGAACTAGGCCTTCCAGAATCCTGAAGGTAGATTGTTGAACACTGTTAGCTTGGATATCATTAAATGCGACGAAATACAGATGGATTAAATGCTGTTGAATACAACTCCAGTGGGAAGAGTCAGAGGAGGTACAGATAAAGGGCACATAATTTAGTGCAAGATGAAGCTAAAGATAGTCCGAGGGTCTCCAATGAGCTAGATAGGAGCTCAGCTCAGTTGGTGATAGGATGGTTCAGTTGCTCGATAACAGCCGGGAAGAAACTGTCCCTGAATCTGGAGGTGTGTGTTTTCACACTTCTGTACCTCTTGCCTGATGGGAGAGGAGAGAAGAGGGAATGACTGGGGTGAGACTGGTCCTTGATGATGCTGCTGGTCTTGCAGAGGCAGCGTGAAGTGTAGATGGAGTGTAGTAGTACAGACAATGCTGCCTCAACTACCTCCTCTGGCAGCTCGTTCCAAACACCCACCACCCTTTGTGTTGCCCATCAGATTCCTATCAAAAATTTCCCCTCGACCTCTGGTTCTTGATTAACCTACTCTGGGTAAAAGACTGATCTATTCTCCTCATGATCTTATACGCCTCTGTAAGATCACCCCTCATCCTCCTGCACTCCATGGATGAAGGCCTAGTCTGCCCAACCTCTCCCTATAACCCGGGCCCCCTAGTCCTGGAAGCATCCTTGTAAATTTCCTCTGCACCCAATTCCAGCTGAACACCATCGCCCCATTAACAAGGAACTGCAGGTGCTGGTTTTCCAAGGAAAGACACAAAATGCTGAAGCGACTTAGATCAGAGGGCATCTCTGAAGAACATGGATCGGTTATGATTGGGGTCAGGACCATTCTTCAGCCGGTCTAAAGATGGATCCAGACCCGGAACGTCACATATCCACGCACGGCCCTACATCTATCTGACATCAACAACATCCTAAAGACAAAGTCTAGCCCGATCACTCCCACTGCTCTTAACCGATTGCACATTGAAAATTCTGGGTAAATGATTTAAAAATGGCCAAACGTTTCTATGGGGCTCAGTCATGCCTTAGAGGAGAAACCTTGGTGCATAGAACTACCCCATGGAACAGACCGATCAAACGGCTTCATGCAGGATGTGCAACCTTACCAAACAGTTGACTGCATCTAATGCATCGTCTCTTAGCAGTTCAGTGCAGCATTGTATTAATGTTTTCAGTTTAGTTTAGTTTAGAGATACAGTGTGGAAAGAGATCCTTCGATCCACAGCGTCCACGCAGGCGAGTGAACCCCATCCATGAACACGATCCCACACACTAGGGATAATTTTACCCAAGCCAATTAACCTACAAATCTGCACTTCTTTGGAGTGTAGGAGGAAACCGGAGCACCCGGAGAAAACCCACCCGGTCACGGGGAGAACGTACAAACTCCATACAGACAGCGCCCGCAGTCGGGCTGGAACCTGGTCACTGGTGCTGTGAGGCAGCAACTCTACCGCTGTGGGATATATAAGGATGGTGTAACGCTTTAATTGGGCAGGGCCAACACAAAAATAGCTGGTATCGAGTCCACATCCATAACATGGGAGGTCGTGTTGCAACTGTATAAGATGTCGGTGAGACCGCATCTAGAATATTGTGTTCAGGTCTGGGCACCATGTTATAGGAAAGATATTGTCAAGCTTGAAAGGGTTCAAGGATGTTGCCGGGACTAGAGGGTGTGAGCTGTAAGGAGGGGTTGAGTGGGCTGGGTCTCTATTCCATGGAGCGCGGGAGGATGAGGGGTGATCTTATAGAGGTGTACAAAATCAAGAGAGGAATAGATCGGGTAGATGCACAGAGTCTCTTGCCCAGAGTAGGGGAATCGAGGACCAGAGGACATAGGTTCAAGGTGAGGGGGAAAATATTTAATAAGAATCCGAGGGGTAACTTTTTCACACAAAGCGTGCATGAAACAAGCTGCCAGAGTAGTTGAGGCTGGGACTATCCCAACATTTAAGAAACAGTTAGACAGGTACATGGATAGGACAGGTTTGGAGGGATATGGACCAAGCGTGGGCAAGTGGGACTAGTGTAGCTGGGACATGTTGAGCCGTGTGGGTGAGTTGGGCCGAAGGGCCTGTTTCCACACTGTATCACTCTATGACTCTATGAGCAATGACGTTACCACCTCTGGCAGCTTCATAGGCATTATTTCCTAATTAAAATTCTAATTTTACTTCAGAGTCACGTGAGTGGTTCCGTGAAGAAGACCCGCCAGGCTGCATGCACACCAGTACGTCAGCCGCAACGGCGCAAGCATCAGACTGACAGGACAGAGCTCCTGCCGGCGGTAAGTTAAACCTAAAAGGTAAGTTCGGTTTTTTACTTACCAGGGTTTTTCGGGCAGGAGCCTCTTTTTACAGAGGTTTTTCCTGCCAGTTTCGCAGCCCGACGAGTTGCCAGTTATGGACTGTGGGGAAACTCCATTCCCACCGCAAATGCGGATAACCGGCAAAATTGATCGGGTTGCGAGATAAGGAGCCGCTAACCGTGCAGTCAGTGGCTCCCCAGCCTGCGGGGATGCCGTTGGAATGGCAAGGAAGCAACGCTGGAGTCACTAACAGTGGGGTCAGTGGCTCACAGACATTGGTCCCCAGGCAAGAAATTAAATGGGACTCATTCAGCCCTATTTGGACTCAGGTGAGTCGGGATATAAAGGGTTTCTCCTTATAATAAAATGTATGTATTTTATAGTGTTTTTCTTAAAGTTAAAAGCTAAAGGCAAAGTTAAAATCATAATGTTCTGACAATGTAATCCTTGTTGTTTAAGCATAAGTTGCTATGAATTATTTTTACCTTTCACAGGTAAAGCTGTACACTAAAAATGTTGATTCAGTGAGCTTACACTGCAATAGCGCGGGCCTATGGGACAGGCCGCGCCAGCAGCGCCTGATACAGGGCTGCTTCATGTGTGAAGTGCCGGCCTACGGGAGAGCCGTGTTAGCAGGGCTGTTTCATGTCGAAAAGCGCTGGCCTTTCGAAAGGCGGTTCCAGCAACGCTTGGGACAGGGTTGCTCAAGTTCACACATATCTGCTCGCCCACAGAGTCGGGAGATGATTCTCCACCGGGGCTGGATAGCAAGGCCCACGGAGTCGGGGGATGAATTCCTCACCGGGGCTGGATAGTGCGTTTGAAACAACTATCCCAAATACAGCAACTGTTGCATACAGTGCTACAGAGGTCTCCTTCTCAGAGGCAGAGACCAAGATGGGTCAATATCCTGCTGACACTGAGTCTCAGGGTATGGCCGGTACCTTTTCCTGACAACAAAGTTGCCATCCCAGAAGAATATTCTATTGGGTTAAGGCCAATGGGTTCGTATCAGTATTGGTATCCTGCGGCCTGCGGCAGCGCCTGTTAGGGTTGCCTACGAATCACCCTCTCTGAGGAGGGAAGAGTAAAAGGTCAAGATGACTCCAGGCTCTAAAGAAGTCAATAGAACAGACTCAAGCACATATGTGCCGGCAGTGAACAATGCCAGCAGGGGGATGTGAGAGCCAGCCGCTGAATCTGTTATTCAGGTAGGTCTATTCTACAGGGGAAGAAAGCCTAGCAGACGAATCAATTAGGCCAACGGCGGACAAAAGTCATCATTCAGAATGCACCCCAGGCGCTCATCGGCAGTAGCGGTTCACTGGAGCTGGGCCAGCATGATAGCTCAGAAATTCCATGCATCTTCCAATCATACTCAACAAAATGGGTCTAGCATTTCCAAAATTTGGGTAGTGCACCATTCACAAGTTGTAATATTTACATTTATTTTGTACAACACACAAAGGGTAAAAGTATTTGGTTGAGGCACAGCCGGAGCATTCCAAGTAAGTTTGGATTATGGCCAGGTTTTGGAAATTGAGCAAAAGTTTCATGCAAACCACCCATGGAGTAAGGCAGGAGTGGCATTTTTGCCTCATTAGCCAGGTTGTAAAACAGTCAGCAAGACCTCGCTTGGGTTTGTACTAATGGACTGGCCAAGCGTCCATGTTGCCTGCTTCATCAGGCATTATGGCACAACGGTATACGGTTATTCCAAAAAACAAGAACTTGCTGTTTAAACTGTGGTTCAGGAGACTGGCCTTTGTACAGTAAAACAATTATTGACTTACACATTTTGAATGGATTGACATGCCTCAGGTTGTCACACCAAGCCATGAAGGTGCTCACTGCAGTGTGCAGGGATAGCACCCAAAAAAGCAGTACATTTCTATTGAGGGGATCAGAAGTGTTTTTTGTTAAGTGTTAATGTTACATCTTATATGGTACAGATTACTGACTTTTCCAGTTCATTTTAAATGGTATTTGACAATAATTCAGTTATAGGACACAACAGCTGCAACATAAGGGAACTACGCTCTCGGGTCCAACCCGGCTATTGAGTTGTTAAAAGATCTTGACACAAGTTCTCCCACTACACGATTATGCAGTTGGTCATTGTAAATGTGTAAACATTACTTCACCAAGGGGTTCCAGCAACATCCTTATTAATGTAAACATTACTGACACTAATATCAGCACAACGACGGCAAACATTGCAAACGTTATGGCTAGATAGGATGGAATTGGCTGCAGGAGTCATTACATTTTACATTCTGGTCTACACAAGCAGAGTAGACCAGGGGTGGCATGAATTAAGATCATTTTGGATACCCCACGGTCTCACGTCTATGTTATCAAGGCCACCAGAATCCTAAGAAGTATGGAATCAGCATTGTTTATTAGTAAACAAACAACAATTTCAAATGTCATTAGAAACGGGAATAGTGCCGGAGGATTGGCGTACTGCGCATGTTGTTCCATTGTTTAAAAAGGGTTCAAAGAATAAACCTAGCAATTATAGACCTGTTAGTTTGACGTCAGTGGTGGGCAAATTAATGGAAAGGATACTTAGAGATAATATATATAATCATCTGGATAAACAGGGTCTGATCGGGAACAGTCAACATGGATTTGTGCCTGGAAGGTCATGTTTGACAAACCTTCTTGAATTTTTTGAAGAGGTTACTAGGGAAATTGATGAGGGTAAAGCAGTGGATGGTGTCTATATGGATTTCAGTGAGGCCTTTGACAAGGTTCCCCATGGAAGGTTGGTTAAGAAGGTTCAATCTTTGGGTGTTAATGGTGGAGTAGCAAGATGGATTCAACAGTGGCTGAATGGGAGATGCCAGAGAGTAATGGTGGATGGCTGTTTGTCAGGTTGGAAGCCGGTGACCAGTGGGGTGCCTCAGGGATCTGTGTTGGGTCCACTGTTGTTTGTCATGTACATCAATGATCTGGATGATGGGGTGGAAAATTGGATAAGTAAGTATGCAGATGATACTAAGATAGGTGGTGTTGTGGATAATGAAGTAGATTTTCAAAGTCTACAGAGAGATTTGGGCCATTTGGAAAAGTGGGCTGAAAGATGGCAGATGGAGTTTAATGCTGATAAGTGTGAAGTGCTACATCTTGGCAGGACAAATCAAAATAGGACGTACATGGTAAATGGTAGGGAATTGAGGAATGCTGTGGAACAGAGGTATCTAGGAATAACTGTGCATAGTTCCCTGAAGGTGGAATCGCATGTAGATAGAGTGGTAAAGAAAGATTTTGGGTGTGCTGGCCTTTATAAATCAGAGCATTGAATATAGGAGTAGGGAAGTAATGTTAAAATTGTACAAGGCATTGGTAAGACCAATTCTGGAGTATGGTGTACAATTTTGGTCGCCTAATTATAGGAAGGATGTCAACAAAATAGAGAGAGTACAGAGGAGATTTACTAGAATGTTGCCAGGGTTCCAGCAACTAAGTTACAGAGAAAGGTTGAACAAGTTAGGTCTTTATTCTTTGGAGCGCAGAAGGTTAAGGGGGGACTTGATTGACGTCTTTAAAATGATGAAAGGGATAGACAGAGTTGACGTGGATAAGCTTTTCCCATTGAGGGTAGGGAAGATTCAAACAAGAGGGCATGACATGAAAATTAAGGGTCAGAAGTTTAGGGGTAACATGAGGGGGAGCTTCTTTACTCAGAGAGTGGTGGCTGTGTGGAATGAGCTTCCAGCAGAAGTGGTGGAGGCAGGATCGATTTTAACATTTAAAAGTAAAGTGGATAGGTATATGGATGGGAAGGGAATGGAGGGGTATGGTCTGAGTGCAGGTAGATGGGACTAGGAGAAAACAAATGATCGGCACGGACTGGAAGGGCCGAGAGGGCCTGTTTCCGTGCTATAATTGTTACATGGTTATATGGTTAATTACACTAAGGTAGGTCACAGACTATTTCAAGGTGGCTGCAGCAGGTTCTGAGTTATACAGGTATTAACACTGATGATTGTATATTTTATTCCACCAGGTGAGCATCAACGTCAGCGTATCATTTAGATAGTGCATTTACATCTCTTTCCACTAGGGCAGCAGCTACGTCAGCGGCCAAGGCGAGGGACGTGCCCGTCAATCATATTTTGGCGGGCGCCGGATGGGCAAATGAGCTGATGTTTCAGTATTTCTATCATCGGCCGATTGCCGATCCAGGGCTGTTTGCCAATGCCATTTTAAGTTCTGTTTAAAGTGCCTGCGATAGAGGGGTACTGTTGTTTGTTTATATTTTTTAATTAAACTTTATTACTGCCTTAAATGCAATGTTACAACTAATGCATTAATTTCTCATTCGAGTCAATCACTGCAGTGGGATGCCGAGATTTGTAATCTGCGGCATGAAATCACAAAGCTTTGAACTCTTCACGGAATTACTCACGTGACTCCGAAGTAAAATAGTAAGATTAAATGAGAACTTACCAGTTTGAAGTTTGATCTTGATTTTATGAGGAGTTACATTGGCGATTACGTGCCCGCCACGCTCAACCCTCTCTTATAAAGGATCATCTGGTAGTTCTCGAGTCACGCATCTTACTATGTCACTTCGGTGTTGTTATTTGTGATTTCATACCGCTGCTTTGAAGATTGGTGCGCATGCGGCCTGGCGGGTCTTTTCACGTAATCACCAACGTAACTCCTCATAAAATCAAGATCAAACTTCAAACTGGTAAGTTCTCATTTAATCTTACTATTCTGCTTTGTTTCAGATTTTAAATAGTTTCTCCTGAGAGGAAGGACAGGGGCCAAACTGAAGGAAGAGTTAGTGATATTCCTACGTTTCTGAAAGGTTGCAGCTTGAGAATGTTTGGTAATGCAGAATGATGTAAATTAGAATGACATTTCCTGTTCACTTCAATGGAAACTGTTGATTGCATTCCAAAGTTCAAGAATTTCTGTCATAAACACTTAAAATACATCCACAATCATGTGAAATAGTGAAATATCATTTTATTTACAACTACATTGTAGATTCTGGCAGAGACGGACACAGTGTGTCCCTTGGCAGAGATTTCGCAGCCATATGGACACATCCCCTGCGTTAAACCAGCTCCAGAGTGGGGCTCGCTGGATGAAGAAGCAGAACGCATTTCTCTTGGTGAAAGGGCAGCACGGTGGCGCAGCGGTAGAGTTGCTGCCTTACAACACTTGCAGCACCAGAGACCCGAGTTCCATCCTGACTACGGGTGCTGTCTGTACGGAGTTTGGAAGTTACAAGTGTGAGTTTTCTCCAAGATATCCTCCCACCCTCCAGAGACGTACAGGTTTGTAGGTTAATTGGCTTTGGTATAAGTATAAATTGTCCCTAGTGCGTGTAGGACAGTGCTAGTGCGCGGGGATCGCTGGTCAGCGTGAACTTGGTGGGCCGAACGGCCTGTTTCCATGCTGTATCTCTAAACTAAACTAAACTAAACTAATCTAAATTCGAGAGTTGCTCGTGTCTTTGGAACCTTTCCTCAGAAGGCCGGTGGAAGCAGAATCTTCTTTACCTAGTTTCATAAGCAACATGGGTACAGATACGTGGGAGCGCTGAGCTGACGTTCCAATCCGGCCAGCCGTCATCTTGAAATGTTACTTTCATTATTTTACTTTAGCCTCAAAAGTTGTCTGACCTATTAATTCAACTCTTGTCTTGTTTTGTTCCAGAAGGTGCAATGAACATTATTTTTGAGGACCTGGAACGGTGTAGATGGGTGAGGGCCAAATGCGGGCAAATGGGACTAGCTTACATGGGGCAACTTGGTCGGCATGGACCAATTGGGCCGAAGGGCCTGTTTCCCTGCTGTATGACTATGATTGTGACTATATCTTCCAGGGTGTCAGGGGTTATGGGGAGGAGGCAGGAGAATGGGGTTTGGAGGGAGAGATAGATCAGCCATGATTGAATGGCGGAATAGACTTGATGGGCCAAATGTCCTAATTCAGCTCCTATCACTAATGAACTTCCAGACTAAAATAAGAAATGTGTATGGCACAGTGATTAGGCTTTTGTGTGTCACAGCTATGAGGATCTGTCTGGGGAAGGAGTGACCTGTATAAAAAGGACGGGTTGCACTTGAACCCGAGGGGGACCAGTATCCTGGCAGGGAAATTTGCAAAGGCTACCGGGGGGACTTTAAACTAGAATGGTTGAGGGGAGGGACTCAAATAGAGAAAGCTAGTAGACAGGGTCTGAGGCAGGAGGCAGAGAAGGGAAGCACTCAGACCCAACATGTAGGGGGGAAAGAAGAAAAAAATAATAAACAGCGAATAAAAGGTGGTGGGTTTCCAGGGCAAAAATCAAAAGGGGCCACTTGTCAACATAATTGTATAAGGAGTAAGAGTGTTGTAAAAACAAGCCTGAAGGCTTTGTGTCTCAATGCGAGGAGCATTCGTAATAAGGTAGACGAGTTAGGAGCTAGGAGCATTGTAGGTAAGGTGGATGAACTTAGAGCCTGGATTGACACCTGGAAATATGATGTTGTGGCAATCAGTGAGGGCTGTGATTGGAAACTAAATATTCCAGGATTTCGTTGCTTCAGGTGTGATAGGATTGGAGGGTCCAGAGGGGGAGGTGTTGCATTGCTTGTCAGAGAAGATATTACAGCAGTGCTTTGGCAGGATAGATTAGAGGGCTCGTCTAGGGAGGCTATTTGGGTGGAACTGAGAAGTGGGAACGGTGTAGCAACACGTTTAGGGGTGTACTATAGACCGCCAAATGGGGAGCGAGAATTGGAAGAGCAAATATGTAAGGAGATAGCAGATATTAGTAGTAAGCACAAGGTAGTGATTGTGGGAGATTTCAATTTTCCAAAAATAGACTGGGAAACACATTCTGTAAATGGGCTGGATGGTTTGGAGTTTGTTAAATGTGTGCAGGATAGTTTTTTGCAGCAGTACATAGAGGTATCGACCAGAGAAGGGGCAGTGCTGGACCTCCTGTTAGGAAATGAGGCAGGTCAGGTGATGGAGGTATGCGTTGGTGAGCACTTCGGGACCAGTGATCACAAAACCATTAGTTTCAATATAATTATGGAGAGAGTCAGAACTGGACCTAGGGTGGAGATTTTTGATTGGAGAACGGCTAACTTTGAGGGAATGCGTAAGGATTTTAAAGGAGTGAATTGGGACACTTTGTTTCATGGGAAGGATGTAGAAGAGAAATGGAGGACATTTAAAGGGGAAATTGTAAGAGTACAGAATCTTTATGTCCCTGTTAGGTTGAAAGGAAAGAGTAAAAATTGGAAAGAGCCATGGTTTTCAAGGGAAATTGGACACTTGTTTCGAAAAAAGAGAGACATCTACAATAATTATAGGAGGCATGGTGTAAATGAGGTGCTAGAGGAGTATAAAGAATGTAAAAAGAATCTTAAGAAAGAAATTAGGAAGGCTAAAAGAAGATATGAGGTTGCTTTGGCAAGAAAGGTGAAAGTAAACCCAAAGGGTTTCTACAGCTATATTAATAGCAAAAGGATAACGAGGGATAAAATTGGACCATTAGAGAACCAGAATGGACAGCTATCTGCAGAGCCAAAAGAGATGGGGGAGATATTGAACAATTTATTTTCTTCGTTATTCACCAAGGAGAAGGATATTGAACTCTGTGAGTTAAGGGGAAAAAGTAGAGTAACTATGGAAACTATGAGATTCAAAGAGGAGGAAGTACTGACACTTTTGAAAAATATAAAAGTGGATAAGTCTCCAGGTCCTGACAGGATATTCCCTAGGACATTGAGGGAAGTTAGTGTAGAAATAGCAGGAGCTATGACAGAAATATTTCAAATGTCATTAGAAACGGGAATAGTGCCGGAGGATTGGCGTACTGTGCATGTTGTTCCATTGTTTAAAAAGGGTTCAAAGAATAAACCTAGCAATTATAGACCTATTAGTTTGACGTCAGTGGTGGGCAAATTAATGGAAAGGATACTTAGAGATAATATATATAAGCATCTGGATAAACAGGGTCTGATCAGGAACAGTCAACGTGGATTTGTGCCTGGAAGGTCATGTTTGACAAACCTTCTTGAATTTTTTGAAGCGGTAACTAGGGAAATTGAATATAATTTTTCAAAACTCCTTAGATTCTGGAGTTGTTCCTGAGGATTGGAGGGTAGCTAATGTAACCCCACTTTTTAAAAAAGGAGGGAGAGAGAAAATGGGGAATAACAGACAAGTTAGTCTAACATCGGTAGTGGGGAAACAGCTAGAGTCAGTTATTAAAAATGGGATAGCAGTACATTTGGAAAGTGGTGAAATGATTAGACAAAGTCAGCATGGATTTACGAAAGGTAAATCATGTCTGACGAATCTTATAGAATTTTTCGAGGATGTAACTAGCAGAGTGGTTAAGGGAGAACCAGTGGATGTGTTGTGTTGTATCTAGACTTTCAGAAGGCTTTCGACAAGGTCCCACATAAGAGATTAGTATACAAATTTAAAGCACACAGTATTGGCGGTTCAGTATTGATGTGGATAGAGAACTGGCTGGCAGGCAGGAAGCAAAGGGTAGGAGTAAACGGGTCCTTTTCAGAATGGCAGGCAGTGACTAGTGGAGTACCGCAAGGCTCATTTACAATATATATTAATTTAGAATTAATTTACAATATATATTAATGATTTGGACGAGGGAATTGAATGCAACATCTCCAAGTTTGCGGATGACACTAAGCTGGGGGGTAGTGTTAGGTGTGAGGAGGATGCTAGGAGGCTGCAAGATGACTTGGATAGGCTGGGTGAGTGGGCAAATGCATGGCAGATGCAGTATAATGTGGATAAATGTGATTATTTATGTAGATCCTGTAGACTATTATCTGAATGGTGGCAAATTAGGAAAAGGGGGGTGCAATGAGACCTGGGTGTCATGGTACACCAATCATTGAAAGTAGGCATGCAGGTGCAGCAGGCAGTGAAGAAAGCGAATGGTATGTTAGCAATCATAGCGAAAGGATTTGAGTATAGGAGCAGGGAGGTTCTACTGCAGTTGTACAAGGTTTTGGTGAGACCACACCTGGAGTATTGCGTACAGTTTTGGTCTCCAAATCTGAGTAAAGACATTCTTGCCATAGAGGGGGTACAGAGAAGGTTCACCAGACTGATTCCTGGGATGTCAGGACTTTCATATGTGGAAAGACTGGATAGACTTGGCTTGCACTCGCTAGAATTTAGAAGACTGAGGGGGGATCTTATAGAAACGTACAAGATTCTTAAGGGGTTGGATAGGCTTGATGCAGGAAGATTGTTCCCGATGTTGGGGAGGTCCAGAACAAGGGGTCACTGTCTAAGGATAAGGGGGAATTCTTTCAGGACCGAGATGAGGAAAACATTCTTCACACAGAGAGTGGTGAGTCTCTGGAATTCTCTGCCACAGAAGGTAGTTGAGGCCAGTTCATTGGCTATATTTAAGAGGGAGTTACATGTGGCCCTTTTGGCTAAAGGGATCAGGGGGTATGGAGAGAAGGCAGGTACAGGATACTGAGTTGGATGATCAGCCATGATCATATTGAATGGCGGTTCAGGCTCGAAGGGCCGAATGGCCTACTCCTGCACCTATTTTCTATCTTTCTATGTCCCGACCCAAAACATCACCTATCCATGTTCTCCAGAGATGCTGCCTGACCCGCTGAGTTACTCCAGCTGTTAATGTCTATCAGCAGCTGGCATCAATTGGGCCGAATGGCTGATTTGAATGTTGTAGTCTCAGCCCTGACCTGGTAACTCTCTAGGATATATACTGCCGAACATTGGCAAACAAACCCTGCAATATTTTGTACAGACAGAATCAAAACACATAGCTGGAACGGTTGTTAAGCAACTTTGAGGCTCAGTCGTTGGAAATGGACATCAAATCTTTATTTACCCAGAAGTTTATTGTTGCTATTATTTCTGCCCTCTGCCTACAGGCAATGCTAATAAAGTCGCCTTTATTTTCTGCACCTGCCTATTATGTTCACGCTTGCATTTTATCAGATAAAAGGCTGGACATTGTTGCAACTTAATATTTCATGATTTGCTTCAAAGGACACATTTGGGGAGCTGCCATCTCTTCATATGATCGCAACGTTTCAGTTGCACAAACTGAGAGAGAACATTCCTCAGAACAGTTCCTTTGTTTGTTGTTGGACTGGGATCTTTCTCGACATCGTCCAGCATTGATCAGGATTGTTGCAAGACACAATCTTAATGCAGAACTCTCTGTGAGGGGAAACTTACAGCATTCGTTGGAGAGGGATTGTTAAATGAAGACCAGGCCAGGCAGCTAAACAGGCCCATGTGTGGTTCCTGCCCAGTTTAGTGGAGATACAGCGCAGAAACAGGCCCGCCCTTCGGCCCATCAACCAGAGACCACCCCGTACATTAGTTCTATTTTACACCCGAGGGACACTCCATAATTTTACCGAAGCCAATTAACCTACAAACCTGTATGTTTTTGGAGAGTTGGAGGGAACCGGAGCTCCAGGAGAAAAGGTCACTGGTTTACAGGGAGATCGTACTGACAGCACTCGTAGTCAGGATTGAACCAGTGTCTCTGGGGCTGTGAGGGACAACTCTACCACTGCATCACCGTGCCATCCCATACTGTAGTGCACGGACTACATTATAACCAGAGAGCCATAGATAGGGTAGACAGTCAGAACAGGGCACAGAGAGCTGGAGTAACTCAGTGGGTCAGGCAGCATCTCTGGAGAACATGGATAGGTGACGTTTCACAGAGTGCTGGAGTAACTCAGCGGGTCAGGCAGCATCTGTGGAGAACATGGATAGGTGACGTTTCAGGTTGGGACCCTCCTTCAAACTGATTGGGTGTGGGGGGTGGGTTGCGGGGGGGGGGGGAGGGGTAACTAGAAAGATGGGAGAGAGGAGAGGCCAGACAAAGCAGTAGGTGGACACAGGCGAGGGGGATTTGATAGGCAGATGGTTGGGACAAAGACCAGAGATTAAAACCGAAGGTGTTAGAAAAGGGGTTGAAGTTGCAAATTGGGAAGGCAGATGAAGGAATGTGGGTGGAGGGGGTGGGGAACAAATAGGTGAGTGTTCAAATCAAAAATCAAAGTCCAATCAAGGATAGTCCGAGGGTCTCCAATGATGTAGATAGTAGCTCTGGACTGTTCTCTAGTTGTGATAGGATGGTTCAGTTGCCTGACAACAGCCGGGAGGAAACTGTCCCTGTTTCTGGAGTGTGCGTTTTCACACTTCTGTACCTCTTGGCTGATGGGAGAGGGGAGAAGAGGGAGTGGCCGGGGGTGAGACTGGTCCTTGATGATGCTGCTGGCCTTGCCGAGGCAGCGTGAGGTGTACCTGAGACCAGAAGCATACAGTCTCGAATAAAGCAGACTGACTCAACGCTACCCAGCTGAAAACCCATGGACACCTTCTATCGTGTGGATGGTTCCTTACCTGAAGAACACAGGGTCCACCAGTGAATAGACAGTGAAGATGAGAAGTAAACAGAAGCATTTCTGTTTCATCACCAGGTACCTGAATTAAGAAGAGAAAGACACACACATCAGTCATGGTGTTACACTCCATCCAATCTACCCTGCCACTTGTCTACTGTGCTGTCCAATCATTCCATTCTAATCCTCCTCCGGGCAAGAGGTACAGAAGTGTGAAAAAGCACACTTCCCGATTCAGGGACAGTTTCTTCCCAGCTGTCATCAGGCAACTGAACCATCCTACCACAACTAGAGAGCAGTGCTGAACTACTATCTACCTCATTGGTGACCCTCGGACTATCTTTGATCTGACTTTGCTGGCTTTACCTTGCACTAAACTTTATTCCCTTCTCATTTATCTTTATGAGATGGGAACTCTTCTCTCATTTCAAGAATTACAGTCGAAATATCAGCTGAAAGGTAATCAATATTTCAGATATCTTCAAATTCAAGACTATCTGAAAGCATATACTCTAGACAACCAAACTTTGCTGCCAGTTATACTAGACGAATGTATAAATAGAAACTCGGAATCAAACAAGTTAACATCATGTGTGTATAACACCCTTTTAAATATAGAAATCCCATCATCAGAAGTAATTAGAAGAGCCTGGGAAGAGGAACTTGGCCTAAAAATTCTAAAAGACAGATGGGAAGAAAACCTTTTATATATACACAATTGCTCGATTAACGTTAGACATTCGTTAATCCAATTAAAAATACTGCACAGACTCTACTATTCAAAGTCTAAACTGAATAAGATCTTTCCAAATGTATCTCCTATTCGTGATAAATGCCTCCTTCAGGAAGCAACGATAACACATTCCTTTGCCTCTTGCATAAAGTTACATAATTTATGGAGAGGATTTTTTGAGATTTTCTCAAAAACACCAAAAACACCAAAGAAGTTTCCTTAATTATGGCCTGATAACGGCAAAAAAACGAATACTCAAATTTTGGAAACATACATCTGTCCCTACTCTCAAAATGTGGATTACAAACATGTCTGAGTCACTACATCTCGAAAATATTACACTTGCCTTAGCAGAAAAACCAGAGCATTTTCGAAGACATGGATATTACAAGGATCGCATGGTACAAGACAATTTTCGAGTTTAATTACGGGTTGGGTGGGGTGGGTGGGGAGGGATGCGAAACAGGTATTTTGGTAATGCTATTTATGAGCTCAAACTACTTCTGTTGACCCTTATCTCATACTATACCTTATTATTTTATTTATTTTCATATTTTTAATTTCATATTTTTAATTTTCATTCTTAAACTGTATTATTGTTTATTATTGTCTTTTTTATTTCTCCTACCCCCTGATTTGCCATTAACGCTAATTTTCAGATGGGAGCGGACTTTGTATAAGCCTCTGGGCTTCCCTTCCCTCCCAGCACTGTATGGTATTATAAATTAATTGTTTGCCTTCTTTTAAAACATGGTGCAAATAAACAATAATAATAATAATAATAAGTATATCATCACTTCTTTTTTTTCTTTCTTTTTTGTCTTTTTATTTCTCGATTCCTATTTATTATACTTACGTACTCTTTGGCTACACCATTTGGTAGTCTAGCGGTTCTATCCTTGCACATTCCACTCTTTCTCTCTCTTGCTTTTCTCATAACTATAGCTAAAAGTCAACATTGAAGCTGTACTATAACTATATTATGTCATATGCCGCTGGTTATATTTCTGTACACTTGTTTCTAATAAATAAAAATATTTTTTTTTTTTAAATCATGTGTCTGTGCACTGGTGGACGGCTCAATTGTAATCACGTATTGTCTTTCCGCTGACTGGTTAGCGCGCAACAAAAGCTTTTCACTGTACCTCGGTACACGTGACAATAAACTCAACTGAAACTCCTATTCTATGTAACCTCATTTCCCTTTTTGAAGAATCACCAGATTCCATTTCAACAGCAGTGGTAAATCACAGCACTACAAGGACAAAAGCCCTTTCTATTTTGTAGTTATCTGATTTCCCTTTAACCACAGACGGACACAAAATGCTGAAGTTCTGTCCGACAATAATAGTGCAGTAATAACAACAATAGTCTAAACCAAAACGTCGCCCCATCCTTCTTTCCAGAGACGCTACCTGTCCCACTGAGTGACTCCAGCACTTTGTGTCTCAATGGGACTGGCATTGCTCCGACATCTCGGATGTGAATTTGCTAGAAAATCCACTGGGGTTGAGATTCAAGAGGCGAATGTTTGTGCTGGGAAATTGCCCTCGCCCCCCCCCCCCCCACACACACACACACACATACACACTAACCCCCCTACACATACACACACTAATCCCCCGCCCCCCACACACACACACTAGCCCCCCCCCCACACACACACACACACACACACACTAACCCCCCCCCCCACACACACACACACTAATCCCCCGCCCCCCCCACACACACACACACACTAACCCCCCCCACACACACACACACACTAACCCCCCGTCCCCCCACAAACACACACTGACCCCCGCCACACACACACACACACACACACACTAACACCCCGCCCCCCCCCACACACACACTAACCCCATGCTCCCCCCACATACACACACACGAAACCCCCCCACACACACACTAACCCCCCGCCCCCCACACACACATACACACACACTAAACCCCCCCCACACACACACACACTAACCCCCCGCTCCCCCCCCACACACACACACTAACCCCCCCCCCCCCACACACACACACACTAACCCTCGCCCCCCCACACACACACACACTAACCCCCCGCCCCCCCCCCACACACACACACACTAAACCCCCCCACATACACACACACACTAATCCCCCGCCCCGCCCCCCCCACACACACACACACACACACTAACCCCCTGCCCCCCCCACACACACACACTAAACCCCCCCCCATACACACACACACTAACCCCCCGCCCCCCCCCCACACACACACTAACCCTCGCCCCCCCACACACACACACACTAACCCCCCGCCCCCCCCCACACACACACACACTAACCCCTTGCCCCCCCCATACACACACACACTAACCCCCCGCCCCCCCCCCACACACACACACACACACTAAACCCCCAGCCCCGCCCCACACACACATACACTAACGCCCTGCCCCTCCCTACACACACACACTAAACCCCCCCCACGCACACACACACACAAACTAACCCCCCCCCCGCCCCCCCCACACACACACATACTAACCCCCCCATACACACACACACACTAACCCCCCACCCCCGAATGGCGGTGCAGGCTCGAAGGGCCGAATGGCCTACTCCTGCACCTAATGTTTATGTTTCTATGTTTCTATCTAGCCCAGACCATCAGACAGTGAGAGATTGTTTAAGGACCAACTCTGCTAGGCGGAGGATGGTATCAGTAGATGGGGATTGGTTGGTTCTGCGGTCGAGGAATACATTTTTCTGAGGAAGGGTCTCGACCTGAAACGTCACCTATTCCTTCGCTCCATAGAAGCTGAGCTTCTGCAGCATTTTTGTCTACCACAGACCATCAGACAGATCAGATTCCCCACCATTGACTCCATCTACACTTCACGTTGCCTCAGGGAAGCAGCAAACAGTGATGGGTTTTAGGAAGCAGTGGTACTCTAAGGCCCGTGAGGCTGAGGTTGGGAAGGAAGGGGGGAGGGGGGAATTTTTTTATGTGCAGTCATACCCATGTAAGGTTATAAGAATGCATAACTTGTTTATTGTGACTTTATCATACAGTTTATTGTGTATTATATGTCACAGCTGCTTTCTTGCATATCTCTCTCTCTCTCTCGTTCTCTCTCTCTCTCTCTCTCTCTCTCCCTCTCTGTGTTGGCTGCAGCCATCGCCTGCTTCAGTGAGGGAAGCAGGTCGATGATCGATCTAAAGGCCCCTAGGAGACTGTGTCTGATTGGCCGCCGAGTGACCAGCGCATTATGGATTGGACACAATGCCCTTGGAGACGGCGGCTGATTGGACGGGAGGAGATAGATTTCTTGATTGGATGGGAATTTTAAGAGAAGCTGGTTGGTGATTGGACGCAATCCCCTTAGAGACAGCGGTTGATTGGTCGCCAAATAATCGGGCACAAAAAATTGAAAATAGGAAAACAATAAAATCGGAATTACGATTTAAATCGAAGAATATCATGCCTGATCTGCAACAAAATTACTAGTATCCGCTCTATAATTTTTGATCTGCAGTTCCTTCCTATTGAAGAACCCTGGCCTGAAACAACTCCTAATCCATTCCCTCCACAGATGCTGCCTAGCCCGCTGAGTTCCTCCAGCACTCTCTGTTTTTTATTTAACTCTTGAAATTGAAGTTAGACATAAAGCTGGAGTATCTCAGTGGGACAGGCAGTGACTCTGGAGAGAAGACCCTTCTTCAGACTAAACTGAACTCTTGTCAGTGAGAGTACTAGTGATTGTCTGAAGAAGGGTCTCGACCCGAAACGCCACCCACTCCCGAGAGCTGCCGCCCATCCCGCTGAGCCGCCCCAGCCCCCCATGTCCACTTTCAACTCCAGAGCCAAACAAAAAACACAGAGTGCTGGAGGAACTCAGCGGGCCAGGCGGCACCCGCAGAGGGAATGGACCAGGAGCCGCCACGGGCCAGGATTCCCCCCCCCCCCAACAGGAAGGAATCGCAGATGCAGCCGCCCCCGCAAAACGCCAAATGATTCCGGGAATGCCGAGGCAAGAGGGTGAGAGAGAGGGAGTAAGAGAGCAAGAGAGATCCAAAGGACGGATTCGGATCCCAACTACGCCTCGCTGAGACCTTGCCAGAAATTTCAAACCTACGGCCCCCTCCAGTTCAAGCCACGTGGCCCAAGATACCACGTTGTAAACAACCACCTTCGCTACTTTGACTGGGAGTTTGCGTTCTGCCACAGTCCCACCAGCGGATTACAGCTGTTTGATATCCGCTTCAGGAAGGAGCGGGTGGTCTACCAGTTGAGCGTCCAGGAGGTGAACTCTGTTTACGGCGGAGAGACACCAGGTCTGATGAGGGCCAAGTTCTTAGACAGTCATTATGGAATTTGGAAAAGTTCCAATGAGCTGGTGAAAAACGTGGACTGCCCTTACAGCACCACTTTCCTCCACACTCTCCATCTCATGGTGACTGAAAACCAAAGATCCTATAGCGGAGCAAGATAGTCCACTCGACGAAAAAGCCGTAGTAGGGTCATGGGTAATCTTCAGCACCATTTCCGTAACCGGCTTCTGTCTCCGCTCTAGTATCTTTGCTTTGGTCATGGCTTCTCCATGCACAAATCATCTTTTTTTTCTCAGCTGCAGGTGATCATTTTGATATTTCTGCCTAGTCCTCCTTCTTAACTTTGAACATACAAAATATTTCCATTTGGAAGAAACTCCAGAAAATCTTGTACCCACTCAAGCCATCCTTCACCCCCCCAGGGCCGGCCTTAGGAGGTGCGGGGCCCAATTGGGAACAATTTTGGTGAGCCCCGGATTCCCAGCCAAGGTCTGTAGGATCATAGAAATACAAATAAAGTCTATTATAGACTTTATATCTCTATGGTAGAATAAAAAGTAATCAAAATGTGCGCCTAAAAAGTGCCTGCAAGTTAATGGACAAAACAGATCTAGGCTACATTTTAATATAAAATTGCATACATAAGCCTACAAGTAACAAACAAAATGTGTAGATCACCCCTGAAAAGACCATAGTTACAATACCACTTGTTTTAGTGACTGTGAAATTTAAAAAAAAATTAACTAGATCCTGGAAAACCAATAACTATTGGGGAAAAACCAGTCCAGGCATTACATTTTGGGCTTCAGCCCCATCCTACCATTTGGGCTTCTACCCCATCCTAACTTAGTTATGTGTGTGTGGGAGGGAAGGAGAGAAGGGAGTGAGGGAAGTAGAGAAAGAAGGGAGGGAGGGAAGGAGAGAAGGGAAAGAGAGAGAGGAAGGAGGGAGGGAAGGAGAGAAGGGAAAAGAGAGAGAGGAAGGAGGGAGGAAAGGAGAGAAGGGTGGGAGGAAAGAAGGGAAGGAGAGAAGGGTGGGAGGAAAGAAGGGAAGGGAGGGAGGGAAGGGTGGGGGAGGGCCGGCGGTGGGATCGGATGCCGGGGTCCGGGCGGACGGGTGTGAGCTGAGGCCGAGGTTTGTAAACGTGGCTCCAACCCCCGGCCCGGCCCTCCCTGTATTGTTCACCTCATCTCCCCGGGCAGAGAGAGGGGTGGAGCCGGGACTGTGTGCGTGAAGCACGGCGACTGGAGGGGCGGGAGCGCTGCCCTGGGACCAAGAGGGAACGACTCACCTCCCCCTCTCCTTCTCCATTCCCCCTCACACCCCCTCCCCGTCTATCCCTTTCTTCCCCCTCCACCCCTCTACTCTCTCTCCACCCCTCCCACCCCCCCCCCCCCCCCCCCCCCCCCACCTCCTTCACCCGGGGTAGACCTACCTGAGCCGAGAGTAGATTACTCTAGCGCGGGGCCCCCTTTGGCTTAATGCCAGTCCTGCCACCCCCCCCCCCCCCCCCCCACTCTCCCTCCAACACGGACACAGAGCGATCGCTGCCTCCCTTTTCTTTGTTAAACGTCTATTTCCTTTGAGTGTTTTTTTTAAATTCCCACTTAACATTTCCGTACTTTTTCGATAGCTGCCATGACCCGTTTAATGTCACCCTTCGCCCTGCTCCTGGTCTTGGCCCGCACCGATCTGCCGGACATGCTGTGTGTGTGTGTTTGGCGGAGTCTGAGGGGAGAAGCGTCGGCACCAAGGGAGAGCGAACGCGTGGACAGACGGACGAAAGCAACGATCATAGAGCGGAATAGGTGACATTTCTGGTCAAGACCCTTCTTCAGACTGACAGTCAAGGGAAAGGGAAACGGGAGATATAGGCATATCTTCCATTCATTTGTCCTTAGTACCTTCTATATCTCTTGTTCCTCTTTCCCCTGACTCAGTTTGAAGAAGGGTCTCGGCCCGAAATGTCATATATTCCGCTCTATGATCGTTGCTTTCGTCCGTCTGTCCGCTCGTTCGCTCGTCCTTGGATTAAGTAGCGCAGGATAAAGCTACGAATTCATGCACAGGATGTAAACTGGAAACTAGGGGAATGCCTTCCATCACTGGCAGCAACATAATCTAGTACCACTCACCCCGGCCATTCTATCTTCTCTTGGGCAGAAGGTAGAGAGAGGATTGAAAGTGCTGCAGCACACTCAGGAATAGCTTTTCCGCTTCTGTTATCAGGCTTCTGAACAGTCCTTCCAGAGTTGAGTGCGGCCCTGATATTGCAGCCCTCCTCAATGTGACATTGGACCTATCTGTGGAATGCTGACCAACCACATTCTGCACCTCGGTACCGTTCCCTTTGCTCTACCTGTTTGCACTCATGGCTGGCTGGATTCATGGATAATATTATCTGATTTGATACGGCAACATGCAAACAGAAACTTGGTGCACGTGACAACTGTCAACCTAAACCTATTCGTGATTTCGTCTCAGCTTACAACCAACATCAGAACAATTAACTGATGTGAAATGGGATTAGAATGTGCTTCACCGGGTCCCAGAGAACTGACAAAGTACAAGATAGTCACAGAAAACTAGAGTAACTCAGTGCCTCCAACAGCATCTCTGGAGCAACGTGGAAAATGCTGCACTCAAAAAACCCCAGAAATGTACAGTATAATAATTGGGAAGAAATTAATATTAAAATTTTGGAAAGGCCCTATATCCCCCACAATTAAAATGTGGATTACGGAAATGTCAGAGACCCTACATCTGGAAAGAATCGGATTTGCCCTAATGGACAAGCAAGAGGTTTTCGCTAGACCATGGTCTTCTCTCATTGATTACTTAAAAGGGTAGATCGGTTCGGCAGGGAACCCCAACTGAAACTCGGACTCAGGATTAGATGAAAAGTTATATTCTATATTCCTTGATCTTATCTCCAATGATGTATTAATGGTAAATTATTCCATTCTTTATGATCTTTTTTTGATTTTGATTGTATTTTTCTTTCTGCTTTTCTCTATAAAAAAATTATTAGAGTCAAAATGATTCACTTGATAATATTAATAATGTATGACCGCTGTACATAAAATATTGCTATCATACTATGTGTTTGCTAAGTCACTGCCTACATACTCTAATAAAAATATATATTAAAAAAAACAGAAATGTCCATGGAACAATGACCAGATAACCACAGCTAACAACGGCCTGTTTCCTTTATCATTGTTTCTGTTTCGCATGTCGTTCATTCATTTGTTCGTATTCTCTACATCACCATCCAATCTCCTGTTTCTCTGGCCAGTTGATGAAGGGTCTTGGCTCTTCAGAGATGTGTGAATTTATGGAATTCTCTGCCACAGAAGGATGAATTTGAAATATGTTAGAGCTCTAGGGGCTAGTGGAATCAAGGGATATGGGGAGAAGGCAGGCATGGGTTACTGATTGTGGGTGATCAGCCATGATCACAATGAATGGTGGTGCAGGCTCGAAGGGCCGAATGGCCTCCTCCTGCACCAATTGTCTATGTATCTATGACTCGAAACGTCAACCATTCCTTCTCTCCAGAGATGCTGCCTGTCCCGCCAAGTTCCTTCCTGCACATCGCTGCCATCCATTGAAGACTGAGTTTACATATTTCATTGTTCCTTTTGGTTACATATGACAAATAAACTCTCTTGACTTGACTCGGGTCGAGAGAGAAAACGGGGAATTGCAGGCCCGTTAGCCTGACTTCGGTGGTGGGAAAGATGCTGGAGTCAATTATTAAAGAGGTAATAATGGGGCATTTGGATAGCAGTAAAAGGATTAGTCCAAGTCAACATGGATTTATGAAAGTGAAATCATGCTTGACTAATCTTCTGGAATTTTTTGAGGATGTGACAAGTAAAATGGATAAAGGGGTGCCAGTGGATGTAGTGTATCTAGACTTTCAGAAAGCCTTTGATAAGGTCCCACATGGGACTGGTGACTAAAATTAGAGCACATGGTATTGGGGGTAGGATGTTGACATGGATAGCAAATTGGTTGGCAGACCGGAAGCAAAGAGCAGGAGTGAACAGGTCCTTTTCAGAATGGCAGGCAGTGGCGAGTGGAGTGTCACAAGGCTCGGTGTTGGGGCCGCAACTGTTTACCATATATATTAATGATTTGGAAGAGGGGATTAGGAGCAACACTAGCAAGCTCTAGCAAGTTTGCGGATGACACAAAGCTGGGTGGCAGTGTGAACTGTGAAGAGGATGTTAGGAGGTTTCAGGGTAACCTGGACAGGTTGAGTGAGTGGGCAGATGTGTGGCAGATGCAGTATAATATAGATAAATGTGAGGTTATCCACTTTGGCGGCAAAAACAAGGGGGCAGATTATTATCTCAATGGGGTTAGGTTAGGTAAGGGGGAGGACAGCAAGACCTGGGTGTCCTTGTACACCAGTCACTGAATGTTGCCTTACAGGTACAGCAGGCAGTGAAGAAAGCTAATGGAATGTTGGCCTTCATAACAAGAGGATTTCAGTACAGGAGTAAAGAGGTTCTTCTGCAGTTGTATAGGGCTCTGGTAAGACCACATCTGGAGTATTGTGTACAGTTTTGGTCTCCTAATTTGAGGAAGAACATCCTTGTGATTGAGGCAGTGCAGTGTAGGTTCACGAGATTGATCCCTGGGATGGCGGGACTGTCATGAGGAAAGATTGAAAAGACTAGGCTTGTATTCACTGGAGTTTAGAAGGATGAGGGGGATCTTATAGAAACATATAAAATTATAAAAGGACTGGACAAGCTAGATGCAGGAAAAATGTTCCCGATGTTGGGCGAGTCCAGAACCAGGGGCCACAGTCTTAGAATAAATGGGAGGTCATTTAAGACTGAGGTGAGAAAAAACTTTTTCACCCAGAGTTGTGAATTTATGCAATTCCCTGCCACAGAGGGCAGTGGATGCCTAGTCAATGGATGGATTTAAGAGAGAGTTACATAGAGCTCTATGGGCTAGTGGAGTCAATGGATATGGGAAGAAGGCAGGCACGGGTTATTGATAGGGGATGATCAGCCATGATCACAATGAATGGCGGTGCGGGCTCAAAGGGCCGAATAGCCTCCTCCTGCACCTATTTTCTATGTTTCTATGTTTCTATTATGTTTCTTCAGACCGGACCTGAAACGCCACCGACCCTTGCAGGGCCGGCCTTAAGCCAATTGGACTGATTTCCCCCAATTGGGCCCCGCACCTAAGGGGGGCCCCGCGTTAATTTTCCGTATTCCGTACGGAAATACCAATTCGCTTTTTAAATAAAGATTTAAAAAAAAATTTGCCATACGGATCTTTTTACAAAACGAACATGGATAACAAGTGCTGCATTGCCATCAGACACAAACGATTTGTTAACTACTATTGTAGCACTTGTTAACAGCCAGTAGTTAACAAGTAGTTATACAATGTGTCATGAATGCATCGATCCACATTCCTCAGTAAATGTAATTGTGTTTTGAACAAGTATTAATGACGCCGCGTTCCTTTGAATACAATTCACGCAGCATCATTAATACTTGTTCAAAACACAATTACGTTTACTGAGGAATGTAGATCGATGCATTGATGACACATTGAGAATTTCTTAAAACTCACCATCATGATTGAGGACTTCTTCTTGGTGAGCTTCTTGGTGTGCAGCAGGTTAGTCATTCAATTTACCTACCGACCCACATTGTGTCTCTCTGTCTTTTGCTCTCTCCCTCTCTCTCGCGCGCTCTCTCTCTCCCGCTCCCCATCTCATCTCTCTCTAGCTCCCTCGGCATTCCCGGAATCATTAACGTTTTGCAGTAGACAAAAATGCTGGAGAAACTCAGCAGGTGAGGCTGCATCTATGGAGCGAAGGAAATATGCAAAGTTTCGGGTCAAAACCGTTCTTCAGACCCAGCCCAAAACGTTGGCTATTTCCTTCGCTCCATAAATGCTGCCTCAAGCCCTGTCCCACTGTAAGAGTTCACCCAAGAGCTTAAAATATCGGTGTAGCATCTCTGTCCCTATCTTCAAATTCCCACTTTGAAATAAAATACAATTTCCGACTTAAAAATGTCTCAGCAGCATTGCGATTAGTCGATTCCCACGCATTTTCAATTATCGTTCGATTCAGTGTGATTTTCACATATGGTTGATGTAGTTTTATTTGAAAGATACAGTACATTATAATAAATTGTTTCAAGCATACCCGGTATTAAACGCACGAACATTAAGGTGGTTACTGATGTTACAAACGGTTATAAATGAATATAATTTTAAAGTGAAAAAGGAGATTTCCGTGGAAAGAATATTTAACCAGAATATAAGTTGAAGTCACTGTAAAATGCTCACTTAAAACAGTACGCCGTCAACTCAGAATTGTTTCTTAGCCCTCTGACAGGTGTTTCAATCTCACCTCGTGGCTCGCTGTTAATCGATTCGTAGCTACTAATTTTCATCCCTGGTCTGCATTGAATTTCTCCAAATGCAAACGCTTCACGTTACGCTTCTTGTGTCGTGGTACGGGGGCGGGGGGGGGGGGGGGGGGGGGGGGGGGGGGGGGGGGGGGGGGATGCTAGGATAAAATAACATATATTTGCATTTATATAGCGATCCTGCTGTCTAAAGTTGTATTTTATTTCAAAGTGGGAATTTGAAGATAGGGACAGAGATGCTTCACAGAGATTTTGATAGGAAGGAAACGTTTCAGCAGCTGAGTAAAAGATCGGTCAAATGGTAGGTTCAATGAAGATCGGGCGAGGGGGATTGGGGGTGGGGGAAAAGTATCTAAGGCTTGGACCTAATGAGTACTGAGATGGATTATCATTCCACACCAAATTTCTTAGACAATAATACCTTTTATGCTATTAACACAACATTTTGTTGGATATGGATCAACGGACTCTGTATGGTACATGCTTGTAAATGAGTAAAACAAATGTTCTTCTTTAAGTACTATTGTCTCTGGGATGGGGTGACTGATTACAAATAACCTACATTTATTTTGTCATAATGTGGCTGAAACAATGGCATATTTTGTGATATTTATTGAGATAGAAAGATACAACTGTGTTTGGGCAAAATATTACCTTGCAACATTCTGTATGTCTGATAGATATTGTGAAATGGAACTCAGAAATTATGGGAGGATTACATAAAACTACAATTCAGAGGTAATGAATATATTGTGTATTCTTATTTCCATCATGAACCTACAATAGTGATGTAGGACACCGGGTCCTACTACCGTATGACTACGTTAAAAAGTATCACATTTTTACATCCCGAGTATATTTTACTCGTGGACATTTTTCAACATCTTTACCCGCTACGTTCATTCTACGTGCTTACCACGAGTTTTGATTTTTTTTAAACTCGGGAGAACTCTTGGGTGAACTCGCACAGTATGACAGGGCTTCACTCTCACGGAGTTTCTCCAGCATTTTTGTCTACCTTCGATTTTCGAGCATCTGCAGTTCTTTAGACGTTTTGCGGTTCCTTTCTGTTGGGGTGAAGGGGGGAGGGGGGGAATGTCCTGGTCCGTGGCGGCTCCTGATA
>CM069162.1:32303853-32341353 GCA_035221665.1 Okamejei kenojei
CAGTTGATATTCCAAGCCAATGACTTGTTTTCCAATGGTCCATGTACCCAACCAAGGAGGTCAATGCCCACTGGTTGCTACCTGAAACCACTGGTGGGAACCATGGGTGGGTGGGGTGTTGAGGGGTGGGTGGGGTGGGATCAGCAGGTGCATGGGGTGGACATACTGCCTGACCCGCTGAATTACTCCAGCATTTTGGAAACAGAGAAACATAGAAAATAGGTGCAGGTGTTGGCTGTTCGCTCCTCGAGCCAGCACCGCCAACCAATATGATCATGGCTGATCATCCAGAATCAGCCCCCCCTCCTGCTTTCTCCCCACATCCCCTGATTCCGTTAGCCCGAAGAACTAAATCTAACTGTTGAAGAAATGTATTTACCTGTACATGGAAATTAAAGTAAAATGAGACTTTACTGCACGATATCATGGAGAGATGGCAGCGCCAGTTGTCTGACTTCACAGCAGAATTAGCCGACAGTTCTACTGTGCAGTAAACAACTTTCGTTTTTTATTAGATACACCTGTACGAAAATATACTATCGACTACATGGTTACCAATGATTTCAAGTCAAGAGTCAAGAGAGTTTATTGTCATGTGTCCCAGATAGGACGATGACATTCTTTTATTGCTGCTGCACAACAGGATATTGTAGTCATAAATACAGATCAGCTCAGTGAGTCCATGTAAATAATAATCATAATAAATACTTTATTGACCCCCTCAGGGAAATTCAGATGTCCAGAAGCCCCCAACCAACAAACCCACACATTCAAAACAAACGCAGACAGAAAATACATAAAATATAATGTGGACACAAGAGCAATAAATACTTAAAAAGACCAATAATTAACAATTAAAAATTAAAAAATGCATCCCCCAGTATTATAAAATCTAATGGCTGCAGGGGTGAAGGATCTCCTGAACCGCTCCATTCTTAAGCGCAGGGAGAGGAGCCACTTGTTGTTCCGAGTGCTCTTTTGACTCCAGGATTACATGGAGGGGACGCCCGGGGTTTTTCAGGATGACCTGGACCTTGTACCTCATAGGCCTCTCAAACACATCCATCCCAGAGTCCACTCTGCCCTCCAGCACTGAGCTAGCTCGTTTAACCAGTTTGTCCAGCTTCTTGTTGTTTGCACTAATGCTGTTGCCCCAGCAGACAACAGCGTAGAAAATCACAGTTTCAACCACAGTGCTGTAAAACATGTGCAGCATATCATTACGCACATTGAAGGATTTGAGCCTTCTGAGGAAAATGTCTGCACCACCTCAATGTTATCCCCTGCAGCGTTGACCGGCTGAAGTGGGAGCTTGGACCTGCCAAATTTAACCACCATCTCTTTAGTCTTAGTTGTGTTCAGGATGAGACAGTTCTCTTTACTCCAGGCACAGAAGGCACTGGTCAGGTTCTGTATTCCTCCTCATGCCTGTTACTTACACATGCCACAATCGCTGTGTCATCTGAATATTTCTGTATGTAGCATGTGTCAGACTTATAATTAAGGTCTGCAGTATACAGGGTGAAGAGGTACGGGGCCAGACCGTTCCCTGTGGGGCTCCAACATTGCACACCACTGTCCCGGAGACACAGTCCCCCAGCTTAACAAACTGTGGTTGACCCGTCAGGTAGACGTATATCCAGGAGATAAAGGTGGAATCCACCCCCATCTTCTCAAGTTTGTCATTCAGAATCAGGGGTTGGATGGTGTTGAATGCACTTGAGAACATAATCCTCACGTAGCCACCTGGCTCCTCCTAAGAGAAGTAGATCCGGTGCAGGATGTAGAGGACTGCGTCATCAACACTAATGTTCTCCTGGTATGCAAACTGTAGTGGGTTGAGTGTAGTGCGTGTGGTGGGTCGAGTGCATGCTGGACTTGTGGTCTCGGGAGACGGACGAGTAGCCGCTCCATTGTCTTCAATATATGAGATGTGAGGGCCACCGGTCTGTTGTTGTTGATCTCGGTCGGCCGCCCTACTTTGGGAACCGGCACGAGACATGATGTTTTCCACAGTCCTGGTACCCTCCCCGACTGGAGACTCAGGTTGAAAATGGCCTGGAGAGGTTCCGCCAGCTGAGCCGCACAGTCTTTCAGCAGCCTGGGACATACACCATCAGGGTCAGCTGCTTTACCAGGGCGCAGCCTCCTCAGCTCAGCTTTCACCTCGTCCGCCGTGAAGAACAGTTGAGATGCCGGCATAGCAGGTGCTGCAGCTGTGGTGTTGGGGGGGCCGCCTCGTGGAGGTGATGGGGGGGGGGGGGGGGTGGGAGAGAGGCTGCACCTGCAGTGGGAGGGGATACCAGATAAAACCTGTTATAGAACAGGTTAAACTCATTGGCCTTGACCACGTCTCCTGACGGCTGGCTTCTCCTCCTTGAAGCCAGTGATGGTCTTCATTCCTCTCCACACCTCTTTGATGCTGTTGTGCTGCAGTTTCTCTCCAGCTTCAGTTTATAGTCCCCTTTTGCCTGCTTCAAGCTCCTTTTCATGTCATGCTGTACCTTCTTGATCTTTTCCCGGTCACCAACCTTGAAAGCCTCCTTTTTCTCATTTACGAGGCTCTTGATGTTGCTTGTAATCCAAGGTTTGTTTGCAACAAGCCAGTTCTGAATCTATACGACCAAGTCGCCTTGGATTCTGTGTATCTTAATTTTCTGCATCAGCCTACCATGAGGAACTTTATCAACGGCCTTACTAACATCCACGTAGACAACATTGACACCACCAATCTTCTTCATCACCTCAAACATTAGTATGACACAACCTGCTGGGTGCAAAGCCAAGATCGACAGAAAAAGCTGGAGTAACTCAGTGGGACAGGCAGCACAGGTGGCCACCCCCACCCCGACCGCTAGTAGCGTAGATACGTTGCAGTAAATGGGAGGCTTATGATTGGCTCGGAGAGGGGGTGTTGGCACGGTCTGCCTAAAAGGTGAGATTAATTAATATGAAGATGCCCTTGTATTGTGTTTGACTTGTACTAACCATCTGTTGTTGAATAAGATTGACAAAAGCGAAAAGTATGTTATGTCCAATGATTGGCTCGGAGAGGGGGTGGTGATCTATAACAACCTATTGCACTTTATCTGTTTACTGTTGTGTGTAAATATACAGTATATTCTATGGTATACAGGATTGATATCCGGACCGGTGGAGTTCCGCAGGGATCTGTGTGGGGACCGCCGCTGTTTGACCTAGACGTAAATGTGGATGGGTTGGTGATGGCACCAACACTTGAGCAGTTGCAGACAGAGAGGAAGGCTGTCAGAGATTCAGCAAGATACAGATCAGCTACAGAAATGAATGGGGAAATGGCAGATGGAGTTTAATCCAAGCAAGTGTGAGGTGTTGCACTTTGGGAGGTTGAACGTAAGGGGAGAGAATACAGTTAATGACGGCCCTTTAGCAACATTGATGTGCAGAGGGATTTGGAGGCCAAATTCAAGGCTCACATAGGGTGCAGGACAAGTAGATAGTGGTAAATTAGGCGTATGCTACACTTGACCAGAGGCAATAAGCAGAAGAGTCAGGAAGTCAAGATACAGCTCCATAGATTGTGATGCAGGGGTTTAATCCAAAATGTTCATAGTTCCTTTTCCTGTTGCAAATGCTGCTCGACCCGCTGAGTTCTTCCAGCTTTTATATTGTAGAATAATCTCTGCATATTTCTGCTGTTTATGGTTAGCACCTGAGATACGTGAGATATGGTGCAACCAACTAGAGTTAAGTAAACATGTTATCTATTTGAGATAGTTCTATAAAATGTAGAGTTGCACATCTAACCTGCTGCCAAAATATGGAAGCAGTTTTAACTAAGTGTACAGCCAGCTTTCCATTTCCAACTAATAGTGACAGCAGAGGCAGTTTGACGTGTCAAGTCTAAACCAGCTCCATGTAAGAGCAATCCAGCTGGGTCCACCCCTCTCTGTAGCCATGAACATTCTTGCATTGTAGCTCTTTATGCTGCTATTGGGGTCAAGGAAAGAGCGTTCACGTCACAGCCCTGTTTCCACCAATCGTTCCACCCCCACGCACAAGAAGCACAAGATGCCATTGTGTGCGGATGTCGAGAAGTGTGTTCAACTCTGGCCGAACAACTTCTAATCTTGTGTGAGGACTCGATAAGAAGAAGATGTTACTATTGAAGCTTTGGATAAAGGACACAGGTTGACCAGATGCTGCCTGGATCAGAGGGTTTCTGCAATGGTGAGGTTGAACAGACTTGGATTGTTTCCCTGGAATGTCAGAGATTGGAGGGAGATTTGATAGAAGGATGTAACATGATGAGAGGCATAGACAGGGTAGGCAGTCAGAACCTTTAACCTAGGATGGAAATGTCCAATAGAGATACAAGGTGAGAGCTATAAACCTTCCTCTTCATGTATCTGTCCAAGCATCTTTTAAATGGTGTGATAGTCCTTGCCTCAACGACGTCCTCTGGCAGCTTGTTCCATACACCCACCACCCTTTGTGTGAAGCTACCACTTACTGAACCCCTCACCTATGTGTGCATGGACCATGTACCTCCAGAGTTTTTGTTCTTTCTGCCTTCTCAATATAATAACATTAAAGATGGCACGCCCCTCCTTGGAGGACTTCCAATTCTGTTCCTTCTTTGCACATTTCAGAGTTTGGGCCTTATTCATTCCCCATTAATGCCTTTGACAATATAATATGCCATCCACATCCACTCTCTCCTGTAAAGAATGCTTGGTAAATTATTGCATTTTAAAGATCAATGCTGAAATCAATAATTTGAGTTGGCTGGACTTCTTTCCACACCCTGGCGATCTGGCCCATTTTCCCAGCTTCACTAATTTCCTGACCACGTCGCAGATTGCCACTGTCTCGTGTAAGGTAATTCATCAAATGTTTATAGACAATAGGTGCAGGAGTAGGCCATTCGGCCCTTTGTGCCAGCACCGCCATTCAATGTGATCATGGCTGATCATCCACAATCAGTACCCCGTTCCTGCCTTCTCCCCATATACCCTGACTCCACTATTTTTAAGTGCCCTATCTAGCTCTCTCTTGAAAGCATCCAGAGAATTCCACAGACTCACCACTCTCTGTGAGAAAAAGTGTTTCCTCGTCTCCGTTCTAAATGTATTAACACTTATTCTTAAACTGTGGCCCCTGGTTCAGGACTCCCCAACATCGGGAACATGTTTCCTGCCTCTAGCGTGTCCAAACCCTTAATAATCTTATATGTTTAAATAATATTCCCTCTCATCCTTCTAAACTCCAGAGTATACAAGCCCAGCCGCTCCATTCTCTCAGCATATGACAGTCCGTCCATCCCAGGAATTAACCTACACTGCACTCCCTCAATAGCAAGAATGTCCTTCCTCAAATTAGGGGACCAAATCTGCACACAATACTCCAGATGTGGTCTCACTAGTTTAGTTTAGTTTAATTTAGAGATACAACATCCAAACTGGTCCTTTGTCCCACCGTGCCAAACTGCGGTCGCCGCACACTAACACTATTCTATTCACTAGGGACAATTTACAATTTTACCAAGCAAATTAACCTATAAACCTGTACGTCTTTGGAGTGTGGGAGGAAACCAGAACAACCAGAAAAAATCCCAATGGAGCAGCCAGAGAAAGCCCACGCAGGTCATGGGGAGAACGTACAAACTCCGTACCGACATCACTCGCAGTCAGGATTGAACCCCGGTCTCTGGCGCTGGCAACTCCACTGCTGCACCACAGTGCCACCTGAAATGTGAGGAAGTCCATGTAAATTATAACTGCACACATTGTCATGAAATGTAATCCCGTTCAATGGATGTGAACCGCCCTAATTTACAGAGACTCAAGTTTGATCCTGACTACGGGTGCTATCTGAACGTAGTTTTTATATTCTCTCTGTGACCACACAGGATTTTCTCCGGGTGCTCCAGTTTCCTCCCACATTCCAAAGATGTGCAGGTTTGTAGGCTAATTGGTTTCTATAAACTGTCCCTAATCAGTAGGATGGAGCTCATGTATGGAGATTGTTGGTTGGGGCGGACTTGGTGGGCCAAAGGGCCTGTTTCCAAGATGTATCTCTAAACCCTAAACTCAACTAAAACTAAAGCAGTTATAGGATTGGGCCCCAATTTAGAAACCAGTAATATTAAAGGCCTTTTTGGTTCAGTATTGAGTGTGTGTTGCATGCCATTTGGAGTCAACTTGAAACCCAGGACCCATCTCCGCCACTTGTCTTGGACTTCTTGCCACGATTCAAAGTGAAGGAAAGCTTTCATATACTGTCTGCAACCAACCACGATCTCCCGGCATTTGTCACCTGCAACAGACTGATGTTCCTTATCTCAGTACTAATAATATCTCCAATGGTTCCTGACACCTGAACAGTGACTGTACTTCAAAATGCAGTGAGCCTTTAATAATCTGGCACTTTTGAGATTTTGCTAGTTCCTGACTAGTAGATTTTCTGCACAATTAAACATGAATTCTATTAATACCCAAGCACTTCAGGTTCATTGTTTTTACATGCAACACAGCAGTATAATAGTATCCTGGAGCTGGAGCTGGTGAGAAGCCATGTATTATATAAAAAGTAGAAATCTTACTTATGAAGAAGATTCGATCAGCATCTACCGAGACTATCCAGCAGAGGTCTCCAAGAAACGAAATGCGTTCAAGGAGATCAAAAGAATTTTGAGGGAAGTGAAGAATCTGAAGTACAGTCTGAGGTACCCAGCCACCCTGAGAGTCACCTACAACCAGGAACAACATTATTTCAAAAACCCAGCGGATGCAATGAGCTTTGCCCAAGGGATTAAGGAGCGAGAGGTAGACTGAATGAAAGCTTCAAAGATGAACTATAACAATTAAATTGTATTTTCAAGTTTGGAATGGACTATGGACTATGGACTTGTTTCATCTAAAGAAGATGGAGAAGGATGCGGATGGGAGATTCGGGGAGATTTGGGGAGATACGGATTGGAGACGCTCCTATGGATACTAATAATTAGAATAGTAACACTACTAATATTAATAATTAACACATACTAAAATTAATACTCTGGTATTATTATTAATTAAAGCTAATAAGTACCAATTAATGATTAACAACTAACTATAGCTGATTTACTTAGGATTAAGTAAATAGTAAATATAAATACACAAAATATAAACTTTGACTTTATTTATCCCCCCTGCTACTTTTTATTATTATTTTTTACTTTTTCTATATTTTTCTTCCCTTATTCTTATTTTTTATTATTACTTTATTTTTTTATATTTTCTTATTATTATTGCTTTTAATAAGTATTAAGTATAGATATTACCAAATACTTGACTGATGGATTTTGTACACATCAGAGTTTAATACTCCCGGTAAAATATTTGTATGGAATAACAATTTTAATGTATCATGGAAATGGATAAGTCAGTAACATCGACTACAGAAGTCTATAGATTGCTAGCCATGGTAGTATGGCTAACACTAACTACACCAATATTAGATGTAGTTTTTTTCTTTCTTTGTGCACCCTATTAATCTCTTAATCTATCCTTTTTTTAATATTATCCCTTGTTATTATTATTTTACTTTTGAATGGAGTTATAAATTAATGCAAAGGAGGTATATACGTGAGAGATACTCAAGGGTCTTGAAATTCATCTATTCGGAGTTCGGGTGTAAAGTCGGTTTTGTCGAGCTGAACCATTTGCCCTATTATATATTCCTTTAGATAAAAGATGCAAGACTTGCAAATGAATATGGGGAATGGAGGAATAACGTTTTGTACCTGGAATGTTAAAGGTATTAACAAACCAATTAAGAGAGGTAAAGCATTAGCACACTTAAAAGCACTTAAGGCAGATGTGGTATTCATCCAAGAGACACATCTAAAAAAAGAGGCAGAACATAGATTAAAAGCTAAATGGATTGACAAAGTGTATCATTCTTCTTTCACACACAAATCCAGAGGTGTAGCAATATTAATTCGTAAAGGCACTTTATTTAAACACACTTCAACAATAACTGATCGTGATGGTGAATATATTATTGTAATAGGAGAATTATACACACAAGAAATGATTTTTGTCAACGTATACGGCCCAAATTTTGACAGCCCACTGTTTTAAAAAAAAAATATTTAATACTATTCCGGAATTATCACAACACAACTTAATAATTGGAGGAGATTTAAATTGTACACTAGATCCTTATTTAGACAGATCATCAAAACAACGGAAACTTAAATCGCATTCCAGTGATCTAATAAATGCATATATAGATACTAGTAATATTAAAGGTGTTTGGAGAATGCAAAACCCAGCTGGACGGGAATACTCATTTTACTCACCTGTGCATAAAACATATTCAAGAATAGATTATTTTTCGGTAGGTTTAAAACTTATCCCATTCACTTATAATTCAAAATATCATAATATTATAATTTCAGATCATGCACCTTTAACTTGTATGTTGAAAATAACTGGTAAAACGGAAAAACAGGGACAATGGAGATTTAACCCACAAATTTTCAAAGACAAAATAACTCAAGAATACATCACAAAACAGATCAAGATTTTCTCTGAAATAAATGATACGCCAGAAATATCTTTGTCCCTATTATGGGAAACTTTTAAAGCGTATCTTCGGGGAATTATGATATCCTCTCAAGCATTTTATAATAAAGAGAATTGTAGGGTACAACAGGCATTGGAAAAGGAAATCAAACAATTAGATACAGAAAACACTGTTAACCCAACCATAATAAAACATAATAAAATCTTTGCATTGAAATATAAATTAAATAAAATACAGTCAGACCAAGTTGTAAAACTATACCAATATACTAAACAAATACAATTTGAATTCGGAGATAAACCACAAAAATTATTGGCTCATCAATTACGAAAATTGGAAGGAGAAAAATTAATCCATAGGATTAAATCAGACAAAGGGGAATTATTAGTACAAACTAAAGATATAAATGAGAGATTTTTGCAATATTATACCAATTTATATTCAGCCAAAACGACAGAAAATCGAATAGGAGTAGAAACATTTTTTTTTTAATTGTAATCTAAAAGGACTGGATTCAGAAAATAGAGAATCACTCAACGCTAAAATAACTACTAAAGAAATCGAAGAAGCTATTAGGTCATTTAAAAATGGTAAAACTCCAGGACCAGATGGTATTGGATCAGAATTTTATAAAACATTCTATGATATGATAGCTCCACGTCTTAAGACACTTTATGAACACATTTATGTACAACAGAAGTTACCAGAAACATTAAATGAATCTATTATAACACTTATACCTAAATTAGATAAAAAATCTGGATGATCCAGGGTCATATAGAGCCATAGCTCTTTTAAATACTGATCAAAAAATATTAACCAAAATACTAGCACAAAGACTAAATACAGTGAAATACAGATTAAACAGGATTTATACCAAAACGATACTCCTCAAACAACCTGAGAAGATTATTCAATATTCAATATTATATACTCGAAAAGAAACATTAATAAAGATTTATCAATTATTTTATTGGACGCAGAGAAAGCTTTCGATCAGATTGAATGGTCTTATTTATTTTCGGTTATGGAAACTTTTCACTTGGGAGAGAAGTTTAGAACATGGGTTAAGCTACTATATACCAAGCCAACAGATAGAATATTAATAAATCAAATGTTAACAACTAAATTTAATTTATTCTGTGGCTGTAGACAAGGTTGTCCTCTATCTCCACTACTGTTCGCACTGGCAATTGAACCATTAGCACAGCGCGTCAGATTACATCCTGAAATATACGGGTATGAAACCAAAGAAACTGAAAATAAAATCTCTTTATACGCAGATGATGTATTATTTTATATTACAAAGCCGGAAATTAGTATTCCTAATTTATTAGATTTAATAACTCAATTTGGATTGATTTGAGGATATAGAATTAAATGGAATAAAAGTGAACGTGCCAATAATGGGAAATAACTCACATATATTACAACAATATCCTTTTAAGATAGCAAATGAAAAATTCAAATATCTTGGAATTCATGTAACTAAAAGATATGATTCTTTATTTAAATCTAATATCCCACCCCTATTGAATAAACTACTTAAGAATATCCTATATTGGAAAACGTTACCTATTTCAATGCTAGGTAGAATTAATGCGATAAAAATGATTTTTCTTCTGCAATTATTCCGCTGTTTCAACTGATCCCGATATATCTTCCTAAAGATTTTTTTAAGAAAGTGGACTCTATAGTTACCAACTTTATTTGGGATTATAAGAGCCATAGAATAAATAAAAAATATCTATGTAAATCAAAAATGAATGAAGGTTTTTCATTGCCTAATTTTATGTTTTATTATTGGGCAGTTAATATTAAAAATATGAATTTTTGTTTGGAAGAAGTAGATAAACAACCAAACTGGTTAAAAATGAAAAAGGAAGATTGTTCACCTTTTGAAATTAGCTCGATTTTATTTGCTAATACTAAAATACGTTAAAAAAAGTTATAGAGGAAATCCAATAATAGAAAGTGGCATACGTATTTGGAAACAATTAAAGAAAACCTTAAAATTAGAAAGGATACCACTGGCTCTTCCCATTGCAAATAACATCACTTTTAAACCTTCAATGATGGATAAAAGTTTTTTAAAATGGAAGAACTATGAAATAAATAAGATGGGTGATCTCTACAGGGAAAGTTTATTCCTTTCATTTCAGGAATTACAACAAAATTATGGATTACACTCAAAAGAGTACTTTAGATATTTACAAATTAGAGACTATGTTAAATCAAACACACAGGATTTTAGAAATAAAAAGACAGAAATTTTAGATGAATGTCTAAATAAATATCCGAATACAGAAAAATTAATATCATATATTTATAATATTTTACTGGAAAATGATTTACCAAACTCGGAAATATATAGGCAAGCATGGGAAAACAAATTAGGACAAACAGTTAGTGTAGAAGTATGGAATGAAAGTTTACAACATACACACCACTGCTCATTAAATTCCAGACACTCCCTGATACAATTTAAAGTTTTACATAGATTACACTTTTCGAAATCCAAATTAAACAGAATGTTTTCAAATGTTTCTGCTATATGTGATAAATGTCAGCATTTAGAAGCTAATCTAACGCATTCATTCACAAAATGTATACAAATTACTAATTTTTGGATAGACATTTTTAACATAATCTCGAAAGTAGTTAATGCAAATCTGACTCCAGACTCAAAATTAATCATATTAGGAATAATAGAAACTGATCATCTACTAACAACTCAGCAAATAATTTTTATTGGTTATAGTTTAATAATTGGTAAAAAACTAATACTAAGATTTTGGAAAGGTCCTACATCCCCCACAATCAAAATGTGGATTACAGAAATGTTGAAGACACTTCATCTGGAAAGACTAAGACTTGTCCTTTTGGACAAGCTAGATCAATTCAGAGGACTATGGTCTCCATTTATTGAATACTTAAAGAGTTAAGGAGGTCCGGTTCGAGGGCCTGACTGAAGCCTGAATGAAGGAATAGATGAAGAGCTATATATAATAGACCACGCATATATCTCCAATGAAGAATATCTTGCTTTATACTACACTCATTTTATCGATTTTCTACTATTTTATTTCTTTTTATTATTTCTCTTTACTATTTTCTTTTTGTTATAAAATAATAAAAAATATAGATGTATCAATAAGAACGACTGTAAACTTTAAAAATATTAAGAATGTATGTGACGAATAATATGTTTTTTCTTTTTTGATTTTATGTTATTCCTTCTTAATATGTATTTACTTCTAATAAAGATATTTTACAAAAAAAAAAGAATGAATGCCCCCAATGTAGCTAGAATGCATCCACCGCTGCTGCTCCTAGATCCGATTCCCATGAAACATGTTTAGGCAACTGGTGATTCAATCTGGATGCAAACAGATCAATATCTGGCAACCCAAATCGAGTGACAATTGTTTGAAAAATTTCAAGATTTTTTTTTTTGATGAATATTTTTATTAATTGTAAATACATATTAATAGAAAATACTTCTTACATATCATTTGTAATATTTTTAATATTAACATTTAAGACTTATTTATATTTCTATACATTTTTTTTTATAAGTAAGAACAGATAGAGAAAAATAATAGAGATAAGAAATCAAAAATAAAGAAGTGAATGGAGTATTAAAAAGTTATCCATCGTTGGAGATATATCCATGATTTGTTATACGTATTTCTTCATCTATTCCATTATTCAGGTTTCAGTCAGGATCTCGCGCCGAGCCATTTTGATCCTTTATATATTCAATGTATGGAGACCATATTCCTCTGAAAAGATCCAACCTGTCCATTAGGACAAGCCTCAATCTTTCCAGATGGAGTGTCTCCGACATTCCTGTAATCCACATTTTGATTGTGGGGGTTGTAGGACCTTTCCAGAATTTTAATATTAATTTTTTCCCAATTATTAAACTATAATCAATAAAAATTATTTGATTCTTTGTTATTAATTGATCTGTTTCCAGTATTCCCAATATTATTAACTTTGAGTCAGGAGTCAGATTCATATTAACAACATTTGAAATTATCCTAAATATTTCTATCCAAAATTTTGTAATTTTTACACAATTTGTAAATGAGTGTGTCAAGTTCGCTTCTAAGTGCTGACATTTATCACATATGGCAGATACATTTGAAAAAAATGTTATGTAGTTTGGATTTTGATTTACATAAATGTTTTTTATTTATTCTATGGCTCTTATAATCCCAGATAAAGTTGGTAACTAAAGAGTCCACCTTCCTAAAGACATTTTTAGGAAGATATATCGGAATCAATTGGAAAAGATATGGTAATTGCGGAAGAAAAATCATTTTTATTACATTAATTTTACCTAACATTGAGATGGGTAGAGTTTTCCAATATAAAATGTTTTTATTTAATTTATTCAATAAGAGTGGGAAGTTGGATTTAAATAAAGAATCAAATCTTTTTGTTACATAAATTCCAAGATATTTAATTTTTTCGTTTGTTATCTTAAAAGGAAATTGTTGTAATATATGTAAGTTATTTACCATTATTGGCATGAGTTCACTTTTATTCCAATTAATACTATATCCTGAAAAAGATCCAAATTCAGTTATTAATTTTAATAAATTTTGGATACTAATTTCCGGTTTTGTAATATAAAATAATACATTATTTATAACACATCATCCGCATATAAGGAGATTTTATTCTCAGTATCTCTGGTATCGTACCCATATATTTCAGGATGTGATCTCACACATTGAGCTAATGGTTCTATTGCAAGTGCAAATAGTAGTGGGGATAAAGGGCAACCTTGTCTACAGCCTCGAGATAGACTGAATTTAGTTGATAGCATTTGATTTGTTATTATTCTGGCTGTTGGATTAGTGTATAATAATTTGACCCAAGTAATAAACTTCTCTCCCAATTTAAAAGTTTCCATAACCGAAAACAAGTAAGACCATTCCACCTGGTCGAAGGCTTTCTCTGCATCTAACGAAATAATTACGATCTTTATTAATACCTCTTTTCGAGTATATAATATTGAATAAACGTCTCAGGTTATATGAGGAATATCGTTTTGGTATAAATCCTGTTTGATCGGGATGAATTAATTCATTAATAACTGTACTTAGCCTTTGTGCTAATATTTTAGTTAATATCTTTTGATCAGTATTTAAAAGAACTATAGCTCTAAATGATCCTGGGTCATCCAGATCTTTGTCTATTTTAGGTATAAGTGTTATAATAGATTAATTTAACGTTTCTGGTAGTTTCTGCTGAGTATGAATATATTCATAGAGTGTCTTCAAGCGTGGTGCAATCAGATCATAAAATGTTTTATAAAATTCCGAGCCAATACCATCTGGTCCCGGTGTTTTACCATTTTTTAATGATCTGATAGATTCTTCGATTTCTTTTACTGAAATTTCAGCATTTAATGATTCTCTATTTTGTGAATCCAACCCATTCAGATTACATTTTTTTTAAATGCTTCTATTCCTATCCTGTTTTCTGTCGTTTTAGCAGAGTATAATTTTTTATAATATTGCAAAAATCTCTCATTAATATCTTTAGGTTGTACTAAGGGTTTGCCATTATGTGATTTAATCCTATGGATTATTTTTTCTCCCTCCATCTTCCTTAATTGGCGAGCCAATAATTTTTGAGGTTTATCTCCAAATTCAAACTGTAATTGTTTAGTGTATTGATAGAGTTTTACAACTTGATCGAATATATTTTATTTAATTTATATTTCAGTGCTGCGATTTTATTATGTATTGTTATGGATGGATTAGCTGCATTCTCTGTATCTAGTTGTTTAATCTCTTTTTCCAGTTCTTGTTGATCCCTCTGGTTCTTTTTATTATAAAATGCTTGAGAAGAAATCATAATTCCATGGACATATGCTTTAAAAGTTTCCCATAATTCTGGTTTATCATTTATTTCAAAGAAAATCTTGATCTGTTCCGTAATATATTCCTGAGTTGTTTTGTTTTTTAAAATTTGTGGATTACCATTTATTTTAATCTGAAATGTTAAAGGTGCGTGATCTGAGATTATAATATTATGGTATTTTGAATTGTAAGTAAGTGAGATAAGTTTGGCATCGACCAAAAAATAATCTATTCTTGAGTAAGTTTTATGTACAGGTGAATAAAAGGAATATTCTCGTCCAGTTGGATTTTCTACTCTCCAAACATCTTTAATATTAGTAGTTTCCATATATGCATTTAATAAGTCACTGGAATGGGATTTAATTTTCCTTTGTCTTGTGGATCTGTCTAAATAAGAATCTAATGTACAATTTAAATCTCCTCCAATTATTAAGTTATGTTGTGTTATTTCCGGAATGTTATTAAATATTTTCTTGAAAAACAATGGATTATCAAAATGTATCTCCCATCATTATCAGTTATAGTTGATGTATGTTTGAATAAAGTGCCTTTACGAAATAATATTGCTACACCTCTTGATTGGTGTATAAAAGAAGAATGATACGTTTTATCTATCCATTTAGCTTTCAGCCTATGCTCAGCATCTTTTTTTAAATGAGTTTCTTGAATGAAAATCACATCAGCTTTAATTGCTTTTAAATGTGCTAATACTTTACCTCTCTTAATTGGTTCATTAATACCTTTAACATTCCAACTGCAAAACGTTATTCCTTCATTCCCCGTATTCATTTTTAAGTCTTGCATCTTTTGTCTATGGGGGTCTGTAATAGAGCCAATGGTTCAGTTTGACAGACCCGACCTTACACCCGAACTCCGAATAGACGAATTTTAAGTCCCTTGAGTGTCTCTCAAAAATTTCATGATTTAACATCCATTCTATATTGTCATTGAACTTTCGTGACTTTTTGTCTGCCACCACATTGTCTCTACCTGGTAGACAGTTGGCTGATACCCAGATGTTCCTTGAGATACACCAGTGCCACATGAGGTTGACCAATTTATCACATGACTCTGAGCTTATTCCACCCATGTGATTAATATATGCCACGGCTGAGTGTTATCGATCTGGAGTTGAACATGTACATTAGTCGTTGTGGAACAATATGCTTTTAATCCATAAAATGCCCCCAATAACTCTAAATAATTAATCCCATGCTTGTGGAGAATCAAATCTTCTTGTACATTCCATCTTCCACCACAGCTGGACTCGCTGTCTGTAGCTCTCCATCCCAGAGCACTCACATCGATCTGTAAAACCACTGAAGGTTCCTGCACCACAATGTTTTTGGTAGTTTGGCTAACATTAACAATCCATCATTGCAATTCAGCCAGAGCTGTAGTTGGTAATTGAATAAATCGATCAAAATGACCTGCATGCTCTTTTAGTGCTTGTTGTCTGGTTCTTTGCAGACTTTGTTAATGCAAAGGTCCAAACTCTACTGCAGGAAAAGCTGCTACCAATTTCCCAATCACCTTAGCTATTTCACGGATGGAGGGATAAAGCTTTTGTGCAAGACAAGTACAGGCATTTGTAATATCCAGATCCTTGGCTGTTGGTAATGTTACTGTCATGTTAACTGAATCAATGACAAACCCCAAGTACTCATGGTTTGGGATGGCTGTAACTTGGACTTAGTTGGATGGACCAAAAACCCCAATCTTTCAAACAGATTCTTGGTTGCTGAAACCGACTCTTCTGCTGACTCTTGAGTGTTGCTGACAATTAAGATATCATCTAAATAAGCCATTACAATGTGATTATGGGCTCTTAATAGGCCCAGCACTGGTTTCAACAATTTTGTAAACAGCCTAGGAGCTGAACTCAATCCATTAGGCAATGCTCTGTATTGCCACAGCTGTCCCATCCAATTAAATTTCAAGTATCTGCATCTTGTAGATCTATTGTTGCCACATAACAGCCCTGTGATAACAGCTGTTTAGCAGTAACGAAGATGTCCATTTTAAAATGCCTAGATTGAACATAGGAATTTAAGTGAGTAAGGTCCAGAATAACTCTACAACCCCCATCTTTTTTAGGTCTGGGGAAAATATTAGACACAAATTGTTGAGTATGGTTAACCGTCCTCTCAACCACCCCTTTTTTACATAAATTATTAATCTCGTTGTCTACCTGCTGAGTCTCTGGAGCAGAAAACACCAACACTTTCAGGCTTGTACTGTTCAGGTAGATCTATTCCTGAGACAAACTCAATTGTAGAACCTGACACAGTATCTAATATAAACCGATCAGATGTTATGCAGCACCATTCATGATAAAACAACTGTAATCTACCTCCAATAGGAGGTGGTACATCAGAAACCTCATCGACAGAATTTTCCTGTATCTCCATAATCGGCTTGTAAGTTCTCCTTTTACCGATATTGGGGTTGTTGCTTATCTGGCCCAGTGGATAAAACCGTTGGACTGGCCTCCTTCTGCTTGGCCCAGCACCTGGATCCCACCTTCTGTACATCATAGTAGTCTTCCTAGAGGGCGTTCTCGGCACGGCTGGTTTCATTAATCCAATAGTTTTAGCCTCATCATCAATGTCACGAATTTGTTTAATGAGGTCTGCTCCAAATAGATAGTCAGGCGGTTGAATGTTAGTAGCCCTGCATAAAGCTGCAAACTTTGGATTCAATGTTGGCCGGATTGCGATCTTTCTGATGCAGTTTACTTCAAAGAAAGCATTACTGAAGAGGGCCAACATGTCTTTTTGAGTTGTTGTCATCACTGCCCCTTGAACTGACCTGCCGAATGCAGTAATGCCTGCCGCCACCAGCTGGAGGAAGCACTGAAAGCGACCTTCCTGTCCTCTCATAGATGCATTCATGGGTGCCCAAATTGCCGGGTTTACAGTGGGCACCCTGAGTGATGCACAATTAATGGGCGTTTTGTGTTTCGCCGTGGTTTCCTCCATCACGGATTGTTGGAGCTGGTGAGACACTAGATAATTCACGTTGGTGGCTAAGTATTTGTCCATTGGCTCATCAGTCCCTTCCGGAATAGCAAAACTGCTTGCAAAGTCCGAGACACCCGGAGCGTGGCTCTTGTGCTCTGGTGTATGCACATGAGCAGTGACACCAGACTCAGGGTCAGTTTCCTCCTGCCCCACATCTCCAGGGAGGCATCTTCCAGTCCTAAACATGGCGCTGGAAGGAAATCCCCTTGTACATAAGCACCATATTCTTCTCCATATGGGTCTAGAGCGGCCTGGGGAATTAATGGGGCCTTTGACCCTTGGTTAATTAGAGTGTGGAGCATTTGTTCCATTTTCTGAAACCTCCCCCACATTCTTTTTGTATCTGGAGGGGAGTCGTCCTCTTCTTCAGACCCGTCTGCCAAAACGGGTCTGATAGACTTTCGTTTAGATTTTCTAGGTGCAGTGGCCTCAGTTAGCTGAGACACTGGAGCTGGTACAGATAGTTCCGTTGTTGGTGTAACGGCAGCCGGTATCTGAACCAGCGTTACCGGTCTTATCTCTGACCGATCGAATGCGTGAATCCGCATCGCCGCTGGATGCTCACTTGCTACGGACTTTCCTACCTGAACGTTTCACCTCTACACCAACTCCTACTGACTCTACGAGCCAGATTTACAGAGCTTAAATAGAGCAGGAAAAGTTGTTTAAACCACTTACCTGCAATTTACTACTTACCGCTGGTGGAGCTGCGCTCTGCAGTGTGACAGGCGCGGACGTAATGCGCCTGGCGGGGCTTCTTCACGTAGTCACTCACGTGACTCAGAAGTACTTGTTGATCCATCAAACTGCTTGCATTATGTTCTTAGATGACTTGTGTGTGGGAAGGAACTGCAAATGCTGTTTACACTGAAGATGGACACAAAAAGCTGGAGTAACTCAGTGGCTCAGGCAGCATCTCCGGATATAAGAAATTGGTGGCGTTTTGGTCGAAAGAATGGTCTCTACCCGAAACGTCACCCATTCCTTTTCTCAAGAGATGCTGCCTGTCCCGCTGAATTACTCCAGCGTGCTGTGTCTATCTTCTTAGATGACATTGGGAAGATTGCTAGATGTAGTACAGATAATATTGTTCACTGGAAGAGTTCCATGACGTACTTCATTTTAGACACACCGGCAGTAACTGGAGGGAGATGATTGGTTTATCAGGATGGGTGGAGATTGTACATTGGTATTTCCCTAGGCCAGTCTTGGCTTGGCCTTGTCACCATATATGAATGTATTGTGCACAATGTGGAAGCAGAAGCCATGCAGATAAAACATAACAGATTTATGCACACTCTAATATTTTGCTGAGCCAACTCCCTGGGGTGGCAGATTGCAACCTTCACCTGGTCCACCCTGTTTCGACGAATGCAATCAATCCGGCATGCACAATCAAATAAGATCAAATAGACAAGTTGTCCTACAACTTTAGGCTGTGCACGCCATACGCAAGAGGAAGAAGAGCCAACTTCCCAATTAAAAAGCCAAGTAATGTCATCCTTGCTTCTGTTTCCGTGAGAATGATATCTCGGGTCAAGTGCAATAATGAACTGAATCAAGTGCAGCATGATGCCAGCTATTCGTTGTCTTTGGGCTTAGACTTCCTCCACTGGTACTCTGCATAGTTTTCTTCCTCTTCCTCTTCTTCTTCTTGCGTATGACGTGCACAGCCTAAAGTTGTAAGACAACTTGTTCTGTTTGATCTTCTATTTGTGCACGCCAGGTTGATTGCATTCGTCGAAACAGGGTGGACCACGTGAAGGTTGCAATCTCCCACCTGCATAATGATGAACACAGATGACTCCCTGAAATGTATGCAATGATACATTGACACGATTTCTCTGGGTTGCTACTTTTAAAGAGCCATGGAAAATTTCAATCGGGGTCAATTGCCCCTAGGATTCCCCACACAGCCTCTCGCAGAGGTCCACACAGCAAAGAAGAAAACACCGCTTATGGATACCAGTGGGAATCATCCTCACCAGCACCTTGTTTAGGGCTGGAAGAGACCTCCCTAGAGCATGACTCGGGAGAAGCAGGGCAGAAGGAGTCTGACCCTGAAGCTGGTGTCACTGCTTTTGTGCACACACCAGAGCACACGAGCGATGCTCCAGGTGTCCCGGATGTAGCGTTAAACTTCGCTAAAACCGGAATGGACTGGTGAGGCGATCGAGAAAACTCTAGCCGCCAATGTAAATTACATGGCTTCTCACCAGCTCCAGGCTACGATCATGGAGGAGACAGCCACACGTTACAAAACACCTGTAAACTGCGCTTTACTCAAAATGCCCACCGTGAACTAGGCAAGGGCACAAATGAGTGCAATGATGCGGGGACAAGAAGTGAGATTTCAATGCATCCTCAAGTTGTTGGCAGCAGGCATTCGGGGAAGGTCCAGGGGGCACCGGTGTCTGGGACTCAACAAGATATGCTGGCCCTGTTCTGCAACGCCTACTTTGAGGTCAATTGCATCAGGAAGATAGCCATAAAACCGACGTTGAACCCGAAGTTTGCAGCTCTATGTAGGTCCACCAATATCCAAGCCCAGATTATTTATTTGGGGTGGACCTCCTCAAACAAGTCAAGTACCTGGAGGAACTTGCCAAAACAATCCGTCTCATGAAGACATACGTCTCTTCTGCCAGGATGCCACCTCGCAGCTCGTTTTCAGCACGAAAGGTGACGGATCCAGGGGCAGGGCCAAGCAGAGTGGGGCCAGTGGGACGACGATATTACTTACCTATGTATCCCAGCTACAACCCCAATATGGGAAGAAGGAGGACTTCAAGGCCGACTGTAGAGGTACAGGTGATTCATTCTGTCCAGGATCAGATTTCTGGGGAACAACCTCTGGTTGGGGATAGGTTGCAATTGGTATGATGAATGGTGCTGCATAACATCTGATTGGTTTATACTAGACACTGTGTCAGGCTCGAATAGAGTTTATGTCAGGAGTATTGGGGTTTTTCTGCACCACAAACTCAGCAGGTAAAAGAGGAAATTACGGTTTTGTCCCGAAAAAGGGGTAATTGTGTCCAATATATTCCCCAGACAGAGAAAAGATGGGGTATGTAGATGGGGTCTGGACCTAAACCAGTTAAATTCCTATGTTCAGTATAGGCATTTTAAAATGGACACCTTCAATACTGCGAAACAGATGTTATCACAAGGCTGTTATATGGCAACTATAGATCTGAAAGATGCATATTATTCAGTACCAATTCATCATCAGTATCGGAGATACTTGAAATTTAGTTGGATGGGACAGCTGTGGCAATTTAAAGCATTACCCAATGAGTTAACCTCAGCTCCTAGGCTGTTCGAGAAATTGTTGAAACCAGTGTTGGCGCTACTTTGGGCCCAGAATCACATGGTAATGGTTTATCTAGATGATATTTTAATCATAAGCAACACTCAGGAGACAGCCGAGGAATCGGTTTTCAGCAACCAAATACCTGTTTGAAATGTTAGGGTACCTGGTCCATCCAACGAAATCCAAGTTAGAACCATCCTAAAAAATTGATTATTTGGGATGTGTCATTGATTCAAGTTGATATGTCAGTGACTTTGCCTACAGCCAAAGCTGTGGAGATCACAGAGGTCTGTACTAGTCTCGCTGAAAAACAATATCCCTCCATCCGGGAAGTAGCCAGTGTTATTGGTAAATTGGTGGCAGCTTTCCCTGCCGTGCAGTTTGTACCACTGTCTGTTTGTATCAAAGTCTGCAACAAGCTAGAGAACTAGCACTTAAAGAACATGCAGGTAATTTTGATAGACCTATGCAGTTACCAAACAGAGCCATAGCTCAATTACAATGGTGAATTATCAATATTGTACAAACTACCAAAAACATTTTGGTTCCGCAACCTTCAGTGCTTTTACAGACAGATGTGAGTGCTGCCGGATGGGGAGCTACAGACAGTGAGTCTAGCTGTGGTGGTAGATGGAGTGTGCAATAGGATTTAATCCTGCACAGGCATGGTATGAATTACTTAGAATTGCTGGGTGCATTCTATGAATTAAAAGCTTATTGTTCAACAATGAATAATTTACATGTTCAACTCCAGATTGATAATGCCACGGCTGTGCCATATACAGTGGCTTGCAAAAGTTTTCATACCCCTTGAACTTTTCCACATTTTGTCACGTTACAACCACAAACGTAAATGTATTTTATTGGGATTTTATGTGATAGACCAACACAAAGTGGCACATAATTGTGAAGTGGAAGGAAAATGATACATGGTTTTCAAATTTTTTTACAAATAAAAAACTGAAAAGTGTGGCATGCAAAAGTATTCGTCCCCCTTTACTCTGATACCCCTAAATAAAATCCAGTGCAACCAATAGCCTTCAGAAGTCACCTAATTAGTAAATAGAGTCCACTTGTGTATAATCTAATCTCAGTATAAATACAGCTGTTCTGTGAAGGCCTCAGAGGATTGTTAGTGAGCATTAGTGAACAAACAGCATCATGAAGCCCAAGGAACACACCAGACAGGTCAGGGATAAAGTTGTGGAGAAGTTGAAAGCAGGGTTAGGTTATAAAAAAATATCCCAAGCTTTGAACATCTCACGGAGCACTGTTCAATCCATCATTCGAAAATGGAAAGAGTATGGCACAACTGCAAACCTACCAAGACATGGCCGTCCACCTAAACTGACAGGCCAGGAAAGGAGAGCATTGATCAGAGAAGCAGCCAAGAGGCCCATAGTAACTCTGGAGGAGCTGCAGAGATCCACAGCTCAGATGGGAGAATCTGTCCACAGGACAACTATTAGTCGTGCACTCCACAAATCGGGCCTTTATGGAAGAGTGGCAAGAAGAAAGCCATGGTTGAAACAAAGCCATAAGAAGTCCCGTTTGCAGTTTGCCACAAGCCATGTGAGGGACACAGCAAACATGTGGAGGAAGGTGCTCTTGTCTGATGAGAGCAAAATTGACGTTTTTGGCCTAAATGCAAAACGCTAAGGTGTGGCGGAAAACTAACACCCTGAACACACCATCCCCACTGTGAAACATGGTGGTGGCAGCATCATGCTGTGGGGATGCTTTTCTTCAGCAGGGACAGGGAAGATGGCCAGAGCTGATGGGAAGATGGATGGAGCCAAATACAGGGCAATCTTGGAAGAAAACCTGTTAGAGTCTGCAAAAGACTTGAGAGGTTCACCTTTCAGCAGGACAACAACCCTAAATATACAGCCAGAGCTACAATGGATTTTGTAGATCAAATGGTTTAGATTAAAGCATATTCATGTGTTAGAATGGCCCAGTCAAAGTCCAGACCTAAATCCCATTGCGAATCTCTGGCAAGACTTGAAAATTGCTGTTCACAGACGCTCTCCATCCAATCTGACTGAGCTTGAGCTATTTTGCAAAGAAGAATGGGCAAAAATGTCAGTCTCTAAATGTGCAAAGCTGGTAGAGACATACCCCAAAAGACTTGCAGCTGTAATTGCAGCGAAAGGTGGTTCTACAAAGTATTGACTCAGGGGGGCAGAATACTTTTGCATGCCGCACTTTTCAGTTTTTTATTTTTTTTTATTTCAAGGGGTATGAAAACGTTTGCAAGCCACTGTATCAATCCCATGGCAGGACTAAGGTCAGTATCGTGTGATAATCTGGCTAACCTCATGTAGCACTGGTGTATTTCCAGAAACATCTGGGTCTCAGCTATCTACCTACCAGGTAGAGACAATGTGGTGGCAGACAACAGGTCACGAAAGTTCAATGACGACACAGAATGGATGATTAAATCCTGAAGTTTTAAAATGATTGTCAGCCGCTATGGGTTTCCAGATATTGATCTGTTTGCATCCAGGCTAAATCACCAGATACCTAAATATGTTTCATGGGAACTGGATCCAGGAGCAGTAGCAGTGGATGCATTCTCGCTACATTGGGGACGTACATTCTTTTATGCTTTCCCCACATTCTGCCTGATTAGGCAATGTCTCACCAAAATAGAGCAGGACTCCGCCACAGGCATTTAGGTGGTTCCAGACTGGCCTACACAGCCATAGTTCCCATTGGTGCTCAGAATGATGACTCAGCCATTCATGACTGTCCCCAACTGCAGTAATTTGTTGGTGCATCCAGTAACAGGAGAAAGTCATCCGTTACATGATCGTATTAATTTGTTGATCTGCAGGTTCTGACCAGACCGTTCCAAGGCTTTGGACTGTCGAATAGGACCATGGATGTCAAAACTGCAGCTTGAAGAGATAGCACTAAGAAACAATATGTGTCTCATATTAAGAAATGGATGTTTTGTTTACAGTCAGATATATTTATAGTAAAAATTGGAAAGAGCCATGGTTTTCAAGGGAAATTGGACACTTATTTCAAAAAAAGAGAGATATCTACAATAATTATAGGAGGTATGGAGTAAATGAGCTTCTAGAGGAGTATAAAGAATGTAAAAAGAATCTTAAGAAAGAAATTAGGAAGGCTAAAAGAAGACATGAGGTTGCTTTGGCAAGAAAGGTGAAAGTAAATCCAAAGGGTTTCTACAGCTATATTAATAGCAAAAGGATAATGAGGGATAAAATTGGACCATTAGAGAGACAGAATGGACAGCTATCTGCAGAGCCAAAAGAGATGGGGGAGATATTGAACAATTTCTTTTCTTCGGTATTCACCAAGGAGAAGGATATTGAACTATGTGAAGTAAGGAAAAAAAGTAGAGTAGCTATGGAAACTATGAGATTCAAAGAGGAGGAAGTACTGACACTTTTGAAAAATATAAAAGTGGATAAATCTCCAGGTCCTGACAGGATATTCCCTAGGACATTGAGGGAAGTTAGTGTAGAAATAGCAGGAGCTATGACAGAAATATTTGAAATGTCATTAGAAACGGGAATAGTGCCGGAGGATTGGCGTACTGCGCATGTTGTTCCATTGTTTAAAAAGGGTTCAAAGACTAAACCTAGCAATTATAGACTTGTTAGTTTGACGTCAGTGGTGGGTAAATTAATGGAAAGGATCCTTAGAGATAATATATATAAGCATCTGCATAAACAGGGTCTGATCAGGAACAGTCAACATGGATTTGTGCCTGGAAGGTCATGTTTGACAAACCTTCTTGAATTTTTTGAAGCGGTTACTAGGGAAATTGATGAGGGTAAAGCAGTGGATGTTGTCTATATGGATTTCAGTAAGGCCTTTGACAAGGTTCCCCATGGAAGGTTGGTTAAGAAGGTTCAATCTTTGGGTGTTAATGGCGGAGTAGCAAGATGGATTCAACAGTGGCTGAAGGGGAGATGTCAGAGAGTAATGGTGGATGGCTGTTTGTCAGGTTGGAAGCCGGTGACCAGTGGGGTGCCTCAGCGATCTGTGTTGGGTCCACTGTTGTTTGTCATGTACATCAATTATCTGGATGATGGGGTGGAAAATTGGATAAGTAAGTATGCAGATGATACTAAGATAGGTGGTGCTGTGGATAATGAAGTAGATTTTCAAAGTCTACAGAGAGATTTTGGGCCATATGGAAAAGTGGGCTGAAAGATGGCAGATGGAGTTTAATGCTGATAAGTATGAAGTGCTACATCTTGGCAGGACAAACAAAATAGGACGTACATGGTAAATGGTAGAGAATTGAGGAATGTTGTGGAACAGAGAGATCTAGGAATAACTGTGCATAGTTCCCTGAAGGTGGAATCGCATGTAGATGGGGTGGTAAAGAAAGCCTTTGGTGTGCTGGCCTTTATAAATCAGAGCATTGAATATAGGAGCAGGGAAGTAATGTTAAAATTGTACAAGGCATTGGTGAGACCAATTCTGGAGTATGGTGTACAATTTTGGTCGCCTAATTATAGGAAGGATGTCAACAAAATAGAGAGAGTACAGAGGAGATTTACTAGAATGTTGCCTGGGATCCAGCAACTATGTTACAGAGAAAGGTTGAACAAGTTAGGTCTTTATTCTTTGGAGCGCAGAAGGTTAAGGGGGGACTTGATTGAGGTCTTTAAAATGATTAAAGGGATCGACAGAGTTGACGTGGATAAGCTTTTCCCATTAAGGGTAGGGAAGATTCAAACAAGAGGGCATGACATGCGAATTAAGGGACAGAAGTTTAGTGGTAACGTGAGGGGGAACTTCTTTACTCAGAGGGTGGTGGCTGTGTGGAATGAGCTTCCAGCAGAAGTGGTGGAGGCAGGATCGATTTTAACATTTAAAAGTAAAGTGGATAGGTATATGGACGGGAAGGGAATGGAGGGGTATGGTCTGAGTGCAGGTAGATGGGACTAGGGGAAAACAAATGATCGGCACGGACTGGAAGGGCCGAGAGGGCCTGTTTCCGTGCTGTAATTGTTATATGGTTATATGGTTATATCTTATCATACTGCAAGCATACCGGATGTATTGGAGTTCCTTGCTATGTTGCATTTTTAATGAACACTTGAGTTATAGTGCCATTAATAGTGCTCGGAGTGCTTTGTCTTCCTATTTAGGGCAGTGTCAGAACAACAACCTATCGGGTCTCATCCATTAGTGTCCCGATTCACGAGAGGACATTTTTTTTTAAAATCCTCCTAAACCTAGATATACAGAAATCTGGGATGTCAATATAGTTCTCACACTGCTTCGGCAATGGGCTCCAATTACGTCATTGTCTTTTCAGTGGTTAAGCTCATGGCGCTAGTATCAGCGCAAAAAGTGCAAACATTGCAAAAGTTACGACTAGATAGCATGTATTCTTCTGCAGATAACATTATGTTTTATGTGTATGATTTAATCAAACAAAGAAGGCCAGGAATGGCCGGAACCAAAGTAAGTTTTAAAGCATACCCTGTTGACCATACGTTATGTGTAGTTAAGCACCTGAGTCAATATCGAGGTAACTAAGAGTCTCAGAGGCTCTGAGACAGCAATGCTCATCGGACACAAAAAAATCTCATAAAAATGTGTCAGTATAAACTATTTCTAGATGGTAAACCAGGTTTTGTATTCCGCTGGAGTAGACACTCATGTGTTTAAATCTTACTCCACTAGTGCGGCATCAACATCCGCAGCGAGGCCGCAAGATGGTCTAAGGAATCAAATTTTCTAAAATTTATGATAAACTTGTCCTGACAGTGCCAGGGTTTGGGCATGCTGTGTTGGCTCCATTGATTTGATTTGCTTTGTCTTTATAAATGTAATTTGTAATTTCCCCCTGGGATAGAGGGGTTATTACTGTTTTGTTATTTAAAAAATGATTATTGGATAATTCGAAGCAATGTTCAATACATTATTTATTCACTACGGTGTCAACTGAAGCAGTGTATCGTATGGAATGGATCTACGGCATGAAATCACAGAGCTTTAAAATCTTCACATAGTCACTCATGTGACTCCAAAGTAAAATAGTAAAATTAAATGAGAACTTACCAGTTTGAAGTTTGATTATTTTATGAGGAGTTACGATGAGGAATTACGTGCCCTCCGCTCCCGGCCCTCATAATCGCAAAGATCATCTGGTAGTTCTAGTCTTCTCAGCCTTACTATATCACTGCGGCTATTGTTTCTGTGTTTTCACGCCGCTGCTTTGAAGTATGACGTGCATGCGCCTGGCGGGGCTTCTTCACGTAATCCCTCATTGTAACTCCTCATAAAATAAAGATCAAACTGCAAACTGGTAAGTTCTCATTATAATACATGGCTTTTTTTTGTAAAATATTTTTATTAGAAGTAAATACATATTAAGAAGGAATAACATAAAATCAAAAAAGAAAAAACATATTATTCGTCACATACATTCTTAATATTTTTAAAGTTTACAGTCGTTCTTATTTATACTTCTATATGTTTTATTATTACCCATATCACACATCTGAGGTATGCTTTTACAAAATTGTATTCCCTTCGTTTTTACTGCCAGCAGGGGTAACAGGGGAATATTTTCTTATATTCCCCTTTCTTGCGAACGCCTATGGACTTTACCTGTTAAAACAGCGGGGAATATAGTCTTATATTCCCCTGGTCTCACATCCGGGAACTTGGCAACGTGACGGCAACGTGACGCTGCGTGGGAAATTTAGAATATTCAAACGGCAGACAGGAAGACTGCCGCGTCCATTTTGGTTAAATTTTGCGTGGAAGTCCGCCGAGCTGAGATGTTAAAATTTTCCTCTAGATGTCTGATAATGGGTAATAATAACAATATTGACTGTCCTCTTTCGGGAGATACGACATATATTGCCCTCACTAGATCCATATTGCCCTCGTCTTCGACTCGGGCAATATGAATCTACTTCAGGCAATATATGTCGTATCCCCCTCAAGGCCAGTCAATATTCTATTATTATTTTATAACAGAAAGAAAATAGTAAAGAGAAATAATAAAAAGAAATAAAATAAAAGTAGAAAATCGATAAATTGTGTGTAGTATAAAGCAAGATATTCTTCATTGGAGATATATGCGTGGTCTATTGTATATAGCTCTTCATCTATTCCTTCATTCAGGCTTCAGTCAGGCCCTCGAACCGGACCTCCTTAACTCTTTAAGTATTCAATAAATGGAGACCATAGTCCTCTGAATTGATCTAGCTTGTCCAAAAGGACAAGTCTTAGTCTTCCCAGGTGAAGTGTCTCCGACATTTCTGTAATCCACATTTTGATTGTGGGGGATGTAGGACCTTTCCAAAATCTTAGTATTAGTTTTTTACCAATTATTAAACTATAACCAATAAAAATTATTTGCTGTGTTGTTAGTAGATGATCCGTTTCTATTATTCCTAATATGATTAATTTTGAGTCTGGAGTCAGATTTGCATTAACTATTTTCGAGATTATGTTAAAAATGTCTATCCAAAAATTAGTAATTTTTATACATTTTGTGAATGAATGCGTTAGATTAGCTTCTAAATGCTGACATTTATCACATATAGCAGAAACATTTGAAAACATTCTGTTTAATTTGGATTTTGAAAAGTGTAATCTATGTAAAACTTTAAATTGTATCAGGGAGTGTCTGGCATTTAATGAGCAGTGGTGTATAGGTTGTAAACTTTCATTCCATACTTCTACACTAATTGTTTGTCCTAATTTGTTTTCCCATGCTTGCCTATATGTTTCTGAGTTTGGTAAATCATTTTCCAGTAAAATATTATAAATATATGATATTAATTTTTCTGTATTCGGATATTTATTTAGGCATTCATCTAAAATTTCTGTCTTTCTATTTCTAAAATCCTGTGTGTTTGATTTAACATAGTCTCTAATTTGTAAATATCTAAAGTACTCTTTTGAGTGTAATCCATAATTTTGTTGTAATTCCTGAAATGAAAGGAATAAACTTTCCCTGGAGAGATCACCCATCTTATTTATTCCATAGTTCTTCCATTTAAAAAAACCTTTATCCATCATTGAAGGTTTAAAAGTGATGTTATTTGCAATGGGAAGAGCCAGTGGTATCCTTTCTAATTTTAAGATTTTCTTTAATTGTTTCCAAATATGTATGCCACTTTCTATTATTGGATTTCATCTATAACCTTTTTAATGTATTTTAGTATTAGCAAATAAAATCGAGCTAATTTCAAAAGGTGAACAATCTTCCTTTTCCATTTTTAACCTGTTTGGTTGTTTATCTACTTCTTCCAAACAAAAATTCATATTTTTAATTTTAACTGCCCAATAATAAAACATAAAATTAGGCAATGCAAAACCTCCATTCATTTTTGATTTACATAGATATTTTTTATTTATTTTATGGCTCTTATAATCCCAAATAAAGTTGGTAACTATAGAGTCCACTTTCTTAAAATAATCTTCAGGAAGATATATCGGGATCAGTTGAAACAGCGGAATAATTGCGGAAGAAAAATCGTTTTATCGCATTAATACTACCTAGCATTGAAATAGGTAATGTTTTCCAATATAGTATGTTCTTAAGTAGTTTATTCAATAGGGGTGGGATATTAGATTTAAATAAAGAATCATATCCTTTTGTTACATGAATTCCAAGATATTTGATTTTTTCATTTGCTATCTTAAATGGATATTGTTGTAATATATGTGAGTTATTTCCCATTATTGGCATGTTCACTTTTATTCCAATTAATTCTATATCCTGAAATCAATCCAAATTGAGTTATTAAATCTAATAAGTTAGGAATACTAATTTCCAGCTTTGTAATATAAAATAATACATCATCTGCGTATAAAGAGATTTTATTTTCAGTTTCTTTGGTTTCATACCCGTATATTTCAGGATGTAATCTGACGCGCTGTGCTAATGGTTCACTTGCCAGTGCGAACAGTAGTGGAGATAGAGGACAACCTTGTCTACAGCCACGGAATAAATTAAATTTAGTTGTTAACATTTGATTTATTAATATTCTAGCTGTTGGCTTGGTATATAGTAGCTTAACCCATGTTATAAACTTCTCTCTTAAGTGAAAAGTTTCCATAACCGAAAATAAATAAGACCATTCAATCTGATCGAAAGCTTTCTCTGCGTCCAATGAAATAATTGATAAATCTTTATTAATGTTTCTTTTCGAGTATATAATATTGAATACTGAATAATCTTCTCAGGTTGTTTGAGGAGTATCGTTTTGGTATAAATCCTGTTTAATCTGTATTTCACTGTATTTAGTCTTTGTGCTAGTATTTTGGTTAATATTTTTTGATCAGTATTTAAAAGAGCTATGGCTCTATATGACCCTGGATCATCCAGATTTTTATCTAATTTAGGTATAAGTGTTATAATAGATTCATTTAATGTTTCTGGTAACTTCTGTTGTACATAAATGTGTTCACAAAGTGTCTTCAAACGTGGAGCTATCATATCATAGAATGTTTTATAAAATTCTGATCCAATACCATCCGGTCCTGGAGTTTTACCATTTTTTAATGACCTAATAGCTTCTTCGATTTCTTTAGTAGTTATTTCAGCATTGAGTGATTCTCTATTTTCTGAATCCAGTCCTTTTAGATTACAAATTTTTAAAAATGTTTCTACTCCTATTCGATTTTCTGTCGTTTTGGCTGAATATAAATTTTTATAATATTGCAAAAATCTCTCATTTATATCTTTAGTTTGTACTAATAATTCCCCTTTGTCTGATTTAATCCTATGGATTAATTTTTCTCCTTCCAATTTTCGTAATTGACGAGCCAATAATTTTTGTGGTTTATCTCCAAATTCAAATTGTATTGGTTTAGTATATTGTTATAGTTTTACAACTTGGTCTGACTGTATTTTATTTAATTTATATTTCAATGCAAAGATGTTATTATGTTTTATTATGGTTGGGTTAACAGTGTTTTCTGTATCTAATTGTTTGATCTCCTTTTACAATGCCTGTTGTTCCCTCCAATTCTCTTTATTATAAAATGCTTGAGAGGATATCATAATTCCCCGAACATACGCTTTAAACATGTCCCATAATAGGGACGAAGATATTTCTGGCGCATCATTTATTTCAAAGAAAATCTTGATCTGTTTTGTGATGTATTCTTGAGTTATTTTGTCTTTGAAAATTTGTGGGTTAAATCTCCATTGTCCCTGTTTTTCCGTTTTACCAGTTATTTTCATCATAAAAGTTAAAGGTGCATGATCTGAAATTATAATATTATGATATTTTGAATTATAAGTGACTGGGATAAGTTTTAAATCTACCAAAAAATAATCTATTCTTGAATAAGTTTTATGCACAGGTGAGTAAAATGAGTATTCCCGTCCAGCTGGGTTTTGCATTCTCCAAACATCTTTAAATGGAATATTATGTATATAAATGCATATATAGATACTAGTAATATCTATATTACTAGTATCTATATAGTAATAGATACTATATAGTGTCTACATAGTATCTATTTCTAGATAGATACTAGTAATGCGATTTAAGTTTCGTTGTTTTGATGATCTGTCCAAATAAGGATCTAGTGTACAATTTAAATCTCCTCCAATTATTAAGTTGTGTTGCGATAATTCCGGAATAGTATTAAATATTTTTTTTAAAAACAGTCAAAATTTGGGCCGTATACATTGACAAAAATCATTTCTTGAGTGTATAATTCTCCTATTACAATAATATATCCACCATCACTATCAGTTATGGTTGAAGTGTGTTTAAATGAAGTGCCTTTACAAATTAATATTGCTGCACCTCTAGATTTGTGTGTGAAAGAAGAATGATACACTTTGTCAATCCATTTAGCTTTTAATCTAGGTTCTGCCTCTTTTTTTAGATGTTTCTCTTGGACGAATACCACATCTGCTTTAAGTGCTTTTAAATGTGTTAATACTTTACCTCTCTTAATTGGTTCGTTAATACCTTTAACATTCCAGGTACAAAAGGTTATTCCTCCATTCCCCATATTCATTTGTAAGTCTTGCATCTTTTATCTAAAGGAATATATAATAGGGCAAATGGTTCAGCTCGACATTCCCGACTTTACACCCGAACTCCGAAAAGATGAATTTCAAGACCCTTGAGTATCTCTCATGTATATACCTCCTTTGCATTAATTTATAACTCCATTCAAAAGTAAAATAATAATAACAAGAGATAATATTAAAAAAAGGATAGATTAAGAGATTAATAGGGTGCACAAAGAAAGAAAAAACTACATCTAATATTGGTGTAGTTAGTGTTAGCCATACTACCATGGCTAGCAATCTATAGACTTCCGTAGTCGACGTTACTAACTTATCCATTTCCATGATTCATTACAATTGTTATTCCATACAAATATTTTACCGGGAGTATTAAACTCTGATGTGTACAAAATCCATCAGTCAAGTATTTGATAATATCTATACTTAATACTTATTAAAAGCAATAATAATGAGAAAATATAAAAAATAAAGTAATAATAAAAAATAAGATAAAGGGAAGAAAAATATAGAAAAATTAAAAAATAATAATAAAAAGTAGCAGGGGGGATAAATAAAGTCAAAGTTTATATTTTGTGTATTTATATTTACTATTTACTTAATCCTAAGTAAATCAGCTATAGTTAGTTGTTAATCATTAATTGGTACTTATTAGCTTTAATTAATAATAATACCAGAGTATTAATTTTTGCATGTGTTAGTTATTAATATTAGTAGTGTTACTATTCTAATTATTAGTATCCATAGGAGCGTCTCCAATCCGTATCTCCCCAAATCTCCCCGAATCTCCCATCCGCATCCTTCTCCATCTTCTTTAGATGAAACAAGTCCATAGTCCATAGTCCATTCCAATCTTGAAAATACAATTTAATTGCTGTTATAGTTCATCTTTGAAGCTTTCATTCAGTCTACCTCTCGCTCCTTAATCCCTTGGGCAAAGCTCATTGCATCCGCTGGGTTTTTGAAATAATGTTTTTCCTGGTTGTCGGTCATTCTCAGGGTGGCTGGGTACCTCAGACTGTACTTCAGATTCTTCACTTCCCTCAAAATTCTTTTGGTCTCCTTGAACGCATTCCATTTCTTGGAGACCTCTGCTGGATAGTCTCGGTAGATGCTGATCGAATCTCCTTCACATGTAAGATTTCTACTTTTTATAATTTTCTTCATCATCTCCTCCAGGACATGATCATACTGGACTTTTACTATCATTTGTCTTGGAGGGGCGTCTTGCTTTGTATAACGTCTCATTACTCTGTGTGCTCGGGCTAGTAAAGGCTTTTGTTCCAGAGATAAAACCTTTTGCAGTAAGTTTGCAGTAAACTCTCAGGTATCTTGATTCTTTTCTCTCCCTTCTCGAATACCCACGATCCTTAGGTTCTGTCTTCTCTGGCGTCCTTCCAGCTCGGTACACTTATCAGTAATTTTGCCCAGTAAGTCAGATAAACGTTGATTTTCTCTGAGGAGTGTTTTCGTAGTCTGAGTACTTGTTTCGACTAGTTCTTCAAGGTTCTTTATGGCTGTTGACTATTCCTTGATTTCTTCCACCACGGGTTCCATTTCTATTTCCACCTTATTTTCGATTTTTTCATTCATCTCTTCCACTATACTTGCAGATTGATCCGTCAATATTTCTGCAATTTCCTTTCGGAGTTTGTCAGATAATTCCGTGGCCGAGGTATTAATTTCAGACTTTAACTCCTTCATCTCCTTGATTTTTTTCTACTTCTTCCTTAATATTCATTTTTGCCAATTCAGTCTTTAATTCCAACTTTAACTCAGCCATTTCTTGTACAAAAAAAACTTTGAGTTCTTCAATTTCCAATTTTTTCTTCGGTTTTTTCGACACATCTTCATGTCCTACCTGAGGCCGAGGCTCCAGTCAGGCCTTGTTCTTGTTCTGCCGTTTTCCTTGTATACCGGAGTTTTGTTTTATCCGCGGGTGGGCTGCGCTGTGTTGCCATTACGAGTCGCGCGCCTGATGATGTCACTCACGGCAGCCGGTGCAGAAACAGCAGGCAGCAAGTAGGTCTTTTCTCCCCGGTTTTTCCTCGTTTTTTTTCACGGAGCTGGCTGGCGTTGCTTTCTAGCCCTCCATAGCGCCACCGGAAGTCGGGCATTCATTCTTTTATGTTTTTCCCGTATTTTGTCTGATCAGGCAATGCCTCACCAAAATAGAGCGTGACTCCGCCTCAGGCGTTTTGGTGGTTCCAGACTGGCCAACACAACCATGGTTCCCATTAGTACTCAGAATGATGACTCAGCCATTCATGACAATTCCCAGCTGCAGTACTTTGTTGGTGCATCCAGTTACAGGAGAAAGTCACCCGTTACATGATCATATTAATTTGTTGGTCTGCAGGTTCTGACCAGACCGTTCCAAGGCCTTGGATTGTCGAACAGGACCATGGATGTTATGACTGCAGCTTGGAGAGATAGCACTAAGAAACAATATGTATCTCATATAAACAAATGGGAGATGTTTTGTGTAAAATCAGACGTATCTTATCATACTGCAAGCATAACTGATGTGTTGGAGTTCCTTGCTATGTTGCATTTTGATGAGCACTTGAGTTATAGTGCCATAAACAGTGCTCACAGTGCTTTGTCCTCTTATTTAGGGCATTTTTCAGAACAACAATCTATTGGGTCCCATCCGTTAGTATCCCGATTCATGAGAGGAATTTTTAACAAAAATTCTCCTAAGCCTAGATATACAGAAATCTGGGATGTCAGTATAGTTCTCACACTGCTTCGGCAATGGGCTCCAATTACATCATTGTCTTTTCAGAAGTTAACATTTTAAATGGTTATGCTAATGGCACTTGTCTCAGCGCAACGGGTATAAACATTACAATTGTTACAATTAAATTACATGCAATTGTCTGAAGATAAAATTACACTTTATGTCTATGATTTAATCAAACAAAGCAGGCCAGGAATGGCTGGAACCAAAGTGATGTTTAAAGCATATCCTGTTGACCAAACGTTATGTGTAGTCAAACACTCACACCGATATATTGAGGTAACTAACAGTCTCAGAGGTTCTGAGACAGGACTGCTGTTAGTCATAAAAAACCATATAAAAGAGTGTCAGTACAAACTATTTCTAGATGGTTGAAACAGGTTCTGCATTATGCTGGAGTAGACACTCATGTGTTTAAATCTCACTCCACCAGGGCGGCAGCAACATCCGCGGTGAAGGCGCAGGACGTGTCTCTCGATCAAATCCTCGGGGCCGCAGGATGGTCTAAAGAGTCAACATTTTCACAATACTATGATAAACCTGTACAGACAGTGCCTCGGTTTGGGCATGCTGTTTTGGGTTTAATTTAATTTTATTTGCTTTGTTTCATATTATTCTTTGTAATTTCCCCCTGGGACAGAGGGGTTATTACTGTTTTGTTATTGTTATTATTAAAAATAGTTATTGAATAATTCGAAGCAATGTTCAATATATTATTTATTCACTACTGTGTCAACCGAAGCAGAGTGTCGTATGGAGTGCATCTAAGGCATGAAATCACAGAGCTTTGAAATCTTCACTTAGTCACTCACGTGACTCCGAAGTAAAATAGTAAGATTAAATCAGAACTTACCAGTTTGAAGTTTGATCCTTATTTTACGAGGAGTTACAATGAGGGATTATGTGCCCTTCGTTCCCACCCTCATAATCTAAAGGATCATCTGGCAGTTCTAGTCTTCTAAAAGCCTTACTATGTTACTTCGGTTATTGGTTTCTGTGTTTTCATGCCGCTGCTTTGAATTATGATGCGCATGCGCCTGGCGGGGCTTCTTCACGTAATCCCTCATCGTAACTCCTCATAAAATAAGGATCAAACTTCAAACTGGTAAGTTCTCGTTTAATCTTACTATTACATATTAACATTCCTGTTTGGTGCCTTTTATGAACTAGTTTACCAAGTGACAATTTTATTGTGAGTCATTGTCTGTGCTTATTTCCTTTGGCCACTCAGATCCATCCCCACCATCTCAGGCGACAAACACATTATCAAGAGTCAAAAAAGTTTCATTATCATATGCCCCAAAACGGAGCAATAAAAGTCTTACTTACAGGAGCACGACAGGCCCGTAAACAAAGTATCAATAGATAACATCATAAATATTTAAATAAATACATAACCCATATGGAGCAAAATACAACTAATCCTGGAGACCCTGTTGTAACCAAGGCAGTTTGTAGTTTAAAGATTAGTTGCAGGTGGTGATGTAGGGAAGTAGCTGTTCCTGAACCTGGACGTTACAGTTTTCAGCCTCCTGTTCCTTCCTCCCGATGGCAGGGGTGAGATGAGAGCCTGGCCAGGGTGGTGTGGGTCTCTGATGATACTGGCTGCCGTTTTGAGGCAGCGACTCCTGTAGACCCCTTCAATCTATATTTGACCTATACACAAACTGATTGAGTGGATACATGGTGCAGCTGATAGAGTTGCTGCTCACACGTCCAGCGGCCTGGGTTCAATCCTGGTCTCCAGTGCTGTCTATGAGGAGCTTGCATGTTCTCCCTGTCACCACCTGGGTTTACTCCAGCTGCGCTGGTTTACTCCCACACTCCAGAGACGTGCGGGTTTGTAGGTTAATTGGTCCTCAGTATATTGCCCCTAGTGTGTTGTGAAAGTGGGATACATGGAACTAGTGTGGACCGGTGATCGATGGTCGGTGTGGAATCGGTGGGCCAAAGGGCCTGTTTCTCTAAACTAGAGTAGACTAGGCAGCTAAGGACCTCCACAGAATGCTGTGAATGGAGGAAGGTTTCTTCCTGACCTTCAGACCTGAGGTAGAATCATCCTTGATTCTTTGCACCACATGTACAAATGTGGCCGCAGCTCTGTGCATTGGACCCAATCCCACTGGTTCTAGGATGGACCAAATTGTGAATATAAAGAACTATCACAGATGTCACAGCATACGGTTGTTTAGGACGATTGATTTAGGGTGAATTTCTGTATCTTGAAATGCATACCTGTGGCCCATTTTGTTAAAGCACATATCAAGTGGCCTCAGCCAATCTGAAACGTCACCTATCCATGTTCTCCACAGATGCTGCCTGACCTCTTGAGTTACTCCGGCACTCTGTGAAACGTCACCTATCCATGTTCTCCACGGATGCTGCCTGACCCGCCGAGTTACTCCAGCATTTTGTATCTAGCTTTACGCAATAAATTTGTGTAATTCTGGTGGAAATGCAGAGAACTTTGAAATTCAATGTGATAAGTTGCACAAATAAATTGGGTAAATAAAGAACTGCAGATACTGGCTAAGACGCAGAAAGACACAAAGTGCTGGAGTAACGTGAATAAACTGGGGTTCATGGTGCCAAGAACATTATTACTCAGTGATCATGTTTAATGCCAGGCTGGCCTTTCCCTGGGTGATGCCTCTGCTTTTATACAGCTCAGGTACTGGCAGCGTGCCATTTGAACACAACAGGTGCAAGAACACCTTGAACTAGGTTTGCAGCCAGAGGGAGAAGGACCTATTACACTGACTGGTTATTTAACACAGGTGGCCCTCTCGCATGTTCCCCTCCACCGCGAGACAATTAGGAAGTTAGCCGCAGGAAACGCGCTGCAGAATCCGTGTAACGCCTAGTTGTTGATGCTGGCCTGGTGATCCCGTTGCCAAAGGAGATGGGTTCCAGACAATGCAGCATAGATTATTTATTTATGATCATTTGTACACCTCATTGTCACTTGA